>JASXSY010000411.1:0-204558 GCA_034509805.1 Sipha maydis
AGGATACTATAGCCTACAGATAATAGGTAAAAAATTGATAAATAAAAACATTTTAAAATAAATATCATTTTTTAAACTCATTTCAAACATTAATAAACAAAAAATAAAAAATAATTTTTTTTTTTTAAATAAACTTCATAAGAAGATTGTCATCTTGTCAGTTATTATCTGTGTCATAGGTATATGATGTACAGAAAAATGTAAAAATGAAAATATAGAAACATTTTAAATTTTCAAATTTTATTTTTATTCTATTTAAATAAATTATCTAGATTGGTACTGATAGATAACAAGATTTTTATCTAGATAAGATAAAATATAAATAATTTTTATCTAGATAACTTATCTAGATACATTTATCTAGATATTTCCAACACTGTTTGTATTACAATAATTGTATACAATAATTATTATACCTGCAAAGTATAACCGATCGAAAATCAAAAATACGAAATAACTTTCATTAAAATTGAGTTTTGAATTCGGTTTCGCCTAGTATTTTTCCACTATTACAATTGATCATCTGGTTGGTATTAGTTTTGCCGGTCGACTCTCGACGCTACAAGGGTCGAACTTAACTTCAAAAATTATCATTTCAATACGTTCAAGCATTATATAAACTTACATTTCTTCATTATTTATAATTACTGAAAACTCCTTTGTTTATTAAGTTAGAGAATCGATCAAATGTCATAAACCTTCTCCAAAATGAACACTTCAATTTAAAAAAAAAAAAATCATAACGATCGGTTCAGTAGTTTCTAAAACATAGGCCTCAAATGTTTCAATTTTCACATTTATATAATAGGTATATGGTGGAGTTAGGTGTAATATGTACACTATTGAATGACAAAATAGAGGATTGCCTCATGTTCATCTCTTGGTGTGCCTCAACGACAAATTAAGACCAAATTACATCGATTTAGTTCTTAGTGCTAAGTTGCCGAATCAATGAGAAGATCCTTCCTCTAATATCGTCAGTTGAAACATGAACTCACCATGTGTGCAAAACGGAAAATGTTCAAAACGTTCGTGGACCAACTTCATTTTTAGATTTAAAAACTGTTGATAAGGTTATCCACCTTACATTTCAAAGTGCTTGGTCTGTTACAAGATGAAAGTCATTGGAATTCTACTCTCGAAGAAGCTGCTATATTTTAATCCGTGTCGAATCTAAGAAAACTTTTTGTTACTATGATAGCATTTTGCCATATTACTAATTTAACAAAAGTATGGGAAAATCACAAAGATAATATGTTATTAGATATTTTGCAGCAAGAAAGGCATCGTTTTGGAAATCTCGATTTAGCTGTCACTCCATATATTTAATTAATGCAACGTTAGCTTCGACCACACATTATAATGATCTAAATTGTATTAAAAATTTTATGACTATAAAACAATTGATGAAAGTGTATCAAGAGTTTCATTTAATAAATTTAAAAAAACATTTATGATATTTAAGTCCTGAACGGTCGCTTTAGCTTTTTTTGATAATAATACACAAGACTGGGCAAGTTACGATTTTTTTTAACTCGGAAAGTTAAGTTATCTAAAAATAATAAAGTTAAGTTAAATTAAAAGTTAACTATATTTTTTCGTTAATTCGTTAAGTTAAAAATTAACTTTGAAAAAAAAAGTAACTTAACTTAGTTTAAAGTAAAAATTTTCTAATTTGCAAAAATAAAAATTGCACACATAATATTTGTTTTTTTACGCTCAAGAAAATTACTGGGGAAATTTAAAATGAAACATAAAAGTATTAACTAGCAATCAAAAACCCTACTTTTCTAAAATAAATCTTAGTCCTGAACTCATACTCAAATAAATATACCCAAGTGGAACATCCAAAAATTAAAAAAAAAAACACCATTGATAGTTTTCTCCTAACTGCTAAGATACCAGTTAGTGGAATAATGGCATTAAATTGGAAATTATACCATTATTGTTTTGTGATTAATCCCCCATCAACACTCGCTCTCATGGTATTTACAATTATCACAGAATATTCTTAAAAATTCCATGGGTTAATAGTGTTTATACAATAACAATGTTATAAAAATATAATGATAAAATGACTATTAAAGTTATTTTTCATATTATTTTCATCTACAAGAAATTCATATTAAATTAGTAAATTATTAATATATTAAAAACCTCATTTAATAATTCTTTATTCATTATTCTTTGCACTAAAATTAACTTAATTTAGATATTTTTAAATAAGTTAACTTAAAACTAATACGTTAATCTTAAACAAAAAGTAACTTATTAAATTAAAAGTTAATTTGTAAAAAAATAACGAATAAATTAACTTAATTAAATTAACTTAACATTTTATCTTAATCTTAGCTTTTAACTCGTTAATTTCCAGCCTTGATAATATATCAGTTGAAACAAAAAAAAAAAAAATGGTTCGAAATCTCAAACTTGGGAAAAAACCATCTTAAATAAATAAACGAGTTATAGTAAATGACCAATTTATTGCGGATTTTATGAAATATGAAATTGAACATTTTAAATCAAGTGAAACTAATGAATTTTTAAATAGATTCAATTTTGATATTAGTTTCCTTCAAAAAGATCCTTCTACTTGGTCTGTTGACGAATCTTATCAAAACGCTTTTAAGGTTGTAAAGAAATTAAATGTTGTAAATGATGCTGTGTAAAGATTTATAAAACTCATTAAATACTACAATGATTTATCAATAAAAAACGAAGAACAAAAACAATTAGTACTGCAAATGGTCAGTGACTATCGTAGCTATTATCCGGACTGCAAAAAAAAAAAAAATTGACAAAACCATTTTAATTGTAAAAATAAGATTGTTCAAATCTATATAAATAGTTAATAATAATTTGTTTGATGTATATTAAAATTTTAAGAGTATACATTTTATTAAAATATGTTTTAATTCAATATTTATATTTAGCATATTAACATATTTTTTTTATGTATTTAATGGCAAATTACCGTATTTTAAACATATTATTTATAATATTTAATAATTCTAACTCATAAACAATGCAACGAAGGATCCAATGAACATTTTACGTATAACCTTTATAATAATATTTTTAATAATAATAATTTCACATAATTTTTATAGAAACATATTTTTAATAATTTTATTCGTTCACCAAATATATGTAAATAACTACAAATTATCAATTTGGTAAAAAAATTTAAAATGTACTTTATTATTTTTCTTCGAAAATAATAGAATCATAATAAAAAATATATTTATACTTTTTATTGAAATTTTTACGTTCTACAATTTAAGTTCTATACATTTTTTCGCTAAATATCATATTTATTTTTAAGGTCGAAAAAATGATAAAACTACCCTTGTTGGCTATTTTCCAACCCCCCAGGGACCCGGGAAGGGAGTGAGTAGTCATGACCAAAATTAACTAAAATTATTTTCTTATAACATTGAAAAAAGTGAGGGGGTCCAACATCATCAATTTCAAAGTTTATAAATAAGGACCACCCTAATATATATATACAGTCATTAATTAATTTTGTGATTTTTATCATATTTTGAGTCATTTTTATTTAATTTTTTTTTTTTATTTCTAACCATTACCAACGTTTTACACTCTATAACAATATAATTGTATTTAGGTTCTTAAATGCTCTTCAACACTTCAAAATATCTCAAATACAATATAAATCGTATTATACTGTTGTGAAGTTAACGTGAGATATATTTAAAAAAAAATAAAATAAACAAACTATACAATTTCTACGAGATCCTAAAATCCATTAATAATAAAATATGTCAGTGGACCAGATGTCCTGTCACAGTTCTTCCACCCCCGCGTTTGTGAATATCTCGTACGGTTTTTCGGCTTACATCACATTGAAACAGTGTGAGATGTGCACAACCGAATTTATATATGCACTTCCTTTCTATTTTTATATGTTCTGAAATCATGGGAAATATTAAATATTTATAATGTTTATATTCATAATATTTCAACAATTAATATTACATATAGTGCACACTTTTCAAAATAATACGCTCGTGGTTGATATTTAATAAAATATTTTAGTACATTATTGCCCAGGTGTTCCAATATAATGAATAAAAACCAGCCATAAAATTTGCGATAACAATAAAATATCGCAGTCAACATTTTAAAATAAGGTTATATAGTAATAATATTGTCTTCTTCATAATTTTTAGTAAATTAAAAAAAATTATAAGTTTAATAATTTAGAACAACAGTGAGTTCTTATTTTTACCTGATTGTAATAATGTAATGAAAAAGTAAGTAGTATATTATTTATTATTAAGATAAAAAAAAAAACTATTAAATAGCTACATTCTAAAAAAAAATTCTCGAACATCCACAAATAAACAAGTTAACGATTAATATAATATTTTAGTCTTACTAACAATAATAGTTCAAATCTGTCAATCAATTAATGCATGAATAGATGATATGATTTAGTTTACAAAATGTACTATGACTTCAATGACAAGTGCATGTCAAATTAATGATTTATCTGTACAAATAATTTCGTATATTCGCATTTTAAAAAGACATTTTGTCAATTGGAACAAGCCAACTATGAATAAAGTCATTGAATTTCACTTATTAGTTTCTAATTAAATCAACATCTCTATTGAGTCAATATTCTACACCCTTATATATGAATAGTGTGTCATACCGTAAGGAAAAGAAGGGGATAGAAAATTGCATTCATAAAAGTTCCATTTCATTGATAATTGTATTTATAATTAAATGCAGCTATCTGGTCAAAATATAATTATGATTTTTAAACGAGTATAAAAATGAACGAGTAATAAAAATTAAATTGCCAAATCTAGCGAATACAAGTGAACATTCATAATTTATATTTTTTCAATGGTTTAAATAATGATAAGTTTATCTTGAAAAATGTTTACTTCAAAAATCATTTTATGATGATTTTATAACAAATTAACAAATAAAGAAGTACATTATAAATAATCCGAAATAGTAAAGTTATAATAGTAAAGTAATTCTTACAGTTAATATTAATATATATTGCACAATAATAATGCGCAAAGCTATATATTATTTAACGTAATTGTTTTTCTGCTTCAGTGAATGATATAAACGAATTTAAAAATATTATCACGCATAAAACGTTAAAAAGATATTAAAAGAAAAACGAATGAACTAAAATAAAAGTTTTAAAATAGTATGTTTTATTGCGACACTAGTCCAATATGAAAAGAAATAAAAACCAAAAAAAATGTGTGTGTAAATAATTAATAACAATTGTCACCGCAATTGTGGTGTAATAAAATAAATGCGCGATATTGCACTATAATGTATACGCGCTGTTGTAACGTGGAACTGACTATTTTGTACTCGTAAAACGGTAGCTAATATTCATCGATAGTTATGCTTACGATATATCTGGCTAGACTATCTCTTCGCCAGACACTCCAAAACTCCCCTATTAATATTTATAGCCCTATTGTGAGACTCCAAGGACTCATCAATCGCGTAAAATATTTATTTATTAAATAAGAAACACAATGAATTTTATTATTTAAAGTATAAAATATAGTAATTAAATCTATACACCTGATTATTGAACGACAGCATTGAACAATATTGTTACATTATACGATGATTCGAATGACAGACGGAGATGACACACACGGAACCTTATTGCATATTGTACCATATGTGGCACGTACTGGTTTTTTATTATCTGTGTCTAAAATAATTGGAATATTTCAAAACTGCATGCACGACCGTATTTGGCACGAAAAGCCGTATAAAAACTACGTAAGGTGTTGCCCTCTAGGATTAAAATTGTGCTGGCTATTACGAATATCATTGATAAAATTATTATCACGTTATCAGTTGTGTTGTTGAATTCAAATAATGATAAGCCATTTTTCAACGTACGAATTTCGTTCAAAAAAATATAGGTGAATTCAAAATTTAACGCTCTATTTAATCATGGTAAGTACATATTTATGCATTAAATATTTGTTTAGTTACGATCAAATTTGTGTATGTGCCAAATTTGGGACATCATTCACTTATGATTTGACTTTATGTGCTTTATAAATTATGTTATACCTAGTATTAAAAATATTCATAGAGTTAATTTTTCCATTATAGGTGAAAATTAATTCGTCTTCATTCTATTCATGTGTGCAAATTATACCTGATGGCAGTTTAGACTCTGAATGGTCTGATGATGAAGATTTATACACACCTATATCTCAACAAGATGAATGTTTTGTTCCTAACACTGATGAAGAAGTTTATTCTATATTTTGTTAACATCATATTAAATTATTAATATATATATATATATATATATATATATATATATATATATATATATAATAATATGTCCTTTTTTATTTCTGCTATCATTATAGTTAAGTATTTAAAAATCACTGTGATACATAAAACATAAAAAGAAATTTCGGTTATGGTTGATTATGTATGATGTTCCAAATATGGCACAAATACAAATGTTTATAATTATTGATATTGCATGGTGTGCCAAATATGGCACTTACAAAAATATTGATAATTGACTATTATGCATGCTGTGCCATATTTGGCACGCAATAAATTTTACTTTATAACTTCCAAACTTTTAACTTTAAAATTTTTTTACTATTTTCCCCATAATCAGGGGAAAATTTTAAAGAAGTAGATTTTTTTCCAGTCTAAAATAAAAAATCATGTAGTTAAGCTACTTACGTTAAGATGGTGATATGTTAGTTGATGTAAGGCACGTCATGATTGACTTTTAACATCATAGGATGTTTTTACCCCTGTCGCAAATATTGAGTTCCATTGTTTAGCCAATTTAGCTTAAAACGGGTGTGTGTTAAGCTCGCATAAAGTATCCGTAACAGTAATAACTGGGAAAAATCGCTCTAACGTCAAATTCTAAACTATCTATTCAAACAAAATAATCCAAGTACAAGACATAAGTATGACCAATTGAGGTATATTGCCAATGACATCTAAATTTAAAGCAATACTAAACGTTGGCACAGACAGTGAGTCCAGTACTCTCTAGACTGGGCTCCTCCTCAACAACTATTAATCGGTAAAATTTAAAAAAATTGCTTTTATGCATAAACTCTTTTGTACAAAGAAAGATTTCTTGGCACGAATACTGAGATTACTGTCCTCGATTTAGAAAACACATTTAAATATATTGTATTATAATTAGAGAATGAAAAAGAAAAGATGAAATATGTAATTTATTTTAAAGGTTTTTGTTTTTTTATAGTAATATTTCGAGTTTTATTTAAAATATGTATTCATTTATTACTATTTTACTAATAATTAAAAAAATAATTATTATTTATATTAATTATTATATACAAAATTATATCAAAAGCTGTCTCCGAAAAAATAAATTCTTAAGACTGGTTTAAAATTATAACTGTAGAAAATTATTGTTTATTGTTCATACTTTCAAGTATTTAAAAAAAAAAATATATTTAAATAAAATTATGTTTATTAATTTATTATTTCTATCTATAATCTGTATTAATAAGCTTATTGTTGAAAGTACTAAATGATAAAGAAGGATGTTTTTAAATAAATTGTAATTCAAAATTCAAAACAATGATTACGTTGCTACAAAAAGTAATGAAGTATACAGTATATTATTGAGTGTCGATTGAGTTTACTTAGTATAAAATATATTAATGCACATTAACGATCAGAAGTTATTTTTTTCTTCTTAATATTATTTCCAAAATTTGGAAAATGCGGCCATCTCTGATAATATGAATACCACGTGTAGTCAGCATTCTTAATAATGGAAAGAATCGACTTAAAGCTTCATAAGGACGGTGGAAAAAAATTAGTTTTCGAAAATAATTGAAAAAGTATAAGATAATACGGATAACGATGGAAAATACGACTGCTACCTCAGTAATACTCTATATATCCGAACCTATACAATGTGCGCGTTGTAAATTATATTATAAATAAATAATAAATATGTGGTTTTTGTATTTTCAATTCGTATCTATGGTTGACACGCGATTTCTACCAAGTACATTGTTCACCAAGCGTAAAACGTGCCCGAACGCCCGTAAAAACTGCACGGACCTCCGTTGGGGGATCGTTCAACTTTTCATTCGGAAAATGGTCCGGTACATATTTTATTCCGGTACCTGCCACAGCACATTATTACACTCATACTGGGTATCTGGTACGGCCAATTGGTTTTAAAACAACGTGATGGGTCAAGAACACGATACATGATATTATCATTATTCCGTAAGTATATTTATAAGCAGGTATGCGCGGAGTGATGTTAACGGTCGAGGGGTGTGGCGTCGTGACTGAAACGTTATTTTTATTATGTACACCACAGAACGGACAGTTTCAGACAGGTAGCTGCTAAACGGGTGAACATATATTGTTGACTGTAACCAGCCTCGGGTCCCCCAGGTCCAATTCGACGTGCGCGCGTGTGTTTGCGTACCCCTTTCGTTTTCATCTTCTGGGATGTCCGCGAATTCGGTATCATTTACGCAAATAGCGGTAGGACCGCTCCAGCCACCCACGTCAAACCTTATAAAATCCGGTGCTGATCCGGTCCACCGTCACTCTCGGATATCCACGTGTACACATATTCGTACGTACGTGTCCCCGACCCCCCCACCAAAGAAATTCTTGAAAATTTCTATTCAAATATTTTGTACGTAATTTGTATGAATTTGTTTGACAGTTCTTAGAATTTGTACGACACTAGTATTCGAGCAATATCGAAAATACAGAAGGGGAGCTGGAGACATATGTCACCAGCCCCACCAAATGTAAATAAATAATTATTCATATGTTTGATACTGCAGGGTTCAAGAACTCAATTTGTATGAATTTGTATGACCATTTTCAGAATTTGTATGCAACCCCCTCCCACGTAATAATCGAAAACTACATTTTCCCGTGTCCCCCGCCCCCCCTTTCGGAAATTTCTACTTTTTTCTTCACAAAAATATTAAACGTTATTTGTATGAATTTGTATGCAACCCCCTCCCACGTAATAATCGAAAAAACCATTACCCCATGTCTCTGGCCTCTGTGATTATAATACAATTAATCTAAAAGTTCAAAATTATTTAAAAATGTAAATTGAAAATTAATACTCCCTTGATGAAGGAATAGCCTTTCATGATCATTTTTCATACTGTATTATCATTATTTTATTTATAAATTATTGTTTTTTTTTAACATAATTTAGTGTATTCTGCATGTAATACCTAATATAATAATTTCAATATGTGTACTTAAAATTTTCCAATGATATAGGTATTTATATAATACTTTTTATTACTATACTATGAATCAATTTTTGATTGTTTTTTTACCAATTTCTACTCTCTCTTAACTCATAGGTTACTACAATTATTTTCTCCATATTAGTTATTTATCTTTCTTTCTTCTATATACTAATAAATTAATCTATTTGTTTAACTCCAATGATACCATTAAGTCATTTCTTATTCTGATTACTTTATAATTTGTTTGATAATACTGTCTTTTTATAAATAAATAATATAATATAACATATAATTTATGTTATATGTATTTTAAAAATAATACACTTTATAAAATTTCTTAGTCGTTTAATAATTAAAATCAATATAAGAATAAAATTATATACTGTAAACTAAAATTTCACATAATGCCATTGTATTTTCAGCTATCGATAAAGGTTTTTTTTTTAAATCGTCATAAAGTTCCCAATTACCCCCACACCTTCTTGCATATGTTGTGTAGTGCCCTATAGAGCTTCTAAGAAAACTTTTGCCTGGTCTATAATTCAATACTCCTCTTAGTTTATACGATGCTTCGTTATAAATTATGACTTTAGGGATATCACATAATTTTATAGTAATATGTGGTGCTATTTCACTGCTTTGCTGCATGTTTTCACCTGTAAAAGAATCGTAAATATAATCGTATGCACTAATAGCTCAAAGAGAAAAAATATGAATATAGTATAATCAGCAGTCGACAGTTTTTATACGAATGACTTGTATCATCAAAATGAATTAAACCCGAAAATCCGATACGAAAAATATGTCTCCAGCCCCCCTTCTGTATTTTCGATATTGCTCGAATACTAGTGTCGTACAAATTCTAAGAACTGTCAAACAAATTCATACAAATTACGTACAAAATATTTGAATAGAAATTTTCAAGAATTTCTTTGGTGGGGGGGTCGGGAACATGTACCTCATATTCGTCATTACGTGTGTATTGTATTTGGTCTGTATGATCTTTTTGTGTTGACGGTTTTTGATGATGTTTATGGTACGATGTCCGATTTTATTTTAACTACAGTATCTATTCGATGACGATTGCTTTAAAACATAAAAAGATAAATAAAATATCGATTTAATTCGTACGCCGTAGGATTAGTTTCTACAGTATATCTCATAGTCATCTAGTTATCATAAACATAATATAATTTTCATATCATATTTTCATACATTTGATACATTCATAGGATACATAGTATTTTTGAATTTATTATTATTATTATTTTTAATTGTCTGAAAATGTTATATTTACTTAAGTATTTTTACTAATTTTAATTCAGTTTATTATTCTGTTATATTTGTCCTTTTTAAGAAATAAGTGATGTTAGATAGTTTCTTGATTTTTAGCGATTTCCTGTATTATGAAGTGTTCTTCTACTGCTGTTGACGTTAACACTCGTATTATCAATAAAAAAAAATAAAAAACCCAATGAATTGCACTTGAGATTTTATTGCATAATCCTTATATATTACAGTATACGCTTAACAGACGTAATACATCGTACTCTGACGTTAACGTCTGCAATGTGGTCATAATAATAATAAAACATGTACGAGTATGCATGTGTATGTGTATAGATTATTGCAACCTGCAACAAACACGTGTAAAGTACATAACTATATACATTACACATGGCGTTAGCATACTATGGTCGTTCAGAAGTACTAAATGCTAATAGCCTAATACATATACATATAATAAACGTATATCCGTTATATAGATTATTGTTGTACGTATATGCGCGAACATGATCATGCATACATATATTTGCACATGTATATACAACGACACATGTGTGACCATGGTCACCAATCTCCCTCTACTACTGTCATTAACTGATTTACAGGCTAAACCTCATTAATAGAACAGAATGTTTAACTAAATTGTATCACTTTAAATAATTACAAGCGGTCCGGCAGAGGAGTCAACCGTTATAAATTAACGGATTCTCTCTCTCTCTCTCTTATTTCGTATAAATATATGTACGTATTTACAATGCATAACGTATGGATGTATTATAAGTGAGAAACGAGCATGCGCAAGTAGTTACCGGATTTATATGCAAATGCATATATGTATTTGAATAGGCTTTTTGAAATGTGATGAAAATTGTCTCCGATTTAGATCACTCTTACTAAAATAACACTAATTTTATTTTGCATATTTTGCATATTTCAACGTTTTTACCTATTAAATGCACATCGAATGCATATTTGTAGTTTTAAAGTGCATATTATTGTTTATAACACATACTCGTATATGTTTATTTTTCGTCGTATTGTCACGTTCACATCCACATAATATCGATAAATTGAAATCGGTCTTTGTTTCCAAAGATAAGATTACATACTTTATATAGTCATATATAGCATATATAGTAACGAAGTCTATACGAAGACCCAAAGCCAGACAACTATGAGAAATTTGTAGAAAAAGTCAAGAAAATCTCAAGACTACATATTCCACGGGAATGTAGAGAACAGTATATAAACGGAATGACGGAAGAAACTTGCGAAATAAATAAAAAATATGGAAAATCTTTTACTATTGACCCGTTTAGCGAAGAGACAGTGATGCTAGGAGAAACCCTGATTAACCACCTATGTAAAGATAGAAACGACCGATGGCATGAACTCATTGAGAATACAGACATGACCAAGAACAGCAAAAAAGCATGGCGACTCATCAAGAGACTAAATGGAGACCCAGTTACACACACAAATGATATAAACGTAACAGCTAACCAAGTAGCCTCACAGTTACTCTTAAACGGTAAACCAGGGGCAAAAATCAAAAGAGAAAAACTCACTAGAATCCGAGACTCTGAGCAAAATAATTTCCAGCTTGACTTTACTCTTGATGAACTAAATGAGAGCCTGAAGGAGATGAAAAACGGAAAGGCACCTGGGGTAGACGAAGTAATGACAGAACAAATAAAAGAATTCAGCAAAAAATCTAAACAATGGCTACTAACTTTTCTAAACTCATGCCGTGACAAGGCCTTAGTAACCAAAATGTGGAGAAAGGCAAAAGTAGTGGCTCTGCCCAAACCAGGCAAAAATTACAAAAACCCAAAAAAATTACAGGCCGATATCTCTGCTATGTCATACTTTCAAACTGTATGAACGTATGACTATGAATCGTATCAAGAGTCAAATCGAAAGGAAACTTATACCTGAGCAAGCTGGTTTTAGGCCAGGCAAAAACTGTACAGGACAGGTACTAAACCTATGCCAACACATAGAGGACGGATACGAGAACAAAAAAGTAACTGGGGTGGTTTTTGTAGACCTATCTGCAGCATATGATACGGTAAATCATAATATGCTACTTAAAAAAATATATGAATGCACAAGTGACTGGCACCTTGTCCAAATTATATCCTCTATGCTACACAACCGGCGTTTTACAGTCACACTAAATAACAAATGGAGCAGATGGAGCAACCAACGAAATGGCTTACCCCAAGGCAGTGTATTAGTGCCTATGTTATTTAACATATACAACAACGATCAACCCATCATCAAAGAAACAAAACATTTCCTATACGCAGACAACCTGGCCCTAGCAGCGCAAGACACAACATTTGAAATTGTCGAACGTAAACTCACCAGATCACTGCATGAATTAACAAATTATTACAAAAAAAACCAACTAAGACCCAACCCAGATAAAACACAGGTATGCAGCTTCCACCTTAGAAACCGCGAGGCAAAAAGAGAACTAAAAGTTGAATGGCTTGGAAAACCACTGGGAAATACAGAACATCCAGTCTACCTAGGGGTCACACTGGACAGAACCCTTACATTCAAAGAGCAGTGTAAAAAGACTAAAATGAAAGTTGAAGCAAGGAACAACCTAATACGAAAACTAGCAGGTAGCAAGTGGGGTGCAACTCCAAACACGATCCGTACTACTGGACTAGCACTTTGCTTCTCAGCTGGTGAATATGCTTGCCCAGTATGGAACCAATCTAAACACACAAAACATGTCGACACGGCCCTTAATGAGACATGTAGGATAATAACTGGTTGCCTTAAACCAACGCCACTTAAATATATATATATATATATATCCATTAGCAGGAATAGTCCCACCAGGAATACGAAGACACGCGGCCACATGCATAGAGAAAACCAAACAATCAATGGACCAAAGACACCCCATGTATGGTTACTTGGGTCCCCAAAGGAGACTTAAATCTCGAAGAAGCTTTATTGCTAATTCAACCACGATCCATGTTACACCGGAACAATACAGAATTTAAAAATGGAGAGAAGAGTTACAATGCGAAAAACCTGTCCCACCGGCCGAGCATTTACCATGTGGAGGAAACCAACCCTGGATTATATGGAAGACATTAAATAGGTTAAGAACTGGAGTAGCAAAAACAAAAGTAAACATGAGGAAATGGGGATACCAGAAAGAATCGGACATATTATGCGAATGCGGTGAAGACCAATCAGACGACCACTTACTACAATGCACCTTAGCACCACCAGGATGCACAACTGACGACTTGGCTTTAGCCAACGAAAAAGCAATATCAATTGCCACTCACTGGCTAAAACAAAATATATAAACACTTATCTATTAATTCATTTTATATTTTGTATTTATTTTATATTTTAACCTACTTATTAACTTATTGTTAGATTATTCTATTATTTTATTAATAGTATATAGCCACAGCACCGGACACGATAAGAAGAAGAGAACGCCAATATTCATAAAAGTTAGTTGACGACAGCACTTTATATCAACAATATCCATGTATATCGTAAAGTATTTACCCAGCCAGTGAGCAATCTATGGTGATACATAATAAATGATACATATAATATATTTTAACAGGAGAGATTTAAAATTAGTTCTTACTAGACATTTTGTACAAGTATTAATCATTTAATAAATTTCAATTTCAATTTCATTTTCTATTAATGTGCATTATATCATTGTGTATAAACTATGAAAATATCACTGAATTATCCATCTGTTTAAACTCTTAAAAAAAAAAAAAATTGCAAGGACAAACCAATATTGAATATTTAAATCCTGCCTGCTACAATATATTACTATAGAGTTTATTATAGAAGTAGTAAAAAATGTTCACCTATAATATTATAAACATGTAAATAAAAAAAAATATTTTTAGTATTTAATCATATAATTTAATCTTTTTTACTTCAAAGATACATACGAATTAAAATATCCTTGTATTACATTTTTAAAGGTATTACAAATATTATAAAAATGCAATACATTTATTATACTTGGTTAGGAACATGTATTATTAAAGTAGAAGGTATTAAATTGCTTGGTTCCAAGAATGTAATACTTATATTATGTCTTAAATTGAAATAAATATAAAAAAAAAGAACCGGATGGGCCTCACTCTGCTGTACAGTTGGGGGTGGAGTGCACCTCGTTTATAGGATAGGTCATTATTACAATGGATTTGTTAAATTTGAATGCAATGATGGATATAATTGTATATGAATAACGATTCTGAACGGAGTTAATATGTTTGTCTGGGATATAATACATTATTATTTATAAATATTGTAAAAAGTATATTTTATTTTAAAACGATAAATATATTTTTCAATTAGGATCGGTTGGCAGTTGCATACAGCAACATAGTTTGTCAGTCTAGAATATTATACATTATATTGTATTTTACATGTAATTTTATGTCAATATTCGCTGTTCAAACGCTTATAAAAAAAAAATTGTGCCTATGGATTTTAATAATTTTTGAATGACATTAAGAACTACTTCTGTAGAATCTTCTATTAAATTTTCAAGTATTTTGTACGAGCCAAATTTTTTTTATCACCGATTATGAAAAAAAAATGTAAAAAAATCGAATATTTTAAATGCCTATAAGTAACTTATAAATCAATATAATATTTTGAAAAAAATATGACATAGAGGAAATGCCAATCTTAACAGCTGGTAAAAATTTCAAAAATCTGCGACTTATACTTTTTGAATTATAACAAATACTTAGAAACCGTTTGAGAATAAATCGCTATTTTATACAATTTCGTAAATATTTAAAGTTCAAACAGTCATAAAATTTTTTTTCCTCTAAGTCCGGTAGAAATTTTTTTAAAGATTTTTGAAGAGTAGCTTATAGATAACCTAGTGTTAAAATTTTGAACCTTAAGTATGAACAGAAAAAATTTTATGAATTTTTATCTACAAAATAACTTGCAAATTATCGTGATTTTTACACATTTTATACAAATTTGAGCATTAAGGGCTTATAAAAAAAATTTGTGTAAATCGATCACCGATATTTTTTAGTAACGATAATATTAACTTATTATAAACCTTGTATTAAATTTTCAAGAGTTCTCGGTCTGTCAATTAAATTTTATAGATGTTTAAAAAAAATTTTTTACAAAAATCGAAAATTTAAATTGTCTATAAATAAGTCAAAATATGTCAAAATTTTTTGAAAACTTAACCATGTATAGAGAACGTCAATATAAAGATTTGGTGAAAATGGAATTTTGACCAAATTTTGAAACTTGAACAATTCAAGTTGTTGCGGTTTTTCGTTTTTGAGTTAGAGCATTTTAAAAAAATTTAATTTGTAAAAACGTGATTTTGCGTAAAATTTCCGGTTTTTTCGTAATTTTTTTATCGATTTTTTCGATTTTTTTAAAAAGTATTAAAAAGTTGGATTTTAGATTAGCCAAAATACCATCTATATTCACTTTCCTTTCAGAAAAGTTGCTACATAAGCAAATCGAAGCATTTTTACTGCCAAAAAAACGTCAGAAACAAAAAATAAAAAATAAAAAATAAAAAAAAAAACACACATCATTGTAAAACCAATAGATTCCATCAGTCCGTTCAGAATCTAAAATGTTATGTGAATAAAAAACACTATCTTTCAAAGATCAATAGATTTATCCTCAAAAGTGGATAATATCTATCTACAACTGCAAGCGTATGTATGTCCAACATCATATAAAATTCATAGAATTGTATTTCCACAGTATAATATACATGTAATACATGTTTACTTTACGGGTATAGATATAGTACCTATTGAATCGTTCTATTAATACGAGAATATTTAAATTATAAACTTCCCAAACATGTGCACTTCTATAAATAAAACATTTATATTACAAATGATATTTTGTTTTCGTTCTTCGATGGAAATTCTCATCCAACACAACGGTAACACTTATGGTAATTTTCATGGTTAATGGTAGACTGGATAATTAATGATAATAAAAAATAAATAAATAACAGGTAGTTGTATAAGACATTTTGATGAGTAGGTATAAATGTTATTGGATTAAAGAAGTTAAGAATGTAGCGTTTATATATTTTCAAATTGGGTGCATTACTAATTAATGTTAATTAATTAGAGTTCGGTAATATCAAACAAAATGAAGAATTATTCATTCTAAAAAGGTTTGAAATATAAAATCATGTCTAGAAATTTGTTGATTAATACACATGATGGTAAATTTAACTTAAGATCAATATTGCATAAGTTCGTAATTTACTGGGTTCAGAAACGTTAGATTTTTATAGTCATAATTACAGCTAGTAAACTGTCTTAAAATTAATCTGTGAAACAATCAATTTTTTTTTATTATATATTAACATAATTATTTTACTTGAATAATTAAATATTTTATCTGAAAATCTACTGTCACATTCTGTTTTATTAGTTCTGACTAATACATCTGATTACAGAACTTCAATCTATAATTTAGTTAAGTTTTCGATAAACTTGTGGTCTACTTAATAATAACTCGTGCATAAGATAATTTATATTCATGCAGTTATAAATACATTATATCGAACTAGAATCTAACAATTGTATTACATTAATTTTATAAATATACTCGTAGAAATAATACATATAGTTAGTTAATTTGCTGCGAATATTATCACGTTAAAACTGTAAAATGTGTGAAGTCTTGCAGTCGAAATGAATTTTGCATATAAAATTAATTTTAAAGGTGGCTGATAAATTGTAAAATCAATATATTATAGTCTATATCCGTGTTTTCCAACCTATGGGTCGCAATCCAACATTAGGTCGCAAAATATTTTTAATAGATCACTGTACTCAGTGGCAGATTTAGGAGGGGGGGAGGGTTGCGTGGGAGCTGAAGCACCTACCGTTTTGCGTATTTTTATTAGAAATTATTAATAATTCCCCGAGTGGCAAATTTTTGGACATGATATTATATAATAAAGCACCCACTATAAAAAAATCTTAGATCCACCACTGACTGTACGTAAACTAGTAACAAAAAATATCATAGTAAACAAAATATAATTATATGTATGAGAATTCAATTTTACAATATTGCGTTCAACTATGTGATAAAAAAATATAATAATAATAAAATGATAAGAAATGTAAAAATAAATATTTAAGCATACTAGGTTTTTTTGGTAGGTCGTATATCCAACACAAAGGATATTTATGGTCTACCTTAACATAAAAGTTGGGGAACTATCTAAATATATATAACTAGTTTATATTATATTATATTATATTAAGAGTTATATATTGGAAATAGATTTTAGTTTAGTATAAATTTAAAAATATTTAAATATATATTTATTTAATTATTAATAAATATTTATTTATCATTTAGAAATATTTAAATTTAAAATAAAATATAATTTAATATAGAAAATACATGGTACATAATGAAAATTAAAAATATTTTCTCTGAATCATTCAAAATAATCTTCGAAAGGAAAACCATTAGAGAAATCATATAATTTCAAAATTTTTAATTTTTGCAATTTGATCTTAGAATTGATTTAAAATGACTTAATAAAATGTTACAGCTTATAAATTATGAAAATTTAGTCAACAATTTGGAATTACAAGAAAATATATTCTAGTAAAATAAACGTAGAAATCGTAAAAATGTGTATGCATAGAAAATACATAACGAAATACACATTCTATTAGTTATTGTTGAAGTGCTTTATAATTTTTTAAATATTTTTCATATAAAAGCTTTCCTTTTTTCATTCTGATGTTGAGCCATAAACCATAAATATGTACAATCGTCAAAGTTTTCCTATTTTAAATTAATTTAATGTTATACTACAAATTCATAATTATTTTAATTTTTTTTATTTTAGGCATTTTAAACGTATACGCTCCTCTTTTAAATCTAACTTAGTAACGCACCATTTTTCACAATATTAAGTTAACTCCCTCTATATTCTGTTTTTGTCAATATCAAACCCCTTTTCTATCTCATTCAATCTCGATATACCTTTTATTTACCCCCGTTTTAAGCAATTCGAAGAAATTGGGTTTATATCACTGCGGCTATAATAAGATTAAACGTATTTTCCTTGCTTTATTTATTTAGAGTAGACAGCTCCGTAGTCACATTCAAATTTTGCATATGAAAATTGATACATTTGTGTTATGTTTATTAATTAAAATAAATGTATTCACAATATATATTATTGTATAATTATAGGTTTAAAAATTGTCAGATGTATAAAATATAGATTAAAAGATGTAAAATTCATTATTCAAAAATAATTACAATGTTTGATCAACAACTACAAATTGTCTGTACTTATTTTATATTTCAACTATTTACTATGTTAAATATAAAAAAATGTAAATATTATTCGACCACTAATATTAAAGATGATTAAATAAAACAATACTTTTAAATTGCATCATGTTTGACTTAAGTTTCCTATCGTTCTTATTTAAATACTCAGGTGTTCTATAAAAATTAAAACACTTAAATATAATAGTATTCATATTCAAGTGTAAGCAATTTTTCATTTTGTTGATGTTCTATCTTAATCATATTTGTTTATTAGTTCTTTACTTTAATAGTAAACAATTAAATGCAAATTAAACAATTAAATGGTATACCTATTCATCGAATAAAATTTCAACTATAAGAATCGGAAGACGTAACTTTTGTGGAATATTTTTATATTATATATCTAAATAGGTAGGTCACACCTAAAACTGAAAATACTTGGAAAAAGTAAAATATGGAGAATCATAAACGAATCAAATATTAACGGGTTTTGATAATCATAAAGTTATGTTCGACGGTGTTTAATAATACTATTATGAGTAGGTGTTATAATTAAAACGTGTTGAGTTAATCTCGATAAGCTGATGAATTATTTTAAGTTATTGATTCTCCGAAATGGCGAACACCTACAATGATTTACACTGTGCAAACCCTTTGTAAAGTTTTCCACACCGCGCATGTATTGGCCAGTTTTACGAGACCCCGTAATGGAGTTTCACATTATATTGGTTTTGTAAGTTCGTTTCGTACTATGCAGTGCAATTAATATGTGTCTAATATTTAGTTTCCAATGTAATCATACAGCCAACGCTCTGTATTATCGGAATTCAGAAACAAGTTTATTATACTGGATCTTTTTTGTTTCGTAAATCTCATAAGCAGTATATGTTTTTAGTTACAATTAACTTGTAACATGACAAAATGGTCTCCTTACTTTTTATATTTTATTTCAATTATTATTAAATTAAATTATTCAAAGTATTTAACACTCGTTCATTCAATAGAGTATAAACTATTTCATTAGAGTAGAATTTGAATGATTATGCCCGGACTTCGGATTAATAGGGGAAAAAAATTGTCTCATTAAATTATTCGTTTAAATTTATTATAATTCATAATAACTATAAATATTTTACATTAGGTATGTTATTTTTTGTGCATTAAATACTTAATGTATTTTTATAGTTTAAATTAATAAAATTAGTTATAAAAAAAAAAAATGCATTCATATAAAATAATTTATCTGTTGATAACTAAAGAAAACATTGGGAATCGCTACACTACATTATGAATTGGTTCGACGGACGCCGTTTGTGTGTATACTCACTCCATCCAATCCTTCTATCTCTTTTGCACGCTTTGATGCACTGCCCATTTATTATTTATTAAATTTATTATTTTAAATTTCATCATATGTTGTAACTTTAAAAACTATGTAGTATTTCATTCATTATAGTATAATCCCCAGTCTTGTTCACACTGTTTACTCAGCGTATCACGGATATATAATATTTTCCAAGAGTAATTTTTAATATAATAATAAATTATCATTAAATTTCGCACCAATATTATTTTAAATACAATATATGGTTAATCATCAATAGTGATATGTAATATACCTGTACTTTATTCGCTATTATACAACACTAATGTTATAAATTGTTTTTAATGTTTATCTGATGCTTGACCACATGATTATCACCATTCCGGTGGTCACATCTACGTCAACTGTATGATCAGAATATGTTCTAACCCAGAAATGTCAAACTCAAAGTATTAAGTGGAGCAAATACATTGACTAGTTTACTACTCCGTACATAAACATTCAAAGAAGAAGAAAAATTGTATATTATTATACATATAACACCATCAATGAAACGTATTCAATTAGAGTTCATCAGAAGATAAGACATAATAATGGATATCAAATATGTATACCAATTTCTAAAAATCTTTTATAGTTGGAACACGAAATGTTATCATTTTTTCATTTTTTCCATTAGATAATATTGATAGCTGCAAGCCATAAAAAAATTAGCTACACACCGTGTGTTTGACATACATGTTCTAACCACTTCAAACCTAAATGAATAGTAAGCGAATAATATACGAAGCTACAATAATAAAAATATTTTCCGAAAATACAATTTTTAATTTCGGTAAGTATAACTGATTTCATAAAATGTTCAAAATAATATATGCCATTTGTGCGTTAATCAACTACTATCAGTAATCGATAGTGATGCCTTATAGTGCCATAGTGATACAAAATAGTAGGACTATATAATAAATAAATAAAAATCAATAATTTTTTTCCTGGTTCACAAAACAAATATGTAAATAACTATAAATTATAAAAAAAAAATATAAATGGTAAAAGTTGCCTGATTGGCACAGCAATAATTATAAATGTAATTATATATATATATATATATATATATATATATATATATATATAATAAAATATTGTTGCCTATTTAGCACAACAAATATAAATTTAATAACAAAATAAAAACCTACTAATTATCCATATAAATAATGTTGGCCCTACAGTGGCACAACTAAAAAGTGATAATAATAACGATCATAAAGGAATAAATAAATACGAGTATAATAGAATATACTATTTAGTAAAATAAATATAATAATTTGCCTACAGTGGCTGGGCCCGTCAGCCTTCAACCAAAAATAAAATCAATGCTTAATACTCACAACATATGACTACGTCAAATGGCGGATTTCATCCCAACGCGACCACACCGAGAAATGTGCTTATGCAATAAACTTATACAAATAAAAATTTAAGGCACAGCCCTCTCGTGCGTGCGACCACCCAAACACAGTCATAGACGAAAAAACTGCACAGTCCACAGCCCTGGACAATGATAATGAATGAAAACGACGTTAATTACAAATTGACCGTTGAAGAATCTGAAATAATAATAATGATAATGATAAATCTGAAATAAACAGTTACGCTGGTCAATATCCGATTGCCTCTAACGATACTTTACTTTACTTTACGCTCGATTCACACGACAAAGACGACAAAATTTAACAAGAAATGGTTTTAACAAAGATGGCACAGACGTACGGACACTTGAATGAATAAATGAAAGAATCAATGTGCACCACGAAGACACACAGTCGAGAGAGCGATGGTGCCGACGAGCTTCACCATGAAGGCTACGGCCACCGGACACCAAAAATAAAGATATATTGTCCCAGTGTCACCACAATAAACCTACAACATGCGAAAAAATTAAACTTTGTGACACTGGACGATGACTTTTAACAATTTGACAAAATATAATCAAAAATTATGAAAACGTGAAATAACGAACACATTTTCATGCGACTGATAACGCGCAACTACACCGCTGACCGATCATATACGGAGAAAAGTCGCCGCTGCTGCAACAACGTAACGCACCGTTATGTCGCACGAAAATGATAACATAGTAAACATTTAACGAAAAAAAAAACATGTTCATGATAAGGCGTAAACTCCATTAAAATAATACTTCGTCCTTAATATTTATAATTTCATTGAAATTATAATTACTATAACTGATATCATTATTATAATTATTTGTAGTTCCGTTATTATTCCAAAGAGCTCTTCAATAAATTAAACCAAAATCATTGAGTTTTACATGTAGTATAATGTACCATTTTTTACTGCTGTTCTAAAACTGTAAGACAATTATGTAAGAATTATGTACTTCTTAAGTTGATTGAATTTCAAATAATTATACAATAATAACATAACACGTTGTTTAATATACAAATGTGTTTCTTTAAAACATTAATATATTATTTTCAAAGACGTTATTGGGTTGTATTTTCAGTTTACATTTTCGGAACAATAATAATAATTAACGTTTATGTTTCTATATAACGAAATGGACAAGCGTTTTCTTGGTGTTCCAATTACTTTTTCGCGCACGAATTACGGTACACGTAATCCCACGAGGAAAGACGACGGTAGACCACTGATGCCATTTTTTTTATCTACGAGACTATCCCATACGTGGACAGTTTGTCCGACAATGTTGTTTATGATATATTTTATAAGGGTTCACCGCGACAATATTGCCCAGTGGAGTTGAGAAACGAATGTGCTAGTATAAATTCCTCAAATAAAAGGTACCTACACTGTACCGGATGAAATGAGTAAGTAAAAATGAAAAAAAAAAAACGATCAGGCGATCCAAATCCAATATGAGTTATATACTTAGAGCGTTGCGTTATTTAAAACAGTTTATTCAATTTATCCTTTATTTCCTATGTATATAATTTACTGCGGAATCAATAATATTTTAATACATACTAAAATAATATTATGATGATAGAAATCTCTTTATTTTGTCTTATTTTTTTCCAAGAAACAAAAATACATTTTCAATTAAATTTGTTTTTACTCAAGAACAAATAAATACCATCGAAAGCGTACACTCATATAAATTATACATACCCTTTTGTATTATCTATACAAAGACATTAGATTATTATATTTAAGTATTATTTCCTACAAACGTAAATTTAAAAATGTCTATTAGAATTATTTTTTTAAATACTTTACAGAATCGAATGTAATTTTAATTAATTAATTAATTTATTTTTTTATTTTTTTTAATAACGAAAATGTATATAAAATGTGTGAGCTTGTATTATAGAAACGGATAATGTATTTACAAACCTATTTCTCTGGTTGCACCAATCTCAACTCGAATTAGATTAAAGACGTACCTACTATTATGCGCGTGCATGCAGTATATATATATATATATATATATATATATATCATATTACCACATAATAAATATTTGACGTTTCAAACAATAGAAATCGTGAAGAACATCACCGTCTATGCATACATAATAGTTGAAGACGGTATTAAAACCGTCGATGAAAACGTCATGATGTGCAAAATTAAACACGATACGACCATATTTGTAACAAAAATAGCAGAAGTCATTAATGCAGTACAGTATGTTGTAGTTTGCTGCACAGTATTGCGTTTATATATAATTGTTACATGACACTAAATTATAAGATTTTATTCGTTCGTACGAATGAAACCAGTGAAGATTAACATCACGCTTGGTGTAATGTATGATTGAATGTGTGTGAATGTGTGTGTATGGGAGAAAAAAGTATCAGTGAAATAGAGAGAAAGAGAGTAAAAACGATCGTACGATAATTTTGAAAATTTAATTAATAACATAAGCGGTCGTCCTCGGAGGTAAATACAGCGGACGGACTCAGGTCATACAGTGTACATATGTATAATAACACGTCTACATCAGCTCGACCAATTCCTATTGTGTACTGTACTAGTTGATCAAAAGGTTTGGTTATCTCGCGTCACCGGCCTTTTGGGTCCTGTAACAGTAAAGACTCGGTAACGGAATCACCTAAGGAAAACGTTGTACGAAAGCTTCTGGTGTATATATTTATATATAATATGCTACACTGCAGCTTTTATACATATTATACATATATAACACGACGTTTACTACCAAGGTACTATCTGCTTCTACCAGCACTAACCGTATACATTGTAAGACTGTACATTATTATAATAGTATCATATACTGCGGCGAATATACGTCGATATACCCGTTCGCATGGTATGGGGTCGTTGGGTCAACTATTAATTTTCGATTAGCGTAACATGCTTTGGAAAGGGCTGTCGCGGACCGGTCAATGTGCGTTGGGTCTTCCGCGTCGGCAAATAATAATACGATTAAAAGGACGCGCGCGCGTCTACTATTAAAACAGTAAGCAGTAGTTATTATACGCGAGACCAAGACGGACTGCGGTGCACCATTGCCCCGGGTTTCGCCCGGGAATTCGACCGAATATTTACATTTATATGGCATTATGTATACGAGCCGGTCTCGAGTCGCACAGGTCCCAGTGTACCTACTGGCTCAATGTAAATCACCTTATCATTGCCCGGCAGCTTTAGGCTGTCCGCGGACCGCCGACATCGGCTCTCACTTGCAACGGTTTGCCGTCCGCGGCCCCGGTATGACACGATACGAAATAATATCTTCTTCGCCGTTTTCAATAAATTGTATGTGCCGGTGCAATAATGCATTTTTAATGGTACACCCAATCGACATGAACGATTCGCGTTCGTAAACCATAAACATCCACGGAGAAGAAATTATATCGTAGGACATTTTTCAGTGTATAATATTATTGTATTATATTGTAAAATATTTATCAAAAATCTTCGATTAATGTATGTAAAGAAAACGTTTCCGAACACACTTGTATCGATTGTGCACAACGCATTAGTTCCTATAAGTATATTACGCATACCCAATGTACAATACCTCCAGGAGTACTATCTGCAAATATGGACGATTCTGTTTTACCGTGGTTTACAAATTTTGTCCGGTTGAGCTGTCGCTGCTACAGGATCTTCCAGAACACTATCAGGTCATATCTAACTCGATGTCACAGAAACTATATATTCCGCTACATCGGATCCGTAGTAATTAAAAATCTTCTTGTCATGGCAGACAATAGAAAATCGTAATGTTTGTGGATAATGTCGTAGGGCCAACATCCGTACAGCCATACATAAATTACTTAATAATAATTACAATAGAAATATTTACGATTGACTCGCCGAAGCGTAGCAAATAAAATTACAATGTCATCCCCCACTTGACTAGTACAATCTTTTCCGAATTAAAGAATACAAATTTTGGAAATTAGAAAAAATGAATAGTATTGGATTAAAATTCTCATGTCCTCAATTACGTCCCCATATATGGAAAATACTTCAACAATATGATATTTTATACGTTTATTATCTCGTATTTTTGACACTAATATGTATCGTACACTACGAAGTTCTTGAATATTATTAGTAATTCCATTAAATGGTTAAAGCAAAGAGTTACCTACATAAGTAGTTTTATCAAGTTACCACATCATTTGTATACAATTTACCGTGTACTGAATATAGTTGTTTGTGCTGCAAACATTAATTGTATCGTTCGTGTTATCATTTTCGTGCGACGTAACGGTGCGTCACGCTGTTGCGGCAATAGTCGGCGGTGGCGACGTGCCTCCGAGTGCGGTCGGCCAGCGGTGTGGTCGAATCGTTATCGATCGCTTTTAAATGTATTTGTTATACCTTAAACTTTCCGGTTATGTTTTCGTTTTTTTGTAAAGTCATGTTCTCAGTGAGACAAAGTTTCGCAAATTTCTCGTGTTTTTTGTTTTAGTGTGGTGACACTGAAGAACTTTATTGTCAATTTGGTGTCCGGCAGCCGTAGTCTTCGTGGTAAATGTTGTCGGAACCATCTTTCTCTCTGTTCGTGTTCTTCGTGTTATGCAAATCGAGCTACTGTTCGTTGGTCCACAGCAATTTTCATCAAACCACGTTTTCTGTGTTTCGTATCTTTCTTGTCGGTTGTTTGGTAAGTGTCGTTCTGCGAAAACAGTATTGTCTTTCATTTATAGTCACCGTATTCCAGGGCACTTGTCAACAGCCATTGAGAATAATGTGGTTTTCATTCGTTTTTTCGTTGTACGGAGCTGTAGACTTTTCATTTTCGTCGGTGACTGTGCTTCGCATGTACCAAACTCTGCGACTTATTTTCATTTATACACTGCGGTGTGCCTTCGTAAGCAACTGTCAAGTCACAGTATTAGTGCGGTCGCGTGAGATGCAATCCACCACTCAACATCGTCACATGTGAGTATTGGTCTACTATATTTGTTTCATTTGTATAAGAGCCTACGGGCCTTGTCGTCGTAGGTAAATCATTATTATTATACATATTAAATCATTATTTATTTCAATGCGGTGTGCAAATTATATATTAAATTAGATTGCATTTATTTATATTTATTATATTTGTTAGGCTAGCCAGGCCATATTATTATTATAATTATATTTATTTATTCATTAATCTATTCATTATTGTTCCAACCAGGCAACTTAATACATTTTATACATTATCAATAAATTTAATTTATTTATTTATAATCGCAGATGATTTATTATATACCTAATTAATTATTATGAAAATTATTTATTAATTTATTTGTATAGCTGTTAAGGCATCCTTATTTTTATTTTTATTATAAGAGCTGAAAGCAGCGACAATAATCAAAATAAAATATTTAACGATTAAATAAGAAGTAAGTTTTATTTAAAATTACTTTGTGGCGTTAAATGTGTACTTATACTTGTATATATATATTAATTTGTCTAAAGATTTCCAAAGGTAGCGATCAGCAGTAGTACAAAGTGACTGAAGTGACCATTAAATGATCGAGATGACCATTGTTCGGTGGATAATGTATACATAAAAAAATAAAAATAAAATAGTCAACGAAATGGTGTATAAAGTAATGACTGTATTCAAAAATTATACGACAAACAGATCGAATAATAAAAATATACATCAGTAGTAACAAAAGGAAAATTAAGACGCCCATGTACTAGAATAATAGTAATAATAATAATACAACTTACACAAAAATAATTTTAAAAAAATAAAAATAATACGACATCAATATGCTGAAGTGCACATTTCCAAGTATTATCAGTGGCCTATGCCAACGCGTTACAATTTCGTTTATTCTCAAAAAATATAATATATAATATTGTATTTAGTGTAAATGTGGCATTGTTTTGTTCTTTTGAATACAATCAAATTGTCTTATAACTGAAAGTTAAACATGAAAATATACTGGAAAATTTTTTAAATAATATTCCATGATTTGCTCAAAATAAAATAATTACATCCCTACCATAATTAAATGAAGTCTTAAGTTAAACAGTAGATAATATTCCGATTATAGCAATGTGGTAAGACTGGAAAAAATATTTTTTAGATTATAAGTTGTTTGTTTTGAAAATCCCATCATTTTAAAAGTATTATTTAATAAATATTTGTAAAAAACTTAAAACTTGCATTTGAGGTCTGGCTGGTCCAACGGTTAAAAATGAAAATATTTTTTACGGTTTAAAAAATGTTTTTTGAAGACGGTCGATGGTCGTCAAAATTATGCATATAGATTACTAAATATTGGCCTAAACAATTTAAAATTTACAAAAATTTCAAAACTAGCAACAAGATGGGCTGACGCAATGTTATGCTAGCTCGGTCCCAAGTCTTCTTAAGTAATAATGTTTAGCTTATTAATGTTTAACTTAAATAATTATTTTGAACATTAGCGTCGTGCAAATTAAGGTGATTTTTTTTTTTTAGTGTTTTCCGGTCTTCAAGACCATCTCATAAAACAAATTTCCCTCATCTTATTCTATCTTTAGCTACTTTTCTCCAGTTTGTTCTTGGATCTACTGCTTTCACTTCTCTCTTCACACAGTCTTCCCATCTGAGGCGTGGTCTGCCTAGTAGTCTTTTCCTTTTCGGTTCTTCTTTAATTACTATATTTATTATTGCGTCTTTTTTCCTCCAAGCATGACTGACCCATATCAATCTTCATTTCGTGACTTTTCTTAAAATACATGGTGTTTTAAACAGGTTTAGTAGTTCCTCATTGGTTCGAATTGTCCATTCTTCGGTTCTTGAGTCAAGATAAGGTCCGTAGATTCGTCTTAAAATTTTTATAACTTTTTTGCAAATAATGCTGATATAAATGCAAATTATAGCTAACTACATGCTAATAGTGCACATTGTTTTCCGATTATTTAAATGGGCCGAGTTACTTATTTTTTGTAACCACTCAACGTCGTACATTATTATTTATGTAATGAATACGTTGCATCTTGTGAATTCAAAAATTGTACATCATTATTTATATATTAATGAATCGCAATAAAATATAATAATATAATCAGCTTTTATAGATCTTAGACACAGAGAAAAACATATCCACTTGCAAAAAAAATAACGTCGTCAAACCGACAAATAAATAAAACCGTTTTTAATTATTTTATTTTTTCATTTTCAATTATTCATCTGTTCAACAAACAATTTTTTTTATCTAAACTCGGTATGTTCACAAGCCAAAACTCTGGGGAACTTCAATTAAAAGTTGAAATCACACCCTTGATATCTGCATACCTTAGTTAACCCCGTGACAAATTAATGAACTTATAACAACAAAATATCACTTAAAAAATGAATGTATTAAAATTATTTCTCTTTTTGATTTTGATTTTAAAATGAATGTTTAACATTGTAAAAATATAATGAGCTCAGATAATCGATAGCTGAGTTTTAAAACGATATTATTTGTATAATATATTTTATTATACACAATTAACTGTTAATCTAATCATTTACTGGATGTTCTAAATATTCGCAGGTATAATATTTTTTTTTACACTATTTATTCATAATAAATAGGTAGAGAATATGTACATAACTGTAATCTATATATTGATGTAGAAACAAATTGTTATGAAACAATTTAAAATATAGAAGCGATCGTTTTATAATGGGCACAATACGTATTTTATGGTACATGTACTTAAATAACAAAAAATACCGCTGTTTTTTGGTAACGTCCTCCACGGTAACTAATATTCTGAAGACTTATAAAAAGCTTCAAAAATAATGATTAAGAAATTAATTTTGAATACGATTTAAACCAAACTAGAAAGATTATATTACAAATCATGGTTATATTTATATAACATAAATATATAAAATATGGATAGCTCCCCATGCGACGGTTACAACTAACGACAAGTTGAACGATAACAAATTTAAAAGTAATAAAGTATAACGCCAATTATTATTATTCCAATCACCAAAAACAAACTGTCAACTGCACCATTATAATATATGAGTAGAAATTAATGTATAATATCATATAATACACTTATTAAAATTCTTTCTAACATCTTACTCTTGTTATGAATTTAAATATCAATCTTAATTAATACATTTAATAAAAGAATAATCAATTATGTTTTACAAAAATAGTTGTGATTTAACACGTCATATAGTTATCAGTTATCAACTTATCACAGTCTTATATAGTTTATTATTAATTATTATCCAAGTACCTTTATATTGTATATTACTTAACTAACTTATTTTATATTTAATTAGAGATTTATCTAAATGTATACGTTTCATATATCCAATTATATGTTATACGCCATACCTATATCTAATAGGATTGAACGTCTATCAATAACAAAACTTTGAAGTGGAAACTTAACTGTTTCTGTAAATTATAATAATTCGTTGTGATTTTTTTTTCTTACTGTACAGTCTTATAGGATCGTATAATTTTATATTTTATTATTTATGGTGTAATAAACTCAGGGTCAACCAAGTGCCAATCAAAGGGGGCACTTACCACTTGCGCAAAATGTCAAGTGGCAATGGGACACACATTTTAATATAGTCTTAAATTAGAGTATGAAAATCGAAGGATGTTATCATAATAATTTAATAACTGTTATTAAATGGAAATACAATGATACTGGATGGTACTTTAAAGTGTAAAATAGTTTTAAATATTAATGTATTTTACCCAATGTTCATATTAATTATGCACATAAGTTGTACAATTTATAATCGTGAAGAAAATATGATTTTTATTCGGGTTCGACCAGTATTCGTAAATGGGAACTCTAAATAAAAACTATGAACATTTATGAAATGATTACATTTTATTAAATTACTTATGCATTTTCAAATTTAAAAATAAAGTGTATTATTTATCATAATTCTTTATTTTTATATTTCATAATTCTTAGTTTTTTCATCGATTGTAAGTTAATTATATTTTGTTTACATTTAAAAAACTCAAAGTTATATATTTATGTAAACTTAATGTAAATTATGAATATTGTTATTCTTACTTTCTTTAGGAAAATTTAACCTAAACATTTATATTATTAAATTAGATATTTAAATAATGTGAAAATACAATTTGTGTTTAAATTTTAAATTAAAAAAATGAAATATACCTACTCCTAAAAAAATATGAAATGTGTGGCATATAAATTATCAAAAATATTATCTAAAAAAAATGTATTATTATTGGCATGAACAAAATTAAACTTTCAATATAGCTGTGGGCATATACATTTTATAACATAAGAGCACTTGTATAATTGTCTTAATATAATGATGTACAAATACATCTTAATATGCAAGAAATAATGTATATTAGCGTATTTAACACACAACTGGATATTTGCGCATTAATGTATATGCAATGCATAAGAATAAAGATATATTTATATGTATGGAAAATAACAAAAACTGATAGTCTACAAAATCGTGTTAGCTCAATTAAATTTCGTTTATATGGCAATAAATATACTTATAGCACTATGATTTATTGCTAAGCGAATTCTTGTTATATATACAATATAATATTTACCATTATCCCATTTGGTTAAATTTCATTCAAGTTAATATACTATACTTTCAAGACGACTATATTTTTGTCTATATTATCAATTATTAAAATCGTATAAGGCAATTAATTATTATCAGGAGTGGCGTTGTGATTTGCAAGGCTCTGTGTGAATGATATATATATCATATAAAAGTCCTATATGGAGTTACAACTATTCTTACTAAAATAATTGTTGCTCGTATAGTTTGCTAAAATAATAATAAAAGTAGTAATACCGTATAATTCAACCTACCATAAACTGTATATGTAAAGCAATATTATTATAATAATATTAACGGACTTATGGGTGCATACTTGAAGTAAACGATGTCATCAGTAGTTAAATTTTCTAAAATACCTTCTCCTTCTCTAGTGCCTTTCCTATCTATTTTTTCAGAAATGTTAGATACAATTTTAAATTCATTATTTTTCAAAATGACATTCTTCATTTTGGTTATTATTGATTGTCCTATTTTATTTTGGGTTATTAGAATTAAAGACTCAACTTTTTTTATGATGTTGATTGACTGACAAAATTATTTTGAATATATAAATTTTCGATGCTGCTCGGATATGCGGTCTACAAACATGTATGTAGACCGCATATCTGAACAGCGATAAAAAAAAAAAACATTAAAAGATAAAATTGATCCAAATATAAATTGTTGTAATATAATGTATACCTACAATATAGTTTTGTATTTTCCGCCTATATTTATACTAAAAGACAAAATCACTGATATACCACAGTGTGGTAGTGTATTTAATAAGTTTGTTAGTAACCAAACAGCCGTCGATCAGTAACCTAACCATGTATTAGTGCATATCATTATGCAATTAAAAGAATTCTATTCAACCGTCACCTGTAGTGAAGAAAATGCCACTGCTGTGCCAACGCATGCATTTTTAAGGGAGCATGTCTTATAAGACACTGCCAATGAAACGTTACCATGCGTATTGTATTATTTATTTACATACCATTATTTTTAATGATTTTTACTAATATACTAATAATTAAAATATTTGATTATTATTTTAATTTGATTATTTATTTACATACTACTATTACTATTTACTGCGTATTATAGGTGTACAGTCTACATATTATGTAGACCGCATATCCGAGCAGAAAAATGTCGGTAGACTGCATATCCGAGCAGCACCAAATTTTCTTTACTATTCCTCATACAGTTCAAAAACTACAATAAATATCCGATATTATGAAACATCGATATAATGAAAAAAAGAAAGTTGCATTTATAGTTAATGATGGTACTTGTATATTAAAGGAACATCAAAATGTATTTAATTGGAATACATACGAATATTTTTATCAAATATATTTTTATTACATCGATACTTATTTGTTTATAAATATATTACCACCGTTCTCCAAAGTCTGATTTAAAATATTATGTGTAGTATGTAACCGCTTATTTTGATTATAACTTCAGTTTATATTTAATTTTATAACAATACAATAATATCTCGGATTTACGCGTATCTCGTACGTGGACGTAATAGCAAGAGTTACTGTGCGGTTCCACTTTTTATACACCTGTCAACACTGATCATAATATTTAAAATTCATTATTACACATATTATTTTTTTAAAAAATAAGATTATATATCGTTTATACATATATAAGATAGGTTTAGTATAGATACATGAACACATGCCCTACAGCTGAAAGTATGTATATAATTATAGGTCGTACGTATACACTCTAGAATTTCCATAATATTAACCTGTTCTGATGCGCGTACATATAACGTTCCGAAATATAATTTACCAATATTAAGACACACATACATATATATTTTTATATGATTGTAATATTGTATATCACTTGTAGCGTATGAAAAAGGGAGCGGAAAAGGTTAGGCAACATAGTGCCGAAATTTTAGTAACGAATTTTATTATTATTATTATATATATGTGTTTAGGAGGAAACAATAAGATGCGCGAAGAATAAGTGAATAATTTTTAACGTAATCCTTAACCTCTCCCTCTGCGTATACATAATACGCATGCTGCAGCGTCTTTTCTGTTCCCCTAACTCACAGTCGCTCGTATACACATTCGACGGATGAATTATTGATGTGATGTATAGGAAAAGTGAATCGATTGCGTGTATACATATATGTGCCCTAGCTGTACGAGAAAAATATTAATAATTTAAAACGACTCGCGGAAAAAAATACAATAACAAACGCATTGTGCAATAATATACATACTCCCGTATACAAATATTACAATATTCTTGATATGTTTATGACCATATTTGTTTTTTCTATATTGAAAAAACAACGAAAAAAGTCCTCAAACAATTCCATTGGACGAATATCACACACCATGTGTAATTATGCATGATAGGTACCATATAATAATAATAATAATAATGATAATAATATCAATATAAATCTGTACGAAAAATGTACAAAATGGTGTCTTGGATTTTGTGTTATCATACAAGACTAATCTAAAATTTGTGCCGCAGTAGACTCGTGTATTCGCGCGTATACGTTTGAGATCGACGTCGGTCAAGGAGCTGCTCTCGCGTTCGGCGTCCGCGTGGCGCGGCGGCGGCAGCCGATGTGCCAGGACCGGCACGCCGCCGGTGGACAACGGCCGACGAAGGCGGCGGTGATGTTGATTGGCCCGCGGGCGGAGTCATCGGCACTGCGGTACGGTCGGCAAGTGGGCGTGGCCGCGGCCACAAGGACGGGACCAAGTGCGCACGGACACACGCACGGTGACAGACGCACACATGGACACCGGTGTACGTGCAGATGGGTGGTCGGTGAGTCGCAGACCGCGTGGGGCGGGTACGGAAGCGCCTGCGTGCGCACGTACTCGCAAGCACTGGGCACCAGCGCTCTGATCGCGGGACCGTTTCGGTCGTGGCGGCGACAGCGTTGCGTTTAGAGTCTCACGCGCACTCCCACCGGGACGACCATAGTCGCTGTGTGCACGGGTCCGCGAATTTCTTTCCCCAGCTTTTTACATTGCTGTTTCCTCGCGCTACACACGCACACTCCGACCGCGGTATCGTATAACGTGCATCGCAGTTATTTCTTATAATAATATTATTATTATTATTATTATTATCGGTGACATAATATTAATATTCTACCGGTGACGCATCCGGATAACACTCGGATTTTTTTCTTCTTTTCTCTTCCATACATTCGTTCGTATTTTCGATATTATTTTTCGCCCTACGACCACGGACGTCTGTTTTCGCGTCGCGCATAATATCGTATACAATAATGTCATCACGCATATAGGTGCCGGCTGAACGACCGCTTTCAGCACTGCATCTGCACCGCGCACTCACGGGCTGAGATCTTTGCACGATCTCCAAACCCGCGACGTGCCGCACGTGTGTATTCGTTTACCAGAAACGTGTGTAGAAAACATCATCACCCGACCGGACATAGCGCACACGCAAGTTGACGGACACGTACAGGACGGCGGTGGGCCCGGAAGGCATCACGGTGGTGTCGACGGAAGAAGACGGACGGACGGTGGCCGGCGCCGGCTACTGGACGGGCGGCGCGACCGGCGGCGACGCCGACGCCGACGCCGCGGTCGCGGTCCCGTGGCAGTCATCGTTGGGCACGCTGGGTGGTGGCGTCGTCGGTAATGTCGGCAACATCGGTAATGGCGGTAACGGCGGCGGTGGAAACAGTGGCGGCGGTGGCGAGCTGGATCCCGTGGCCGCCTGGGGCCGTAAGCTTTACGCGACGCCAGGCAACCATCACCGAAACGCCGCCGCGGCTGGCCTCATGTTCGGCCTGCACCACCATCACCAGGACACCGGGTCACCCGGTGGCATTTCCGGACTACACCATCACCATCATCACCACCACCATCACCAGGTCCGGGGCCCCGTCACAGGACTCAAAGAAGAACCACTGGCTAACTCGCAGTTGTCCGTCCCGCGGTCGTGGATGCAGCCATCCATCATCGATCAGAGCAGGTAAACAGTTATTTCCACATTAAAGGGTTATTATTATTTTTTCCGTTTTATTTTTAAATATGGGAAAATGATGCTTTAATTTCCAATATTGTGACTCAATCATGCCCTACGAAGCAAAATTTGGATAAGTCGAAAATAAACTTTGATGGTTTACGAAACACGCATGATTATTCGGAGTCAAAATTTAAATCCTTTTTAAATAGTTATGTATATAAATCGTGTTTATATGTTTTATGTCTCTGATAATGTTTTTGATTTATTCCGAACTGTCAAAGTTCTAAATTCAACAATAAAATGTCTGTATCACACGTATATAATGTACATTTTTTCCATTTTTCGAATACTGTTACATTAATTAGATACGCGAAATAACATTTAATTGTATCAAAATTCGACTGTAGCGGTACTTATGCCCGACCTGAATAATAAAAATATCAACCGTTGGACAGTGTCGGTAATGGTCCGACATGTGCATATTTAGAAAAAATACATTTGTACACGGGCCACAGAATTGTATTATTTAACGTTTATCATCATCAAATTTATTTACACAAATCGAACATATAAAAGTATATAAATATAGGGGTGATAATAACTATGTAGTTAATGGTTTAAATTTTACATAATGTATACTTAAACGAGATATTTGGAGCTATGCAAATAAATTAATATAAATATTAAATAATGAACCAAATCAAATAGTTTTTAAATAATTTGTTATAATATACATCTTAAGTATATGTAAATTCTACATTGTATTAAAAAACATTTACGGAACTTAATATTATATTTTACATATAAAGAAAGTTTTTAAAACATCGTTTATCTTATCTGTTCATTTCGGAAATAATTTTGTATGTGTTCTTTTGACTTCAATAAATAAAATAAATAATAACAATGAAACACATATAGTTTATTAAATATAATAGATTTTATATCAAAAAATTAACAATTTATAAAATCTACTAATGCTTGTAAATATTAAAATATATTATTTTTAAAAAATAATTGTGTCCACAATTAAAATTATAACTTCATTATTAAAATTATTCAAAATGATAACAATTGGTTAATTACCTAAGATAATAAATTGTTTAATTTTTAAATATTAAAAACAATCACAAATAAGATTATGATATTCGATAACATGCATTATGTATGTATGTATAACTTTGCTTTTATACATATGCGAAAATGTATCACGAGTATAGATGTACCTGACTATAATATAATAATGAATTGCGCTTTGATGTGTTAGTATGAATAATTACATAGATTCGTTAAAATTATAACATTAAGCCTAGAGATGTTATAAAAGAATAAATTACATTTTAAGTTATTTATACAATCAATAGTTGTAAAATATGAAGTTAGTTGTTAAGTTTATATTATAAATTTACTTCATACAATATCATACTCTCAGTTTATAAATTAACAATATTTGATTAAATTGCAGCTATATGCTGAAATATACAAACGTAATATATAAATTATATAAATGTATTTGCAATCAAATTATTAACAAAGTTTTATAATTTCACAAAAAATAATCTCAAAAATATTTACGAGTACTTAATTAAATTGTTGAGTGAGATGTGTGTTTGAAGAGAAAGAGTTAAATACAAATAAAAGTAGATAAAATACACACATAAAAACAGACTGTACATTTTTATATATATCGAATTAAGTAGTTATAATAATTATTGCTGCACATAGAATGTTGAGACCAATATACATTCAATAATTTGGTTAGTAAACGGAAGGGAAGATAAAATAGATGCAAAAGACTTAATTGTGAGAGTAAAAAAATAGGAATGAGAATGATAAAAAAAAATGACTGAAATCTGTCATAACGAGCAAGAGGACCCCCGTATAGCCTATACAATATTGATTATGTAAACAAGACAACATATCTCACAGGGTTTTGGATATATTCTCTCGAGGCTGTTCGTGTGTATGTACATAATACGCATGCTAACATGTATATTCCTATATACCTATATAATATATACACAGTCCCACGTAATATATACACACGCACGCGCGGGCGCTTTTACGTATATAATATCATGAGCACAATATTGTGCCATATAGCAAGGTTTTTTCTCTTTCGTTTTCCATTTCCGCGCTACGTTGTTCGGCTCCACTGTGATTTTTGATCGCAAAAATATTATCATTTTGTTCGTGTCGTGAGAGATAAGTAAATTATAGTGTGACAAATTCTATTCACACGCACTGCTGGTCGCATTTATTGTTCGGTGAATCGTATTATAGATTAGGTTAACCTAGGTGCTTTATAGAACATCATTTAAAACGGTGCCACAGTAGTAAAACTATTCAACTATGGCATTCAAACTCTAATTTAATTTTTTGTTTTTCGTACACGCAGCTCCTCGTCATAATGCATATTATTGCATATTTTTATGGCCGTTTTTTCCCCCGACGAACAACATTTCTAGTGTATAAAATATTTATATACACAAAACACTTTGGAAGCGAAACGTTTAACGCGATATTCTATTACATCATGCACTATTATTATCTACGTGTACATATTACGTATAGTAATACAATTCATTCCATTTAGAACCGTTGTACGTTTTAATATTTTGGAGAAACGACTTCTTGTGAGTTCACATATATGTTTTTGCAGTGGGCAATATTTATTAACATATAAAAAATGAAACATACAACTGAAATTAATGTATGATAAAGTATGTAAGATGTTACTATTAAAAACTTGTACTATACGTACAAAATTTTTTTCCAACGGGAAAATTGAATATGATTATTATTATATATGAGGTTTGGAATAATTCGCGATAGTAGTACCTAATAAGTATACATTTAATAATGCATACAAATAAGTATATTAAAATTGATGAAAATGTATTATCTTTCCATAAATTGAATATGAATTATTAAATGTGCCGCAAAATAATTTTCGCGGGGTAAATAATTTGTCCGTAATTATATTTAAAATTAATTGAATTTTATTAATATTTACAGAAAATTGAAATGAATATAGTTACATTTTGTTTACTAAAATTGTGCCAGAAGAATTATAATTGAAATTAATTGAAAAGTTTAGAATATACTTATTATTATTATTATTCAATTAATTATTAAGCGTTAATTATATTATTCTTAATTAATACATCATGAATAGATGAATTGTATTATCACATAAAAAAAATTAACTGCGTAATTAAAAATTCGTATTTAGTATATAATCTATAATACACTCTTTTGTAGAAACTATTTCAAATGCTCGATCGATATAAATAATGTATAAAAATATTTAAAGTTTTTTTTTTTTTTTAGCAACGTAATTTTATTTATATCTTTACAGAATAATTAATATTTTATCCAATTCGTAAATACGCATACGTATACATATAATTAAAACCACTTATTGTATAGATATGATATTTCACATTTATTGTCCTAATCTCTTTTAAACTGTTTTCATAAAATACTCTGGGCGTAATGTAATATATAATGCTCTTTCCCGAGATAACCACCGAAATTAGACGATCGATATGTGTGATTTTTCTCTATGATACCCACATCAAATATTTTGAATATTATTATTTTTAATACTAAGGATAATACTAAAATGCTTTTACTAAAAAAACATATGTGTATGTATATATAATGTTATTTTAAAACTAATATTGTTGATAGAACTCTATCATCCAAAGTCGTGTAATACACAATATAAAAAATAAGCAGTATAACAAATTTTATATTCACGTGTAATATAGGTATAATAATTTTAACAATATTTCCATAAAACGTTTTGGTATGTATTTACGAAATTTCATTATAACCACGAAATTAACCAACTGTGTATATATATTATAAAACATCTATGATTATGTATAAATTTATTATTTTCAGAATTTCTAATAAATATACTAAAAATATAATGCTCAAAGCATAAATATTTTATATGTATTATAATAGTAGTATGTAATGTATAAATATCATGTACCAAGCTCACTTTGATATCATAGGAGAATTAGAGTTAACACTTTAATTATGCTCATACGACGCTTTCGAAAGTCAGCAACTCTCACCATCAAACTATGCTTCATACTTTCAATAAATTCTATATAATTACTACCAGCAGGGGTAAAAAGTAAGAGAGTAAGACAAAAATTAAAATGTACTTGTATACATTTGAATGAATTGCTTACTAACGTATGTAATATGGTACAGCTGATTATCGATTAAGTCTAAATTCACCTATGTAAATTTACATAATTTAATGCTCTCTAATTAAAATATTGATTTACCTGAATAAACATATTATGTTATACTAAGCATATATATAGGAACGGAAGCGTTTGTTAAACACGGTGGGTAAACGCTGATATAAGGAGGATGTGGAAGGGATCGAAACTCTGCATATTTTAATCTTGTGTTACGCGTGCCTGTTCTATTAATATACAGTCGAACTTCTTTAAATCGAAATCGTCGATATCTCGAACTTTTACTCCGGTCCCTAAAATTTCCTGTTTAAACAATGAAAAAAAAAAATCTTGATTAACTCGAATATTTTCGTGGATAACTCGAAGTTTTTATTTTTCTTAATATTATGAAATTGTGATATTTCCCTCAAGTAACACTACAAACCAATGCAAATTGTTTCCGTAAAGCTGGTTTTTTAAACGAAAATTTAGAAAATGTTGGCAATGAAGAAATTCAACAAATTATTACAATAAATGTTTGGGACAATGTGAGGCAAGGTGAAAATATTAATTTTGATGACTACATTATAATAAATACATAGGTAGCAATTGAAAAAAATTTAATTTGGATAAATCGAATTTTTTCCCTGGTCCCTTCAACTTCAAGTTAACCAATTTCGACTGTATTGTATTTGCTTGTGGAAAATTTCGAATTCGTATACTCTCTTGTATGTATAATGTACTCTCATGTATTCTACAGCAGCGGTTCCCAAACTTTTACGACCACGGAACCCTTAGGAAATAGTTTGTGTTTCATGGAACCCCAATGTTCAATTAACCTGGATTTTTCAATTATTTACTATAAAATTAATAAGTACTCCAAGTAATGTTTTAAAGATAGTTAGTGATATTTTTTTATTACAATAACTACACTCAATATTCACCTTGCGGAACCCTTGAGATTGTCCCATGGAACCCTTAGGTTCCGCGGAACACACTTTGGGAAACACTGTTCTACAGAATTAAAAACACCAGTTTTTATGCAGGTAAATTAGGCAATGTTATTTATTTAAACAAGTTAGAGTGATTTAATATTAGTTATACAATTTATGAATCTCAATAATATCCATGTTATACATAAAAGTAGTATTACACTTTTGTAGAATGTTGTAACATTATCATAAGACATAAGACTTAATTGTAAAACATCTATAAATACCATTTTTACCATGCATGACCAATCCTTGATCACATCGGAAGTGACATGCTTGGGTTATGTGTATACAATAAAGCGCTGCAGCAGCACAAGTCGGTTATGGTGATCCGATTACGGAAAACAACCGATCATGACGACAACGGAGAAATATTTTTTTTTTTTTTAGTTTTTCGAAATGTTTTCGCTCCCGTCCATCCGCAATATGTGTAACGTAATCATTTCTGGTTTCTCAGACACTCGTACCGACACTTTTAATATTGTTCACAACTTATTGATACTTTGATGTACATGTGGTGTATGACGTGAGCCGCACGTGCAGTACGCAGTGGTATGTTAAAGGTACATTATACACGCATATTGTACAATATATTTTGTGCATAAATACACACCGACGCTACTGTAACTGCCCTCTTTGATGAAGCTATTCTACGCGTAAATATATATATATACGTATAAGTAAATAATTTCACGCTTATATTTGAGCGTGTACAAAAATGCTGCAGCGTGTATATGATAATAGAAGTGGTGGAATTCGTGGTCGGCGGCAAATTATTATAAATATTGTTATTATTGCTGCTGTTACTGAAGCCTTTATCGGTTTAATAATGCGAATGGTTGGTGCCCGGAAAAGGAAGGGTGCAATCGTTGTGCAGATATAACAATGCGAAAGAATGAAAAAAACAAAACAAAACAAAACCAATAAATTAATTACCGCAAGTGCGTTGGCCGTTCGAAATAATAATATTAATCGGCGAAATAGCGAAACGTTGCGCGGGACACACACACAAGCGCGTGCACGCACAAATACATAGTATGTGTATAACGGTTTACCCCGTCGACCGAATAAACACAAGTTAATTTATTAAATGAACCACATAACAACAACAGCGAAAATAAAATACATAAATAATATATGTATATGTACGTAGAAATATTTATACGAAAGTGCGCTGTGTATGTGTGTCAGAATTATTAAAAATACAAATCGTCCAGAGCGCGCGCTCGTGTGGATTTGTATACCTATTAAATATATATGTATATATTATAATTCCCACATGCGTACATATTATACCGCGAATGACTAATAATAATATAATATTACGATGCATACTATATACAGCGTTTTATTTGGACAGCTATCGTATTATTATAATACAATGCGTACGAGCGTAATAATATAATATATGGACGGTGTAATCGACGGTTGACGTGTCGACGTTTATATTATTATTATTTTCACCACCTCTCGACCATACTCGGAATTTGATAAATTAAAATCAACAATACGCGTTCAGCGTAAACAATATGTATGATATTTTTAAAATGTGTATTATACTACGATGAGGTAATTTTTTTTTAATGCCCATATTTCCTTGATTAGTTTATGTACTTTTTTTTTTAAATAATTATTTTTGTACTATTTTTAAAATATTGGATATAATTTTATAACCCTTTTTATTATCATTTTCTAAATGGTACAACAAATTATATTTTTTCTTATTATTTTATTTTCTAAAACAGATTTTTTTTTTTTTCCAAAATTATGAGGATTACAAATCTCAACATTTCATTCTTCTCATATGATCGGAAGGCGAGTACTTACATTTTTATTTTATAAAATATTGAGATTTTTATTAAAATAAATATTAATTTCCAAAACACCATTCAAAAATGGTAGTATTATACTAACATTTAAAAACAATAACTAGTTCAAAAACACATGAACTGACACAAATAATGAGAACACATTGTTCAGCTTATTTACTTATTTTGCATATTACATCGGCTATAATATCCTAACATATTATTCAGCTGTATATAGTATAGAGTAGCTTTACCTTGTGCTTTTAAACCGGATCGAAAATGTCTTCCAAACATGAATATTATACAGCACATCATGTATTTATTGATACACGTATTCATGATGATGTGTAAACCAATATCAACGGACGTGAAATTCGATTTTGATTTTTTGATTAAATTTACGTATACCTAAGATATAAATATAAATATATTTATAGATTTTTTACTCTCTCATATATTTTGTCCATCTACCGAAATCCCACTATTCGGTTTAAATAAACGCAATGCGCTCATGGCTTGATTTTTTGAGTTATGCATTAAATTGCAGACGTAATATTATATTAGTAAACCAGATGTGTACATAAATATAGACGTATAAACGGATTTCTGCGAACATGCTATTTGCGCAAAAATAAAATATGTGGACACATGAGCATTTCTGGCGTAACGGAATATGAAAACTATATGATTGATAAATCTTTATAACTTCTATAAGATTGCGCACTTTATGATTTAAAAATGGAACTTGTTCCCGGCAACCCCGTTTTATCAAAATATTTAAAATATTGAATAAACAAACTCATTACGGTTAATCTGACATATTTAAGCGAATGAAGTTTTAGTCTGATAACCAATGTAGAATAAATTTAGTAATATCTTACTGTATAACTAATATGTAATTATTTTATAATGCACGAGTATAAAATACATTACCTACTTAACTATAAATCGAAAGCTGTTAAAAAACTGCTTTTAAAGAAATTTAGTTTATGTATTAGTTTTTTTTAAAAAGACAATTTAATCACAACCAGTAAGTTTTGCATAACAATGTAAATATTATATTATTAATATTATTGAATATGTAACATAGTTACTGTTTATGTATACATTACACCACAACTTTTTCAGTGATTCTACAAATATATCCTTATTTTATTTCCTTATAAATATTTTTAAAATCTAAAGTTTTAGAATATTCAAAATAATATATATACCATTGACCTATACAAGCAGTTATAATATCATTAAATACCTACATCAAAGGATAATATATGAGTATGTTATATGTTGAAACAGTAATATACAGAAAACATTTTAAAAATGTTTTGGATTTTCATCAATTTATTTGTGTAAATTTATAAATATAAATACCCTATTCCCTATTCCTTATTATCTTTATTCATCGTACACATAATACATATATAATATTGTTATAATATATCCAGAGCATAATATTAACGTGTATTTCCTTTTTGTTTTTAGTATCGGTGTTGGAAGGGCGCACTTTGAGAAACAACCGCCAAGTAATCTGAGAAAATCCAATTTCTTTCATTTCGTGATCGCGCTGTATGACAGGTCTCAGCAGCCAATTGAAATTGAACGGACCGCGTTCATCGGATTCATAGAAAAGCCGGTAATTTTTGTATGCTTATAGTAAATCATCATAATATATTATGCGTCTTTTATTTTTGATCTTCTCAACGTACATTCATTTTTTCATTTTGTTTCAAGGATATTATATACGCAGACGGCGTGTATATGTGTATATAACGTATAACATAAAATCATAAAAACAGGAATACACGACGTTTAGCCCTGTTTTTTTTTCAAATATTTATATGTATATTATAATATACATCAGATAGTATATTACTATTTTTTTATGAAATTATTATTTTATTAATATTTGTATCTCATCTTCCCTGAAATGGTTGCACTAATCAAATGTATGACTTGTCGGAGAAAGTTTCACCGTTATGGTTACATGAGCACCACAGAGATTTAAATCTTCCCATAAAAATCAAGGTGACGACAATGAAGAACACACGTCATAAAAACTCGAGAATAATGATAAACAGTTAACATATATATACAAGGCCATAACCAGAAAAAGTTTTTTTTTTGGGGGGAAGGTGGGGTTAAGAGTATAAATATGTATTTTGACTAGCAAATTTTAAAATTTCAAATACTATAAGTATTTACAATAATTTAATTTTTTTTTTGAAAAACGATCTGAACCCTTAAACTTTCCCCTGGCTATGGCCTTGCATATGTATATAAATATATACGACTCGTGGTCTATTTCAAACACGGATAATTTGCGTTCCGTAATCAAATGCATGTATTATTGTACATTTATACAATATAATACAATATATTTCACAAAGTCAAGTGTTAAATTTGACAGAAGATGATACGACCTAATGGTTTTAGTTCACAAACGTATACTATATGTGTAATACGGCATTCAAATGCAATCGATTAATTTTCTATTCAGAGTGTAATTTCGCTAATACGATTTCTGCGTATTATTATTCGGGTAAATATAGAACGTTCGAACGAATAAATACCAATGTGTTCTATACATACATATATATATATATATATATATATATATATATATATATAATATTGTATTGTGGTTTATCATATTATACTTGAAATACGTGCACATCATAATACGATTAATACATCCGTTTCCATGCAGATCGGAGTTCAAGCCTGCACGTCCTTATTATAATTTTTATAATACATCTTACGACCCTGCCACGTATTTTTTCTTTCCATAACAGTAATATTATAATATATACATTCACTGTGTACAAATGAAACCTTGAAATTAGATTAAAACGCATAAAAAAAAAAAAAATTAATTCTTTCAAATGATAATCACATTCGTTTTCTCTACTAAGTGATATATTAAGTCATAGTAATGACTCAATAAAAAAATGTATTATTTGTTATTCTAACCTATTAGGTTCAGATGCCGATTTTAGCGTGTAATATCTGATAATAGTTACTTTTCATTCACATTTAATATACGTCATGTCTCATTGATAATAATTATTATGTAATACCATACAATGAATGTGTTAGTCATAATCCTATGGTTCAATATAATAAGTGATCGATAGACATGTGGCATATCAAAAGAATTAATTTTTTTATTTATCATTAATTATTTTCCATCATTATTCCTCGAAAATCATTAAAATAATATACGACTAGATTATTCGTTGAAATTTCACATGATTCGACTACATTAAAAATCTAACTAGCAGTTACTTTTTTTGGCTCAGTGCTCTATGATAACACATGACAATAATATATGCATGAGAATAATATAATAAATCAAAATGTAACCTAACGATACGGTTTGAATCACAAATACGGTATATTATTACAATAAATTTTATTAATAGTTTAACTTGCTATAATTTTTTTTTTTTTTTTATCTTGATTGGTATTACGACGACGTTTCAGGAATTTAACTAAGAATATGGGTGCGTACAAAATAATATAAACATAATCCATTTAATATGTTATGTTCCCACTCACCTATATTATATTATAATATATAATGTATATAGTGTTTTCCGGTGATTAACTCGATGGTGAGCATCATTTGTTAGACTTTTGGACAAGATATAGCTTCGAGAAAGTTTTCCGATAAGTCAACCTGTTTTATTACCGCGCACAAAACATATAATACTTGGTCAAATATGAATGTTGTATGTACGTTTCAGGAATCCGAGTCGCAGAAGACCAACAACGGTATTCAGTATAGACTACAGCTGTTGTATGCTAATGGTAATGAATTTGCGCTTTCGATTTAAAGCGGTCTGTAAATATTCTAATACCGGTGCCGTTTTATTTATTTAGGTGTACGACAAGAACAAGACATATACGTAAGACTTATCGATACCGTTACCAAACAAGTGAGTGATTTTCCAACGTACAATAACATATAGTTACGCGCGATTATTCAATATTATAATACTGTACAAGATAACTTTAATATGTTAAAATGTTTTCTATTTACATAAAAAAGAGAAAAAGAAAATAATTTCATCATTAATTTTATCTCATCGTATGATAAAGAGCTACATGTTTCACCAAACCCACAGTCACTTTATATATATAGGTAGTCGTTCTTTAGTTCCTTATTATTTAGTTTCCTAATTGTTACGTTGACTTTCGATACTCCACATTAATTTTTTACCAATTTGATTACATATAGCAAGCTTAAAATGTTTTTTTAAATGATAAATTAAGATATTATTTTTTACATTTTGATGGTACAATAGTAAAAATAAATTTGTACCGTCATCGCATTCGTTCCTCTCAAAAATATCAGCTCTACATTTCTAAAAAAACAATTGAAATACCTAGTTCCCTGTGAGTACTCCCACCTCCCACAATTCGAGTACCATACAATATACCTAATAGTATTTAAAGAAATATACGTATAAACTTGACTGTTGTACATATATGTACGTATTTAATTATAATATAAAGATAAGAAAATTCGATTGATTGGATGAAAACGGGAAATAATAAACGTTTTTTCGATTGTTTTTACCACTGATGTATATTTTTATACCTACATAAAAAAATGAAAAAATAAAATAAAACAAAATGAATACCCACTTGTTGTCTCCATGTATGACAATGAATACGAGTAAATCACGACGCCGAGTTGATGGAAAAGTATTGCGCGTGAGCCCAATAATCTCCAGACGCTCCCGTTCGTTTATCTGTCGCGTGGCGTTTCTTGTTGAAAAATTCGATCCAGTGACGATAACAAAATGCGGTTTTCGTCGCGTTTCGTAATTGTTATTTGCGTTGCTGTTTAGACTCGCTTGCTCGCAAGCGTGTGTTCAGGAACGGAGTAATATCATGCAAACAATGGATAATTTTTTTTCGTTTTTTTTTTTTTTTTTCAAAAAGGGTTTTTATTTGTATTTGATTTTCGATTATTTCCCTACCGGTACGTTGTTCGTCGACGGCTTGGGCAAAGAATCGATGGCTATAGGACGACCGACGTTCGCGGTACTGGAATACGTGACATGTGTGTATATGCTGCTGCAGCGGTACGTCGCATGGATTTCATCCAATCTACCAATACTCGTAGCATGCGCGTGATATAAATAATAATACGGCTGAAAGCAAACAGATTACACACGCGGTCGACGTTTCAATAGACACTTATCGACGATACTATACTACATACATATATTTATATATATTTATTTAAATGCATAGTGTAGTCTTTGTGAGTATACCACTACCACGGTCTAATCGGTTGAATATACAGTCTTTACGTCTTCCTTTGAATAATTTCTAATTCCAGCGTAGTTCGGTAGTCTTAGTAGACAGACTTGTTACTTAAATAGATATACGGAGTTGCTACGAAACATTTCACCACTACATAGAGTAGAAATTGTTAAGCTCCATAGCCTTAACTGGAATGGGCAAACCATTTTACCGAAAAACATGATTCACAAGTTCTTTTAATTTTATTTTCACCCTCAAACGACCTCTGTTACATTTTTACACAAAGCTACTCCTTGCACTCGCCGTATAATATTTGCCGGTATAAAGAACATAGGTTTCACTTTAGGCCGGAAAATATTGGAAAAATTGTTCACTATTAAGATTCCAACGATAAAATACCGATCTCAATCGGAAATCGGAAGAATCGGGTTTCCTGCACTGCTCGTATTTTTATCATGTCCATGCAATACATATGCATATTTATGTATATACGAGAATATATTAATACTTGCACCGAACTCTTCACGAAGTCGCTGTACGCGCAGCCGGTCACCGTTACGTCCTCTCGAGCGCCGCGTTCTCTGGCCCGTGTGATTGTACGCGGACGTCACGTGCACGCGCGACCGTAGTAAACGCGTATGTATATACGTGCTCTGGCGCGTGTGTGCGGCGGCGGCACGTGCCACGCCTCTTGCGCCTGCCGCCGCAATCTGATCCTCTCGCCGTCGCCGCAACTGACATCCGTCCGGCGTACGCCCACTAAACGGCTTTATCAACACGTATATATACGTATTATACAATATCGTAAATATAGTATTCCGTGTGTATGTATATATATATTTGACCTTCATCGTGTTTGCGATGATTATTACTGCGATTACGTTCGTTAAAAACGACGATCGAAATCTACCCTCCCTTGGTGGCGGTGCATCACCTTTTTTTTCTATATATTCCTCCCGCATTTGCTCTGTACACGTAAATATCTACGTATGCGCACATGTGTGCATACTGTAAGGGTGGTAAACTCTGCTATACTATAGCCGTCATCGCGTGTCCGCCGTGCAGGGAGAAGTGCCGTATTGCTAAGAGAGAATGGAAAGGTCGAACGTATGCATCGAACAACTTAAATTCACTATTGACTAATACAGAAGTCAGGATACTAGTCTCTTGACTTTATAGTTAAATCTTGTAGTTTTTCATTAAAAATACGCGTTTTTTGTTTGATACTTCTTAAAAATGTACCAACAGCAATGATCTACGTCACACTTAAACAAAAAACTGAAATTATGCCACTGTCACATACTCCTATCATATAAAATCTAATTGGGTTAAGTTAGGTTAGGTTATGTTCAAAATAAATTAATAAAAACTTATTTCTCTTTGTTATTGAGTGTATTATAAAAAAACATTTTAATGAACATAAAATTTTGTAGTATGTGTCGCGTGATGACTCACAGGACATCCACCAAATCATTGAAATCTCTTATTTGTTTTATTTGTGCGTAATTTTTGATGTCTAACGTGTTAATGCAAAAATCTAAGAAAATACCAATATTTTCCAAAAAAATATTTAAAAAAGTTAAAATAAAATTACTAATGGAAACTACTGTTAGAGTAATAATGTCAGGATAATTATAAATAAAAATAATTAAATAACAAAAAAATACAATATGTTTCTACTGTTAATATGATCGTTTTTCTAAGAGCACAAATTTTATTAAACACGTTCATTGTTTTATGGTCGAACGTGAACCATTTAAAATTGTTGCTATACTACTAATCGTTAACATGCTTATATTTATAATAAATAAAGAGAGCTAATTGTATAGTTTTGGTAATATCAAATATAATTTATATTTAAATTATTATTTGTGGCACGTCATATGATGTTCTATGCATCATTAATTTTAATATATAAAATGGATGTAATATACATTATTATGTTTTACGCCCAATACGAAACATACATGTTTTGCTCACGCGATAACTTTTCAAATTTTTGAATTTTTCAAGAGTTTCAGAATTTTTGAAATCGGTATAGGTGCATCAGTTAAGATTGATATTTAGAACATTATTTTAATAATACAAAAAAAATTATTTTACAATTTTAAATTTTTATATTTTTTAAGTATAAATGTAAAACGAAGATAATTCATATTTTCAGTACTTAACATTATTAAATTGTGTATAATAGATAGTGTAAAGTGTATAAAGGATATTAGTGTTTTGAAAATCGATCAGTAAAACTAAATATAAACAATTAGTGGTACGTGAATAGTATTTCTCGAATACACTTATAATAATCCTAATTTATAATAAAATACTATCCACCCTGGTATTAAAATCATAAAGATTATAAAAAGTATGCGTACTAAGAAGTAATAATGAGAAGTGATAATGGTGGCGAGTGGTCATAGCGATGGCGGTAGGTCATTTTGAAGGTATAAAATAAAAGTTTAAATCGAATTCCCTCTGAGACATTTAATGTGAGGTAATTTGTAGTACCTGTACTTGGTGTTCATAAAGACACTTGTATCATTACAATCATGTACGGATCGTGTTGACAATCAATACCTCGTTGACGCGAGCACAGTAAAAAAAACCTGTTGCGCGATGGTCACGCAGGTGGTAGAATATAACTCACGCGCGCGAACGAACGTAAACTAACCCAAATATATTAAAATATGTATATATATATATATATAACACACAAAGTATCACTGAATAAGTTTCCCCAGTCTGCGGACTGTTCGAAATAGATAAAGTGTATAATATATAAATGCGTACACACACACTTTTATACGTAATATATAACACTGCAAACGTTGTAGATAAATAGCGGATGACGTGTTGTGAAAATCGATGAGTAGTGTGAAAAGAAAGGAAGGTATATCGTTTTCCGTACGTCCCTCAACTTATTTTGCGCGACAATGAGCGAGAAGCGAAACAGCGTCGAGCATTAATTTCTTTTCTTTTCGCTCTTTTTACCTTTCTTTGTCTATTTATCGTATGTAACTGTATACTTATACAAAACTTTTGCTCTCGTACTTAAGTATACACAAATGCGTATACTATATATACTATCGTATATTATTGTAAAAACCTTATGCCAGTATATGCATATCCATGTTATAATATTTAGATACACAATTATATTATTACTGTACCTTATAAACAAACCATGAATATACAGTGTATATTATACACATATTGTATAGCTATTTGTAGGTATGCTCTCACAAATAATACACTACATAGGTGTACGCGTATACATATGTATATTTATTTATACGCCCAAAACAAGGTATAACATGTAATATAGATTTATCTTTGAGCTTATTAAAGTTAAAGTATAAAAAGGTTCTATTTTCTTTTTTTTTTTAATACTTTCGAAATGTATTTCTTTTTATTTTACATTGTATAAATAATGTCGTACAAAATGCATATCCCTATCTGGAAACAGATTTAAAAATCTATTGAATAGAGTAAGTGATATTATAAGTGAAAAGGATTTAGAATATTATGCATTCAGAATATACACATGTATTTATATATATATGCATGTATATGTATCATGTGTATATTGGTATTATATGAGTTATATAAGTTAATAAGTTATTATAATACTAATATCGCTTTATACTGTATAAGTTCTATTATAGTAAACTATCTGTTGCTTGATATAAGTATTATTCGCGCACTTGTAATCAGTGGCTTGGCGATGGAGGTAAACAAGAGGCAGCCGTTTTTTAGTTTTTTGAGAGATGGTGGATACCACTGAGTGGGTGGATAATAATTTACATTCATAATTAAGAATTTAGGTAAATCACACACAAAAAGATATTTTAATACCTATTGATATAAATGAATGTCAGTATCCAGTAGCCACCAACTGGATATACTTGCCTCTGAAAATGTTTGAGTTCGCCACGCCACTGCTTGTAATCATAATTATAATTACAAAACCCTCCATCTAACTATTCGAATGTACTTCAATAGTTTTTTATATAACTATAAATTTGATGAAGTTCCTGCAAGACATCAATATGATTATCTTAGACATTATCTTCTGTGACTTACAAGAACTCGTATTAATTACCACATTTAACTGATTTTCACTCATACCTTAAGTTATTACTTACCTCAAGTTCACAACCACGGACACTCTTACGTTTTTCTTTTTATTCGATCAATTTCACGCTGAAAAAAAATTATACATCCAGAAAAATGTCTATAATCATTTATATATATATATATATATATATGTATATAACGCGTGTAATTACAGGTACCTTATAGTTCCTACGCATAAATTTGTTACACCTTCTTAATAGTTCAAAAATTGGTTTGCGCAAAGACAATATGTATATAGGGTTATACTACGTGTCTATATTGTGCACAATACATTCAAACAATCACGTACACACACATAGATATAATATCCGATGCAATATTATATTATAAATTATATCTCTTCAGTACCATCACCCTTCGCCGACGCACCCATGTCCTTCTCTAACACCACAAACACTCACGATACACCCATTGCCGCTGATGGTCCAAAAGGGTAAAGGTTATAAGGCTGCAGATTTACGTACACACACACGCGCGTGCGTTATATATATATATATTTATAGGTATAAGTGTGTGTGTGTGTGTGTGAGTGTATTATGATTACAAGTGCGCGTGTGTGTAGAGGTTTTGATAGTGTTATACACACGTCGTAACACTATGTATAATAATAATAGTAATAATAATAATAGTATACACAATATATGTACTCGTATATATACATTGCATGTAATATATATAACGTAGACCCGGAGGCGAGCTTCGGTCGGCGGTGTGGCTACGACTGCGGAGATGAGCACGCGATAGTGGCGACGCGAATTATAACGCGCTTATCTATCTGTTTCGCATTGCCAAGTCGCACTCTCGCCGCACACTTCACCGTACATATAATATATATATATATATATATATATATACATATTATTATACTTATGCACGTGTACATAATAATAACGTACCTATATATATAATATATAAATGCTTGTGTGTGTGTGTGGCTTTGTCCACGAGTACACGACGATCGAACACACGCAATGTTGTGCACCGCGTAATATACGTACGTATATACACTGTATACACGTATACACTGCGCCGTGAGCATCGTTATATTACATATGTATATGCGTGCATGGTGCAACTGTAATAACAGTATTAATATATTACCGTGTTATTACAAGCGCGTGGTATACTGTTGCAGTGCGAGTAAGTACGTAATATTATATCGTATTTATATCAGTATTCATATTGTTATTGCCGTTGTACCGCGGTATGTGTGCATTAAATATTTTATATTTAAATAAATGCGGGACTCTAAACTCAACCAATAACACACGCTAGCATCCACGATAAAAGATGTAAAAATAATATACCTCTTGTAACTTGAATCTGAATAGGGACCGAGAAATAACCTAGAGCGGTAGAAACTTGTCGACTTAAGGCAATTTACTAAGAGCCACCATCTTCGATTTGAAACAAAATATAACCATCAGTTAAATATATGCACGTCTTGCTCATATGTGAAATTTTCTAAAAACTTTTAAATACACTCATAACAATAATACAATTATTATTATTCATAATTATTTTCATGTGAAAAAATCGATAAGGCACTTACCGGGTTGGATATATTATTTTTGCTGTATTTTTTGCCTTATATTTTGCATGACATCGTAAAAGTATTACCTTAATAAAGTCACCCTAACAAACATCAGAATATAGTGATATTTAAAACATTTTTATTTCATTTAAGATTTCCTCAACATATATAAATGTATTCACAATATATTATATTAATATTTCACACAACTTAATATTACCACCAATGTATCGTATTGTTTACGCACATAACAATAAAACATAAATTTTATCTATAAGCGAACCGTCCTTTTTTAAGATCGGGCACGTGCGTATTCCTGGTTTACGAATATTTAATCATTATTATATTTATTAAGAAGCCGCAACGTACTACCGCAATCTGGTCTCGTTAATTAACCACCGCCATCTGTCTTGATCGCAAACTCTTAGTAAAGCCAATTTCACTACAAAGAACTCATTAAAACTTTCCGCGTCGGCGTCGACGACTGAATTCGTATTTATACATATATACTCTATATTCTTCTTTCGCTTAGAGTATTATCATACAATTTATACAGTGTCTGCGGGCAGTTGTGTAACTAGGATTTCTAAAAAAGTGGGGGGAAGTAAAAAAATCATTTATATTGTTTACAGTATAAAAAAAAAAAAAAATTGAGATAATTCGTATTCCTACTTATTATTTGATCACATATAATACTAAATACATCCTGCTAAAGAGAATAAAATATATAAAAACTCTTTATTTATAATAATTTATTGACAACAACTTCAGAAATATCATTATCAGACTTATTATATTATAATATATTATTATTTTATGTAATCATCAAACTTCTATACTATACTAAGATAAGGGAACTACTAGAATAAGTATATACTTGTGTAGTTTTTATTTACAGTCTATGAATGTACTTTTATGAAACAAATAATAATAAAAAAAAGTCCGGCCTATGGGTGGGGGTATGGCCCCTATGTTCCCCTGGCTACGCCATAATTTTCGAAAAAATATACAAAAACGTTTAGACTGCATTGTACTACTGTAAAAACCAATAAATCTTTATGAATTTTGCGCGCAAAATATTCTCACATCAGTGTTGTGTGATAAATACGCTCATCGATTCAGCATCACTGAGCGAAAACTACGTGTGCAACGAGGCGAAAAACTTCGAACGTAGAACTTTCTAGGATTCTGGTTCGCAGACTATGGGCAACTTCGTGCGCTTCTAACTGTGGTTTCGTCTTACGGTAAACTGTACTGTTTTTTCATAACGAGACGTCTCGGTCAGAAGTCCCCATCAAACTGCGACCGGTTTTGCTAGTCGAACAACACCGCGCGACGTCGATTTTGTCGCCGGACGACGTACGGCTGAATCGCTGAGCTGATCACGATAAATTTAACATTTTACATCAGCTAACTCTGTTAGACACGCACGCGCGCAAGCAAGCACACACACGTACCGCGTACGCTCATATTCAATTAGACTGTATTTATTGGGCCGCCGCAGCAAAATGGGGTGGTTGCAGCCGCGCTGGGTGAATCCTGCGGCAAAGAGGGAGCCACGCTCGCACAAAGCCCGGGAAAACGTATGTACGTACATATATATATATATATATATATATATATATATATGAATATCGTATATATATTCATATAAAATTGCGCTCGCCCCTGATTCTCGCGAGCCTAAGACCTCCGGATTAACCGTCTTATATGTGCGTTCGTGTTCCGCCGTAACTACGCTATTCCCCACCAACGGTGCCCCCTCGCTGCCGCCGTAGAGAGTATTGTTTAAAAATCTATTACAGAACGCTAATGCCATTAAGCTCCTTTAATATGTTACATAAGCTCTCGGAGGGCTCCTTCTTTTTTAATTGTTTCCATTATAGGACATAAAATATTAACCTTTTCGGTTTCACCGCGCACCACGGAGGCCAAAACATACACGTATATATACCGTTATGATATTTATATATATATATATATGGTATTGTGTATTATGTACCTGCGTCCACGTACGGACACATAATGCAACAACGTACTGGTTACACTTGGTATACTTACAGTCTAGCCTTCGTACTGTTTAACGATAATAACATATCGATGAGCAAAGCGTTTTATATTTCCCATTAATTAATAAGCGTACAGTTCATTTCAGTCTTAATTTACCACACATTAATATATTTTTAGTTCATTAAATGTTCTTCGTTGTACACAAATGTATGTTTACTTTTTACAGGCCATAATTTACGAGGGTCAAGACAAGAATCCAGAAATGTGCCGGGTGCTGCTCACGCACGAAGTCATGTGCAGGTAAATGTGCCATTCCATAAACGTTTATTTTACAATTCTCTACACAAAATATTATATATATATATAAACTCGTATATAACACGATATTATACATTTAACATAGTTTCATGCACAATAGTACGACAATAAAGCGTGCATATTAATTTTCCACCACCTATATTGTGATCGTACCTACACAGGTTTAGCAGCCCATCCCATTACCGTCGGTTGCGAAAACTCTGCGACATAGTCGGTTAAACATAAATGTATGCATTCTGAATATTACACAGCGATCAGCCGCGCTCGTTTATGCACGTACATTGAAGTGCGGACTATAGTATTTGTATTGATGATGGATCGGTTACTGGTCAAATATTATGGCCGCTGATACGCTCCTCCCAGGCCGCGACACAACGGCATTCCTCGACTTGTTTTCTCCTATACACGTTCAATACGTACAGTGTTTACACACAAATGCGTGCATGATCACTGCAGTCGACAAGAGGGTGGAGAAAGTTTGCCGAGTCACGCTCGGGCTCAACACTACTTTTTCTCATTTTTCTTATTTTTATGTTTACGTAGGCACGCCATTCATATTATACACATACATGCGTAAACAACCACCGTCAATAGTTGCAGGCTTGGCGCGAGGGGTTGCACGTATGAGCGCCCGCGTTTTTCTAAGACCGAAGGGGCCGAAACCCCGGGGGACAGGTGCACCGCGCCTTTACTACTGCACTACAATAATAATAAAAGCCCTGTCCATCAGTATAATATTGTGTACAACATTATGCGCATTGTATGATGCCAATCCATACATATATCTGTAATATATACGTATATCTGTTATTTATGTTTTTTTTTTCTTATGTTATTTGCAGTCGATGTTGTGATAAGAAAAGCTGTGGCAATAGAAATGAAACGCCATCCGATCCGGTCATCATCGACAGGTAAGATTCGATAACGATTTATGGTCTACGCATGAAATATATCGCGATTTGACGCGTTTGCATGCATAAATTTGCATATATGCATTTTTCAACAGGCGTCATCTTGTATATTGAAAGCAAAACGGGCACCGCATAATAGCTATTATAATGAGTTTGTGGCTTGAAGTAAACTACTTTTTTTGGTATTATTTCCGACCACCACTAGCGTCGCGTGTTATTATAGAAAAAAAAAAAAGAGAGAATAATAATAAATAAATAGAAAGACTAATGCTCTCTCACCCTTCTTTATTTTTGGTCGACTATAACACTTAGAAAAAAAAATCATTCGTTTCTGTTATGCTATCTTCCCCTAGTACTTTTATAACGGAATGGCTTAAATACCACAAAGAGATCCGCACACTAATAAGCCGTCCCAGCGGGTGGGGTGCTTTGAACAAACTTCTGCTCTTTCGCCTTTTATCTAACGCTGTCCTCCCCCAGAACCAATTAAAACGCCGCAATCGGCCGGTATTTTTGTTTTAAGTAGTCGCTAAATTGAAAAAAAAAAACAAATACTCACTATAAAAACATAATTAGCTATAGAGACTTCAAAAAACGTCTAGAGTTTGTTTGTGATAATTGAATTATCCGACTAAAACTCGTGGGTAGTTATTTAAACGATTGATCAGAAAACAATCATGTATACTTTTTACACGTGATATTATTCATCATCGAAATTCAAAGGTCCAGCGCAAAATATTAACAAAAATAGTTTACTTTAATGTAAATCGTGTATTCGATGCGGTCGGAACTTTATAGGTTACTGAATTTTATCGGCTCAATATAACTGTAATCGATGTACGTTTAAAATGAACAAATTAAAGTTATATTTATGTTAACCAAGCACGTTAAAAACTAACTATTTGCAATAATAAAAATGCGATCAAACGATAATGCAAAACGCAATTGACATTATTTCACCACCGTGGACAAACGTATTACAACTGTAGTCATTATGTACGTCGAGCGTGTACAGATGATATAATAGTACAGTTTATAGTCAAATTATTTCTACATTTATAGGTATACTTTCAATTCAATGGTTTAATGCATTTCTCTATCGAACGCACATTTGTATTTCCTTATACATAATGTACCTATTTTCAAACTAATATTTACAAACTATAATATGTATGTATAGTATATAATACAAACTCTCAAAGTCCTACTTCTACAAATATTTTGTTAGTTATTTCTGAGACTAGTATTACATTGTTTCTTCGGTTTTAAAAAAATTATACCTAATAATGACGGAAAAAAATATATTTAATATCGTATATCGTGTGTATGTCTATTTATCAATGGACGGAATCCATCAGAATCAATGATAATGTCTCGTTTCCATGGGTTTTTAATTTTTTATGGAGATGTATGAACACGAGTTCACGATACTATAACCTATTAAACGTATTAATCGTATCAAATAATTTTATTTTTAATAGCTATTTATGCATCTCTCTTAATACCTCATTATTACGTAATATACCTACTGTGTTTATAAATGTACATAGACAGAGTTAAAATGTTGGTAGTAGTAAGAGAAACCATTTAAGCTACGTTGTGACATTTGCGTAATGGATTGGGTCCGAACTTTCATGGTGGAGAGTTAACGAGGTCGACCCTAAGTCTTGCGCCGACAAACTGCTCTCCCATCCGTCAAAATAACTGAACAAAACTCTTCTCTACCGTTGGGTTCACGCAACTATATATACGTATACTTACATACGTCTTATTGTATAAAATGGCGATCGAATAAAAAATAAATAAATAAAAATATAAACCTTTTATCGAAATTGAGACGACTACATAAATAATTTTTTGAAACTAATGATAAAATACTTAGTACACTATTACAGTTGCGCGAGTCTCGTTAACGAGATAATTTTGTTTAGACGTGTTCAAACAAAAAATTAATTCCGTCAAATATTATTTTCCAAAATATATAAGTATATAATACTAGTATGCATAGCAGTTTTTTCTGCGACGGCCTACACTAATTAAATATTAATTTTAATTTTTTTCTATACATTTTATGCATGTATTAACTCGATAATTCATAGGTACTCGGAATCATAATGCAGAAATTCACCTTATTATGATTATGAAATTTCGATTATAAAAAAAATATAATATGCTATAATATGTACATATGATCTGCCCAAATTAATTGCCTTTCACAGCGTGTAATATTATGCGATTATGTCACAAATGCAAATATTGGGGAGGATGTATCTGAAATACTTTCACCCTTCCCAACCCAAATTCGTTTATCAGTTCAAGTATCAAATGTATAATTACTATAGCATTAGAGTATATCATGTCATATAACAAGATAAAAATCTGCAGAGTACATTCAAATTTCCTTAATTCGTTTTTCCAGTTACACCCAGTCACGCCTAATATATTAATATAATACATGAGTGATGTATCACCGTGTATATCACGATAACCAGCTTCTATACATCACATATCAGTTGTAAGATACTGAAACTATCTACGTCTAATGGCTACGATTTAGTTTTCTCGTATTACGATGTTTTGCTTTTTTTACCCGAAGCGTGTTTCTTTGTTTATTTTTTCCGTGCCAGCAGAACAAAACAAACTAAGTAACAAAAACAAAAAAATAAATAAAAGTGACGTATTACAGTACACATCTCCGATATAATATTTGTGGGTGATTTATAACGTGGTGATGTAAAACAGCGTGAGAGATATTCTGGCAGACCGCTTAATAACAATATTCGAGCTTATTCACTGAAGGTTATTATTATTATTATTTCTATCATGGTAAACTTTTTTTTCTCTTCCGTATTTTTACATTTGCTATCTCTTTTAACGACACGCGTTCTGCGACTGAAGATCCGAATCGGATGATACTACATCCTTCCGACAGACCACCCCGTCCATCCCTATAGGGTATACCGATACATGACCCACGCCGCCGTATGAGTAACCTCCGCCACCCCTTATATATCCTCAGTGTGTGTGTGTGTGTGTGTGTGTGTGTGTGTGCGCGCTTGTATATATATATATATATATATATATATATATATATACTTACAATGCCACATATACCACTACTGCAGCAGTGTGGTGTAGTGCAATAGCCTTCTCGGTATTATAACCATCGAATATAAAAAGAAAAAAAGCGTCTGCTGCTAAAGATTTTTATGTTCGGTCTAACGCGCACGCGGAGTAGAAGGAAAAATATGGCCCGAAAGAGATAAAAATAGCATGCACCCTCCCCGTCCCCAAACAACAAAGAAAACAAACCCCATGTGTCTTATTACATCTCCCCTGTGCGCACCATCTCCCACGGGATGCCATTTTGTCGTCGTTGAAGTCGAACCTTCATCTTTTTTTCTCTCCTCATTCATTTCTCCTATATTCCATCGCGATTTTTCCTCCGTTAGCCGCTTCGGCTCATCACTTCTCTATACACGTTATACACCACACATGCACATACGTATAGAAAATCTTCATTGTGTACACAATACATTTCATCAATATCACGTTAAAATAAAAATAAATATATACATACATGTACATATAATCGACTAACCGACTATATGACGTCATATATAAGTTGAAACTATGTAGTAAAATATAAATTATGGAAAATGTAATCGCGAATATTATACTACAGCAGTCCATCACGTGCTAGTGTGTGGTTGTTATTCGTGCGTCATGATATTTAAGTTTTATCTCGTTGCACATGCACGCATAATAGTCGTTTGAGATTTTTGTATCGTGCAATTAAAATTATCAACTTAATGATTGTCGCACCGGCTCTTATAATATAGTGCGTCCCCTGGGTCGTTTATTCACATCAATTATTACGGTAACGACAAGCTGCACATTGTCTCTGAGCATTTTTATCGCGTCTTGTTATTTTAAATATCATACAGTTGCTTTAAGTTTGTTGAATCTAATTTTGCTATTTTGTATATAAATATACATTTTGTCTAAACCATTGGGAAAATTACGTCCATTTACTGAATCCGTACAAAGAAATGTGATAATAAGTATAAAATAATACAGATTTTTTTTTTTTTAATGGAAACAGTATCTTATGAAAATGTAAATGATAATTCAATTTAGAAGTCGACCTATAGCGAGATGAGTTCAACCAATTCGAAAAAGTTATCGACCCGTTTTTAAATTATATCTTTGTAATACAATACGCACTGCGATCGCAGTTTTCCTAACCGAATACGACGAGGTAGCCATAATACAGAACATACGCGTGAAGGTTATATCACGTATTATCGACGACCCCCGAGCGGCAGTCGGATAGTATATTATATCCATAGGCACTATATATTTTATTATCTCTATAAATCATCAGGAAACTTCAGTGCCGTTATAATATCTATCGGTGCATTCGATATGAATGTATATAAGGGGTAACCAACGCAAATAGAAAGAGCGAGAGAGAAGAGACAATGAGAGTAAAAGAAAGTGAGTAAAAGAGGGAGAGAGAGAGAGAGATAAATTCAAAGTGAGAGAGAAAATGATAAACGTAGAAATGCATTTTATTTTGGCGACGGTGTGATACTGTAGAGTACAGGTACACGTAAGGGATGAAACGAGAAATTATTCGTCTCTCGAGGAGACGATTCGAGCGAAATACGTAAACAATAATACACGTGGAATCCCAATCCTCCTCTCTAAGGAAATAGCGGGATGACAATGGAGGGTAATCGCAGAAAAAAAAAAGTGTGCGCATAACGGGATTCCATAATTTGTTTGTTTGTTATATATGTATACGCATAGGATGGTACGTAGTATATACGATGTATATTATGTGCAGAAACAGTGACTATATTCAGTTGTCCCACTATAAATGATATATACATACAAACATATACGCATACGCGAAAACATTGCGATCCTTGCATTCTCTTACCACCCCATACGATTCGATTTTTTATTTTTCTTAAAAGTATATATACACGCGTATGCGAATTTATATTCTTGTTTATCCGCGAGAATAGAAATTATTATCTCTTATTTTTCACATGCTGTTATTGTATTTCTCAGATAATATTTCTACCCTATAACTCCCTATAACTATATTTTACTATATAATACATCACAGTATATATGTCACATAAATGTATAAAAGTAAACACACATATATACTTATCATATATTTTTGTGTGTTACACACATAGTAGAAATAAGCCTAAATCGTAAAAATTATGTATTTTTCATACGGAGCGCTTTTCTAAATGAGTCTTAATGTCGTTACTACTTGAACGTAACGCAGGCTACTGCTGCGTATAATATATTATATAAGCTAAAATATTATATTATAGTCTAGCCGAGAAAAAACACGCTATATCATAACAATAAAAGGATTATAAAGTACACACCCGACACAACTTACTACGATATTAATAATTCACGAAAATCGAAAATCTTCGTATATATGTGAGTAAAATCAAATGAAATTCGCAAAAGGTAGCCCTACGTGTAGTGTGTGCTACACGCAAGATTGAATAATATTGATAATGCCAAATGGACGTTTTACTGCGGGTTGTACAGCTATAGTGTAATGATGTGTCCACATTATGTAATACAAATGTATTATAACTAGAGATGTTAAAATACCGTATTTTATTTTGTTGTTGTATAATAGCGTATAATATAGGTATTATACCGTATAGAATCTTCCAGTGCCTAAAATTATTGGAAATTTAACAGAGGTTATAAACCTATTATTAATTATGAAATACGAATCATTTAAAAAAGGAATGATTTAAAAAAAAATGACTAGAAGGTCAGAAAACATATAATACAATATTTAATCTAATAATTTTAATGGATATTTTTATAATGCGTACTTTCCTTACTCTTTGGGAACACATGATATGATAATAATTTATAAATGATAATAATAAATAATAATTTTATATCTAAATATTTTTAATCGTGGTAATAACTAAAAATAACGCCTTAATTATTTTTTTTTATACCGTCCGTATAAAATAATATTATACCATGTGTATAATACCTTGTATAATACAGTTTTATACCACTGTATAATACAAACTCACATCTCTAATTATAACAATATGAAGAATATTATAATATGTAAAATGAACTCGTTTTTTGTGGTCGGTGGTGGTTTGATGTAGTACAATAAAACTGATCGATACGAATAATATAAAATATGTATGTATAAGTATATATAGTCGATGTTTATTATATATTGCACGCGCGTGTGTGTGTGTGTGTGTGTGTTTATTTGAATATATTTTTATCTACGAATGCGTGTCAGTTAATAATTCGACTGGTCATTTGTTTTGTATCGTTCCGTTTTATACTCTCGTTAATAATAATTATTGCTATCGTAAATATAATATATATGCATACACATACGTTATGTATGTGTGCATTATAATTACATTATTAAATACTATGTGCACGTTCGTATCTGATTGGGTGGTGAGGTGACAGTGAATTGTATCGAAATAGCACAATATATACACTATCCTATACAGCAGCCATTGGTATATTGATGGCAATACTAAATACAACCTATACTTATGTCCACCTATAGTATACATTCATTATATAAATAATATATACATATACGTACGAATAGCGAAGATATCTAAACGTTTCCTGCGGACAAAGAACGTAACGAGTAGAACTTAAAGGATTAGATAACAAACTGATTTATTTGACCGTACGTGAGAAGACAATTCAGATAAAATACAATAAAATGATATTACTCTTGTGTGTAATTATGATATTTAAAAGAAAAATAGAGGTTGACACATTAATGGGGATGAGCAGCAAGGATCCCATTTAATATAGGTATATTAAGCTAATTATGTAGAAGACACTGAATATGAAACTGTCTTACGCAGACTTTAGATACATATTGGTGATTAGGAGCAGCGATTTAATTCTCTAGAGTGTCGAAAATTGTTTAAATGTCTGCACCCCATTGAACATGTACGCGTAATAAATTATTAAATGCATTGATACAGAAAAATATAACGGCTATATTCGAAGGATTTAAGCCCCTGATTCCCTCTACTATTATCAATACCAGTTACACGATTGGAGAGGATTCGCGTAATACTATAGTCAAATGATATTGAAGATGAAAATGATTAAAAAAAATATATTAAAAATATTACCTTCATTTTAATCTCTACAATAATATGATTATAATTGTGTCAAAAGTGTCAAAAGTGTCAAAAATGAAACCTCATACGTAGTATGTAATTATTATTATTATACAATTATTACTGTCATTATGCAATTATTCATTACGACGAACGTACACCGGAAATAAATTATATTATCATTGCTCGTTGCACCGCTTCCGTTTTCAAGTCGACGACAGCGTATCCCTGAATTTCGTGATAATCACTTTGTAACGTATACGACTGTCAGTGTGGTAAGTCGTGACGCGCTACCGCAATATAATATTTAACAAACGTGTAATCTACGAGTAATACGTTTCCTCTATTGGAATTATAAATTAATTTTTTATTTCTCGTCATACGCGATGTGATCAATACAATGGATGGCTAATAACTACATTGATAGCTGCATACATAGGTACCTACGTGAATGCACACAAACTTTATACGATTATTATCTATGCACGGTATATTATAGAAAAACCATTTCAGTTATACGTGTTACATTTTATTTTCTATTTTTATAATATGAAAGTATACGGTATTAGTGCTTACATCCGTTGGTGGTTCAAGTTATATTTTTATTCGTTTAATTTTAAATAAATATTCGTTTAACGTCCAAATGCAAATATTTGTAATTCATTACGGACTCGAAACGCATTCGTACTTTCCTGGGATCGTTAATTATTGTTTTTCAGCAATATAGTTTGCTTATTATATTATCGTACAGTCATTGCCGCGTTATTGGCAAGTCGAGTGACACTATAGTACCTGTTTGTTAAAATATACGCTCTCGTTTCGCTAATTGGTTCATCGTGAAAATAATATTATAATATAATTATAAACAAGATCATCGCGCTTACACAACACAGCTTCGTCAAATCCGTTAACATACAAATTTCATTCGTTTTCTTTTGGATATGGTGATTGTTCGATTCTGTTTTGGATATTACAGAACTCTACCCTTATTGGAATTTGAATTATTTGTTTGTATATTAACCTCGGATTCGTTATATGAAGATAAATGCACCTATAAGTGAAGGTCATGGTTGTTAATCGTATTCCATTCTTCCAACTAAACAAGATCAGTTTAGTCGCAGCAACGAACCAAATTAAGGTGAATGGGTATAAGTATAAGTTATATAATTATATAGTTATGGGTATAAGTTCAGCAGACACGAAATAGTTAAGTTTTGAGAGTTGGTGAAGAGAACGCGCTGGAAGCGTCGGACGGATCGGAAGAAACGCTGTGCTGGCAGTGATAAATTGCATTTTATAAGTGAGGACAGTAGTTGGGGCAGGAGAAGATCCTAGAACCAAGTGATCCTCTGTGATGATAACGGGTTTTCTACGTGGTAATAAACGCGCGTATATTATAATAAATGTACGCCCTTGGAAAAAAATACCGTCTGGTAAAGCCTGTAATGGTGTCATGTCCCGTTGCTGCCGGTCATCGCATCGTGCACGCGCGCGACGCTGACCACCTGAGCCCTTTCGTAGCGATGACGTAATGTGCGCTGCCGCCGCGACCCTTCTGCTCTGGTGCCCGGGTGGGTGTTATTTTTCTATTTACATGTATTACTACAACGGGTACGTAACATTCGTCGACTTCTCGTTTGCGATGATTAATGGAATTACGATGACAGCTGCTCCTGGTTTTGCCGGTGTCGTATATTATACCGGCTGAAGTGACGAGCCGACCAGTGAGAGCGACTCGGCGTCGGCGGCTATCCGACATCAATAAATAATTGCCGAAAACGCAAGGATGACGGTGTGCAGGGGTGGAAGACTTGGCTGTCGGCGGCGCGTTATGACGTATAATATTATTATTATTATTGTGTACCACGTCGGCGATGTATAACGCGATTTTATGAAACTCGTCAAATGCGTAAAGTTCCACGCTTGAATAATTTATCATGTAAATATTGCTCGCTTTTGGTCTTTTACAACACGAAAAACATAATCGTATTTATATATATATGAAATACATTTACACACGTATAAGCGCTTTTATATAATATATATGCAAAGCCTTCGTTTATATTTATGTATCAACAGGCGTGTATACAAAGAGCCGCTTATAAGATTCAAATCTTCCTCGGATATTGTAAGAAAATTTATATTTATATTCCCTACATACTTAATGATCTGTAGTTTTTGCTCTTAAAAATATATTATATATTTGAAGATATGACTAAATCAAATTATCTATCTTTAATTATTATATATCAATAGTTGTGGGTGTCATAACTCTTGAAAACCTTAAAATCCTCCAAAAAATATTTTTTCCGAATATTATGTACCTATGTAATGTTTATTTATGAAATTTACTTTACATTAAGTGTGATTTCACGTTGAATACTTAAATTATATATAAAACAAGTGAAAACTGTCTGTGATGGATCGCCGTGAATAAGATGAAAATGTGTGGACTGTGATACGAATATTTCGGTTCATACCAAATCAAACTGTAAATAAACCGGAAAATTATCTCAAGTAGCAGACATTTTTCCGCAAGTCCCATCTAAATCCTTCTTTGACAGTTATGGTCAATTTACATCTTTATATTTAAAATTGGGATTACTTATCCGGGATATAAATATTACTTTTTTAATGATAAATAGTGTTGAAACTTATCATGCCTGTATAATCGTTTTGTGATTGATTTTTTTTGAATTATTATAGTTATAATTTATCTTTCACTTATAGTTAATTACTCAGTTTTGAAACTGCGTCATTATGCACCCAAAATTTGTTTAGTCTCTGAAAATATATCGTTCATGTATCTAAGGCAGTGATGACCGTTTTATTAAGATTTCCCGAAGCTGCATTTTTTTTTTTTAATAAATAAATAATAATTGGTATCATAATATTAATACTGTAATATCGTCTTACTATTTTTTTGATAGATCATTCCTAACGATTTTACCAATAGTATACACTTAACAGCTCATATGCCTATTGTATGTATACTTCTATGGCAACATATTATAGGTACAAATACAAACCGTACAGATTTTTCTGTTAACTAAAAAAATATACAATTATACGAAAATATTTCTTTGTTATACGTGGTGCATAATAATTTTCACAGGGATGGTGACAGTTGTGTGTAGGGTAATTATATAATTATTATAAAATCCTAACATGTACGATGAATGTGTGAGACTAAAAAAAAAACACCCTTTCTTGTATGTGTGAATATATATATATATAGCTCATTAGTCCCATTATCTACAAGGTTGACAAGCCGAATATTTATTGTCATTTCGATTATTCCAAATTGTCTTCGCGTACCGTGTGGTCCAGAATACAAGCCATACCAGTCACGTGTGTTTCGTTATTGCGCCTCGTTCGTCCGAACCGAAATCGGCAGAGCGTTATGCTGCAGTAGCATAATACAACCATGACATTATATACTCTTTTTACTTTTATTTATTCGAGCGTGATTTATTTATGTCGGCGAAATGAAATATCTACGAACGACCACCACTGTTCGTTTGTAATTAACTGCAGTCATTGTACTACGGTTATGATTTAAGTCGTGGTAAGAATATTTGAAAATAAAAGAGAGCCTGATACGATGCAGTGAAAAATATGCGAGTATTTTCCACTTACACATGTGGGTTGTCAACGAGAAACGATTTTGAAATTTCGAAATTAATAAAAATCTCATACTAGATACATTATCTTACGAATCGTGTACATATGTTATAATAATAATAGTATATTATATGTATATTTACATGCGTGTGGGCATATACGACGAGGTCCACGACGCATATGGTCCGAAAGTACGCACACTGGTGTTTTTATAAACTTCTGCTGCTGCTACTACTGCTACTACTGCTACTACTGCTGCTGTTCCGTCGCCCGTCGAGAGGACCCTCTCTCGCGGTCGTATAATTTACCCGTTTTCGATAGTCCTGCGGGGTCCAGCTAGCACCGGAAAGGGGTCGCGCAAATTGTTGACATTGTTCAGGGCGTGTGTGTACACACATATGTAGCTATATTCAGTGCTGTGAGTGTCTGTATGCTGCAAAGGCTCCGGGCGTTTTCGATTGAGTATATATACATAAACAGCCAACCGGTGCCGCTGGTGTTCGAGGGGTCGCGAGACAAGTCGATTCACTTGTCTCTGTAATAATATATATATATATAGGTGCGTGTGCGTGTGCAGACCGTTGTAATACGACGCGTCGGCCGACCTCTAATCAAATATCGTGCGCGCGAAAATCGCTATTTTGCCGACCGCACAACAGCTGCTGCGACTGTCCGTCGCACCGCAGCCCCCATTTAACAGTTACAACTACAACTACTCGTGGATCAGAACGAAGATAATAATAATTCTAATAGTTTCAAACGCGAGTTTTATGCATTTACTGTGACTTGTTTTAATAACATAAAGGATTAATTTCCGTTAGTTAAACACAATGAATGAAATAAAAATAAACATTAAGATACAAGTTTGTACGCGAGAACGAGCTTTGTCATTCCTGAAAATAAATTGTTTACCAAGCTTATGAAATTTCGAATTTACCAAATTCAATGTTTCCAACTGGACGCTTTTCTAGTCGTAATTGAAATAACTATCGTTAATTTACGTTATTTTTCGTTTGCCACGTACCGTCACAAAGTATTATAATAATATTTGCAACACTCCCGACTTTACGGCCGCAGCACATCTGTTGTAAATAGTCCTCGTGCACGGGGTCATACGTTTACACCGTTTTGTGGTTCACCGCTAAATCGCTGATCCGTGAAAACAGTATATTATACGTCATGTTATAATGTAGGTGTACTATTAATACATGCACAATGTTATATCCCTCTCTCCAGTCGTGGTTTTAGAGAGCATGTAGATATAATGTAACGTACCCTATATTGTACCTATCATATGGTTTGTTCAAAAATTGTACTCTATGATTGTAATTGTAATTTGTATACGATTGTAAATCGCATAATTTACAGTAAACATTGTTTTATTACAATATGTTATAGAAACTTGAAAATTTAAATCTATTCCATTTTTGCTCATTGATTGATAGTATGTGTACATATATTTTTTATTTAAAAATATAATAAATTGCTTCTAATTTAAGGATAAATCAAGTAGGTACATATATGGTTACCAACATAGTCTAATACATAACCTTATGATTCGCACTTTATATGTTTCTTTATGTTTCTTTAATTATTAATATTTTGATAACAACCTTTGACGAGCTTCGTCGTTACAACATACATCGGACAGTGTTACAGAACCCGGTGGTAAGAGATAAACTGTAAGTTTATCCATGTAATTGAATTAAATAAATTACTTGACATCGTGGAATTGAGTTCGAATCGATTGATACCGGGAGACGACAATGTTGTCGCACTTACGAATTCTAGTATAAATGTATCGTTAATGAATTGACACATTGTTTAGTACGGTGTGATGGTATAATATCGTTTGGATTCTTATGTCAATTCATCGTCGTATTACTGATACATGATATGCTTGTGCACAATATATTTAAATAATAAGCAGTACTTAAGCTATGCATTTAGAAAGACGAGGTATTTTCACTCAAACCAGCGGATTTCTTTCTGCGAATTCCATGCGGTTGAAGGGGTCAACGGCTTATGTTATTACGCGAACTTTATTAATTCCCCTTTGTTTTCTCTGCGCTGGTGATTACAACGAACGGCAGCAGCAGACATTGAAGAAGAACACATCACCGGTGGTAGGGGGGTTTATTTTGCTTATATTCTTCAATTTTTTTTTTCCTATCTTCCCTCGTCTATCGCCCTTCCGGTCACCGTCCGACAATAACGTGTGTACGCAAACTACGCATATACAGATACACACACACACACACACACACACACATATATACATATATACATACGTTTATGTGGGGTTGAAAGCATTGCATTGAAAGTCCCATCTGTTATGTATATTGTATTATAGATGTGCTACTGCAACGACCCGCCGCCGCCGCACTTGTGCGCCGAACCACATTGGGCAACTTTTTAGCCTTGCGTCTCTCGCCATCACGTCTCCGCGGGTTCGTCACAATACACGGTATAAGGTTTAGAATAAACGACGCGGCCGCGGGGCGAGCGGAATAATTGCTTTACGCGTGTAAAACGAGATGCCTAAGTGCCCGGCATAATCAGCCCTCGAGCAAATGTCACGGAACACCCTGCTGCTGCACGTACGACGATGACGAATGCGCTCCGCACTACACATACATATTAATACGTGGCGCGCGTGTGTGTTCTGCGTATATGTGTATATTTGCTCCCGATACAGCGAGGTCCAAATGAAATTATTGTTACCATAACCGTGTTTATTACCGAATTAGTCGGACTACTAATCTGCGAGCGACGGTTAATCTGGATCAGACGAGTGGAATTCCATTATTGCTACAGGGACGGGCGCTTCACTTATTATATTGTTATTAGGACATTTATTTTTTTCTCCTACGTACATTATGGTATCTAAGTGAATGCACACACTACACACACACACACACACACACACACACACACATACACACATGTATATGCATTATATACGTGTAGTTAGTGCACCCTTTAAATCCTTCACGCACAAAAGCAATACATTAATTATTCTCGACATAATATTTTCTTAGTTAAATCAACATTTACGCAAGCATATAGATTAGAAATTAGTACAGTACGCCCTCTATGAGATTTTAATAAAATATAAGTAGTAAGTACTGAGTACACGAAATGTAATCAATATCGAAAATTGCGATGTTGAGATTTAATAAAATACACACATTTTAACGTTTATATGATACGCTTACAATCATCGTACCGCAGACGTACGTTTGTTATTTTTATCGGGCGCTCGTTTTTTACATAGCACTCAAGGCTGTATCTGGGGGGGGGGTTCAAACCCCCCGACATTTTTTAGGTTATTTTATGTCTTAGTAAAATAACTATTTCAGTATAGAATAATCGATAAACCATTGATATATTATGTACGTGCATATACGAATGACAGCTATGGTCTACTCGTACGTTATAAACTTAAAAATAACAATTTGTACCAGATAAATACGCTTTGGCCTTCGGGTGTATCAGCCGGATTTCTTCAATACGTCAGAAATTGTATTGGTACAATAAAATATATAGGAAATTTCATTAAAAGTTCGGCTATGCGGACAATTATATTAAAAACTAAAATAAAAAAACATTTTACCTAAACTAAGTGGACTATACTGACATCAATGTGTGACACTCGTTGGGTTGAAAACCACAACGGAATTCAAAGATTTGTTGAAATTTTCCAACCCATTGTTGAAACTTTAGAAGAATTACAATAAGTTCAAGACATCAATACGTCATCAAGAGCAATTCAATTTTATCGAGCAATAGTTAATAGTGAATTTATATTAAGTATGGTTACATCAAATACTCTGTTTTCAATGATACTTCCACTGTATAAAAGTTTACAATCAGTTAGTTGTAACTTAGTAGAAGCTGTACAGCATATCAAAACAATACTAAACGAATTAATTCATTTACGTGAAATATTGATCATACATTTAATGACATTTTTGAAAAATCTGAACTTCTTTTAAAATCTATTGACGAAGAAGAAAATATTAAAATGCCCAGAATAGTAGCTCGTCAACAAAATCGTGTGAATATTGTTACTAATTGTCCGAAAACATATTTTCGTATAGCTATTGCAATACCATTTTTTGATGATTTTATAAGACAGCTAAAAGAACGTTTCACTAACCATAAAAAAATAATATCTTCGCCATACATTTTACTTCCCAATCAATTATCCAAAAAAAAAAAGTATTTTATCTGATAGCAGCAGTTAAATATTTTAATACCATCTAGTTAAAGTATGTGCTAGAGGGTCATCGAAAAAATCTTTTCAGTAATTTATCAACATTCGAGAATGTTATTTTAGGTTAAAAATCAAAATATCCTCTCTAGATAACCGTTGAATTTCTATCAGTAATTATACGCTGGGCAAAGGGTTAAGTTTCTGGAGTTGATTATTTTCTTTTTAAGTTTTTAATAAGTACAATTACAATATAATATAATTTAATTTAAAATAAAACTGAATTAAATTTAAAATTCATATTTAATAAAAAAAGCTAAATGTGTAAAATTTACGACTGCAGGAAAAATGTATGGTGGTCGTCATGAACGATGTATTTTTTGATGTTGTAACATTAGATACTGGCTGTATTATATTGTCATACTGCTTTTGAGTTCTCAGATTAAGCTCTCGTTTGTACTTAAATAGTAATGATACAATTATTTTGTTACCTATAGAACGTACGTCAATACTAATTGTATTAATTATAAAGTCGTACGTTCGATCTCGTATATAACGTTTGTAGGCGTTCTGATATTCGACAGCGTAGACAAATGCACACTGAATTCATTACAAAATGTATAATATATTGTGTATAGAAAATATAAAATAACAAACGTAAACAATGCCACGATAGTTAATCTATTGTAGCGTACGTTAATGATTAATATTATGACGTCAGATTTTCGTACTTTGGTAGACATGTAGTTTAATATATTAAATTTCCTATAAATAACTATATACTAGTATTTTTCGCGTTTACCATCTCTTTGCTCTATCGTGTACGTTTGTGTGTGTGTGTGTGTGTGTGTGTGTGTGTGTGTGTGTGTGTGTGTGTGTGTGTGTGTGAGCATATATGTAGTATAGCAATAAAAGTGGCCGCCGTTCATTACCCTATGCAAATTCGGCACAGCCAAAACATAGAGCTGACACAAGGGTCTAAATAATATTTATAACGCGGAGAGAGGGGATCCGTTTTTGTTATCTTCTTGCCGGTATTGAATTAATTAGGCATCTGGCCTAAAATATTACCATTAAATTACGGATGGACGGAAAAATGGGGCCTTACCATAATATTGTAACGAGAGTCGCCGACCCACACTACCACCACCGTGGTTGTAATTTTTTTAACTTTTTTTTCCGCAATTAAATGTTTAAAATTAAACCGGTGTATCCCTCGGATATGTTGTACACTTGTAAACAGAATTGAAATATCAAAAAATAACATAACTCATCCTCTCTGCGACGATCTAAATTACGGATAACGTAGTGGAATGTCCTTGCTAAAATATTATTATTATTACTTTTTTTATTAATACAATATATTATTCGTAAACCGGACTAGAGAAGATTTGACGTTCGATGAAACTAAAAAATAAAACGAATATTTTTAAACCGATAACAAAAGTTATGATATCGACACGCGTTTTTGCGTACGTATATCATATAGTCTAATTATTCTATTTCGTTCGTATAGTTATTGTATATATTTTTTTATTGTTACATCTATCGATCAGAATCACGATTTATTTCGTTGTTTTATATTTAATACTACGTTGTAATTGTACATGAATAATTAAATGGTAAATACTCGTTCACTATTTTCGCGTCCTAATTAGAAAATAATAAAACTCTGTTTTTAATCATTTTTTTGTAATACTTTGACATACTAATATATATATATATATATCCTTTCGGGTACTATTCAACAACAAAGTCGTGAATTATATGATATCACGTAACATGATGACATCGCTGTAACTGATGTGTAACTGTGCTCGCACACACTATCTACAATGATTATGTGTGCACTACATAATAGCTTACGGACGACATTAAACACATTTGAGGCGTAGACGTTCAGCGTAATTCACACGCAAAAACGTATAGATTAAAAATTGTCAGTGTGATTTTTTTTTATTGCTATTTCCCTTTTCCTTTAAATCACCCGGTAACGATTATAAATTATATATTACTTATTAATTATACTAGTTAATTATATTACTTTACCTGCTATTCAACTACAAAATAGCATAGATGTACCGTAGAAAACTATGGTTTATTTATAACTCTCTTTCGTCGTTTGCAAAAGTGGAATGTTTATATTTTTGGTAGTGGAAAAATATAACTCCTTGAGTGATATTCTGATAAGATAAGTTGAACGAAAAAAACCAAGATGTATTTGTTTATGTGTAACGCAATTTTATCGTATAGCCGTTAAGCTCAAGTGGGAGATATTAACAAAAAAATGTATCGAGATCATTATTCGAGATTGCATGTGCATGTACATATGTGTATATATATTGTGTCTCGTAAATAAACAGTCCGAGGCTGTGGCAAGAGAAACTTCGCCTAAGACAACACTGATTCGGTATCACTAGACACCCGATCTGACTGTTATTGACGTAGTACGGATGTCGCGAACAAATTGAAACGAATTACGATTATTATTAAAAACCAGCGAACGGATCGGTATCCGATGTTTGCACGACCAGTGACGGTTCACGTGCGCGCATACAACGCATTGCATTTTATTATAAATGTAAACTTGACCGATCGACCTACGGCAATCGTATACGTGTATTTGTCGACAAACGCGGGCGTAATTGTGTATACGTATATTGGATTCGAAATCGATTTAGACGGGTGGGGACGCGTGTGCACGGTATACATCCAGTCATGAGGCTACGTTTGTACTGTACACAAATATATCGCGCTACAACTTTAGCTGTATAGATGTTAATACCGGTCCATTAGGTGGTATAAAGGGGTGATGCAGCAGCACTCTCAGATATACATTTACGTGTTCGGTACTACGGTTAATTCTAAAATGTATGTAGATAGAATTACACTTATGTCGTTCACGATTACATTATCAATGTTGTGATATTTATTATGGTAGGCTTGATGAATCGAAATCGATGTATGCATTCGTTGTTCCCATCGTATTCATTCAATTGATTATGCTGAGCTGAGAATAATTATATCGTTGTACCGTTCGATCTGTACTTTCGTTGTGTTTCAACGGGATAAAAATTTGAGAGAATACCCCGATGCCCAATTAATGTTCTTAAATGGTATTAAATAGCATTTACTATTTACCCCTGAACACATAAGTACATAGATGGTACTTGTGTTAATAACATGTCGAACTGATCACAACGACTCCGGTGCAAAAGTTCCCAACGCTTACACGCGTTAATGTAGCGATTTGGATTCGCACGATATTTCCAACAACTGTCGTTGATAGCGATCGTGTGTATTAAAAAGTGTCTTGTTTCGCTATGCGCATACAAAGTACGGTGATAATGTCATCGAATTCGTGCTACGAACACAAATTATAAATTATATTCACGCCTGTATGGAAAAAGTACATTGGAAAAAAAAAGTTATTATGAAACAAAAAGCATTATTTGAAATCGATATTTTCCAACCGTTAGTGTATAATGTTACCGAGAATTATAACTAATTAGATTTAAAAAATCTTCTGTGTTTTACATACAGGATCTGCATCTTTCAGTTTTCTCAGCACAAATGCGTTTATGCATTATTAAGTTAAGCCAATTATTATTACGATTATGTGTATTATATTTCACATTGATACTCTTCGTGGATATTTCTTTAAATATAGAATTATCAAAACGTATCTGAGTTGATCTATTAACACGTAATTTTTAGTGCTTATTTTTGTAATACTCGTATTACTCGTATAAATATGTATTATATCAATAAAAAGTTAAAACCATTGTTTACTTAATCAACGTATAGATAAAATTAATTGTGAGCATACGCGAGTAAATGCGTGTTTGGTGGACCCGTTGATAAAAGTTACAATTCGTTGGTATATAAATGTATACGCAATATCGTATAAATGTGTGAGCGGGCTTGTGTGTGTAATGACGAAGAGAAAAGCCATAAAGTTTGGGGCAGTTAGATGCGCGTGCGTGTATATTAAAGAACGGGATGGTGACAATAGAGATATATAGTGTGGGGGTCTGAAGACGATAAAAGAGAGACGGAGATGTTATTTCGATAAACTATCAGATGAAGGGTTGCTGCTATCGGGTGGACGACAACCGAAGGGAGCGCCGTTGGCTGAATAAAGAAAATTATTGATGAGACTCGAAACTTGACCAATGGCTCACGGAATGAGTGAACGCAGCAATTTCAGGGGAATTAATAAATATTTAATAAATATCCGATACGTTGCAGCCTTTCTATCGTTGCGGGGTCGACAACAAGTTTTTATTCCCAGAGAAGTGTTTTAAAAATTTACTGGGGAAAAAACCCGCAAAATTGTATTTTTTTAATCAACCAATTCCTCGTATAATTATTATACATGGTGTCAGAACGAAACAGACAAATTTAATAACTAAAACTAACGTGGAACCCTGAAAGTTCTTTTGAATTAAAAAAATGGATTTTTTGAATTTGTAAAAAATACTCAGTTGTAAAGTTAGTAACATAATATTCTTTACAGAATGACCTTTTTCATCAGAAATGTATATTGCAAGTATATAATAGTAATAGTACTCGTATACTCTTACTGTATGTCATTCATATATTCAAAGTGTGATTCATTTTCGATAAAAATTGAATAAATTAAAATGTCGCAATATATTGGTATTCTTTACATCATTTTATCACGTTATCCTTTTTATATTCGAATAAAGTTAAAACTTTGTAAATAATTATTTATAATTAATTATGCATTTACCATTAATAACGATTCTGCTGTTTCATAAAGAATTTTCACCGAGCAATAAACAACTTTAATGTACTTTTCTCAATAAACATAATTCATCATACGAATAAGAAACAATCTGCATACGTTAGTTGTAAGCGAGTACACGTTGTATTTTTATCAGTATTCCTGTCTTAGTTGTACATATAAAATAGACTGAATATTATGTTATTTAATTTCGACTAGAAACGTTATGATAAATGTTTAACGACTAAATATTGGATTAGGACGGGTCTTAATTTATTTTTTAATGAATAAAAATTGTTCTGTGATGCTAACCTCGAGAGTCAGGTATAAATATTGATACCAGAACGAATTTCTGCTTGTCGGGAAAATACATGTATAACGATACCTAATTCGCGGATATGGACGTAGTGATATAAAGAAACTGATATGCATAAGAACGTATATAGCTAACAGATATTGGTTAAAAATACTTGTCCGAGGATCTACAACGTTAGAAAAATCGCTAAAAAAGGTAAGACCACTATGATATAAAACAAAGTATGGTAAGTGGAGCAGCAAAAAGAGCTTATAGCCCTTTCGGTTAACGATTTAGTAAAACCATAAAATGTAAAGCGGCTGCTGTTCATATATATATATATATATATATATATATGTAATTGTATTATTTCGATAGTTTGAATAGTAATATGTTGAATAAAAACATCATAATAAACGTCATAATTAAAACAAATAAACACATGTGAATGTATAATTTATATATTAAGTATCTTATTCAAAATTCACTGCAAAAAAAGTTTATCCGAACTGGTTAAATTTATTTATAGTTCAACTTAGCCGTGGTATCAACTTAATTGCAAATAATTCTCTGTCTGTTTTTTTTTAAATTATTTTATAAACATGTATAATACATCATTATATTAAAAATGTAAACATTTGTCAGAACATTTATATTGAACTCTTTCCATTGTAATAGTATACAATATTTACATTATATATATATATATATATAAAACCTGACAGCGTTGACTTCACGACTAAATTGAATATCGTACACAGAATAATCACTAAACGAGTACAGATTAATACGTATACAATAGTATGCACATATTGATACAATAAGACATTTTAAAATCATACTGAGAGCTTACAGTAAATTTTTGTTCGTTGAACCATTTTATTATTATGATGAACCGTGCAACTAGTAGCATAACTTTTAAATCATCCTACATTGATACGTGTCAGTTATATACTGTTGCAGTTTTATTAAAAATCGAATTTCAAATTGAGTAAGGAATGGGGAGCGGAGGAATGATCAGGATGAATCACCTGCAACAAGTCTGTCCCTCCCTCTTCCGTGCTCGGCTAACCTGTATTTGAAACATGGACCGATATTCAATCGTAAAATGGGAAGCCCGTTACCTGACGCACGGTTCCCATGCACGAGGTTGATAATAATAATAATATAGAGTAGGCGTTATAATATTATACGTAGCGTGGTGGGGTGAAGCTGCACAAGTGGAGCGCACGTTTTTAACTGAGAGTTTGTTTAGTCGACGACACTCGGTCCATTACGGGTATCCGGGGACGTATTTGTCAGATAATTAGCGCGTTGAGGTATGCGCGAGCGAGTGTGCATTTTGTATACCGTATAAACGATAAATTATCACCACGGCACTGCGTTTCCGTCGGAAATTAGTAAAAACACTTTAAACGGTACACCAATCGAGTGTAAACGCTTGTACATGTGTGCGTGCGTTCGTGTGAGCGGTGTGTGTGCTCGTGTGTACAAACTAAATCGTTGTGAGGCCAATATCGATATGCAACACGCCCTAGGCGTGAGACGATGGGTGTACAACTAGACAACACAAAACGCCTAGCACAAATATCCCCTATACATATACATATCATATATGTTATGTATAGGGGATGTTTTCACACGTTGTGCGCAGCAGCGATGGAAGAAGTATATTACAGTAATAGAAACAGTAAAAATAACGACTTAACGCGTCTGGTCTGCGCGGTGTTTCGAGAGAAGTGTTTGCGGAGTGTAGTTAATTCGTTTTTCGGGTTTGCTACATCTGTTTGATTCACTAAAATGTGTCGCGTTGCGCGTGGCCCGGCAAAAAGCTGTAAAAAGAGTGTTTCCCATCATTGGGTTCACGTGAACCGTGTCGTGATCTCTGTTTGTGTTGATAGAATGGGTGAATGTCGTTGTATATATCGCGAATTTTAGCCATTACGAGATTGCATCCAATCGTTTCGACAAACGCGCGTGTAAATGTAAATATTATATAGGAACGTGTGTGTTTTTCTTATAAGCGGTGTTTAAAAACATTAGTTGTGACGACGACATGTTTAACGTCAATGACTGTAGTTGTGCGTGTGCGTGTGTATTTGACACAGAGAAGAGAGAGAAAGAGTGAGTTTGCGAAGAAGTGTATATGTATTATTAAATTATAACACGACAACGATTTCCACCGCTCCTCTATATATTTATAAAATGGTCAAAATCAAAGTTAAAGTATTTTACTATAAACTTTCACCAATGACTCGTTATTCTATAAACTTCTAAGAAGTCACTGACGACAATAAACTACACACGTGCTCGTGCGCTATATATATATATATATATATATATATATATATATATATATATATATATATATATATATATATATATATATATATATATATATCCGGCCGTCGTCGTTGCACGTCAGTCGTCCGGATTTAATCAAACTGTCAACCCCTCGGAAGACAAACTTTATAAATTATTAATTTGTCACCAAACCTTTTGGCTCGAGCAAATTGGAGCATTCGTTTTACGTGTCGAGGGAATAACAAAAAAAAAAAAGTAAATAAATAAATAAAAAAATAAAATTATTTGAAATTAATTTTCCTTTCAATTGATCAATATATAAACAACCTATTTTGTGATTCTATTGTGTAAAATGCATGTTGCAGCTTCATTGCACATATTGAAACTTACGGGGAGTAAGACTTTAAAGGAATTCAATCTAACAAAAATAATTCAATAAATCGTATCACTGCGGCATGTGTAAATTAATATCGCAAACAAATTTTAGAGCGCGTGGTATATAAGTTGCGCAATTACAAAATATAACGAATTATGGGTCGTAGTTCCAGTGTCAGTCATAGGGAAAATATAATTAATATATTTATATATATCCCTGATCTATCCCTCTGTTTGACGGAAACCTATCGAATACAAATGTATTGGCAAAATAGCTATTAATTTATCATTGACATTATATTATAATAAAAGTAGGTTAACAAAGTTAACTATCTTAACTATTTATCTTGTTAACTATATAAAAATATATTAAACTATCTTTAATTATTTAACTAATCGTCACGAAACGTGTGTCATATATCGAAAATGTTATGTAGTACCTTATGTAAGATTAATTTTCAAGGGGAACAAGAATTAATAAATAAATATATTAAAAATTAAAGTATCCGGAAAAACATTTTTTTTTTTTTTTGTTTTTATATTCGATGTCATTGTATACCTATATATCCGCTCAACATAGCCGACGGTAAATAAAATAAGATGAGCTTATCATTCATGTCGTCGTAGCAACTCAAATGAGGGACAATGCGTCGAGAACAAATCTTGAAGTCGATTTGTGCATTAGACTATTCTTTATTATTCCTATCAACCGTAACGAAGTAACAATAGTTGAACAAACCTATCCGAAAGAACGTTCGTACACGAATGCAGTTCGAATCGCGTGCGGAAGATTCGAACTGTGTGTTCATCATCGTATCCATTCCAGACGATGACAGTATTTTTCCGCTAACGAATTCTGCAACACTAACCGTGCACCCGGCGTTCAGGTGCCGCAATAAAGTACGGTGTGTACACGGTGTGCATTGCATCTGGTGGCCGGGAGTACTTTATACGAATTAACATAATACATATTATTATCGTACGCACGCGTAGGCGCTCGTCACAACACCGAACGCGCATTATCGTACCGCGTGAAGCGTGGTCGCCGTGTCGAATAGTATTTATATATATAAATATATATGCATATAAGTATTTGGGGCGATATCGTACGGTAGTAATATTTTAATTTTTCCGGTCTGACGTAATGCCGTCGCATCGTTCGAACGAAATGTTCCCCGCGACACCACATCATCGTCACCATCGTGCGCTGACACTTATTTTATCTCCACGCGTTCCGACGAGTGCCAGAGCATCGCATATTGTAATAATAATGTCGTCGTGATAGTATGCATACACGTCACATTATACGTATGTTAAATGCACTAACGTACGTTGTATTTTAACGTGTACACAGCATACGCTCCCACTAGTGGACGAGAACGCGAGGGGGAAAAAAATCAAATGCCTGCGAAGAACACGGTTTTTTCGTTTTTGTTTATTATCTTTCGCACAGTTATACGTCGTACACACGTATATTGCGGATGACCTGAGCTCCGGCTGCAAAGACGTCAGCCTCGGCGACCCTTTTTAATGATTTATTAACTCGTACCCATTCGCACAAATCGTCTCCCGGCCGATTCTCCCATCGCGCGTTCACAGTGTTCCGGACTGCTGTTGCTTCTGCTGCTGCTACTGCTGCTGTTGTTGCCGCCGCCGCGCTGTTTGTTTCTTTACGCGCCGACCCCGCGGCGCGTCCGTGTTTATTTTCATTTTCATTTCTCATTGTACCCCGCACGCGCGTCCAAGACAACATTTCGTGCGCCACCCCGACGACGTGATTGATGTGCATGTGCATGTATAATATAAATATATTATTTCGCAATACGTGCACATATATGTTTGCGTAGACGCGCAAGTCTATTATTCACGAGGGCACGATGAAAAAAAAAAGTGTACCTGTGGAGAAAAAAAGAAAAGAGAATCGACCGCGAAGACTTTTTCCCATCGTTCCGTGTTGATATTTACTCTTAGAAATCGTTTTTGGCTTATGACACTGTAACACTTTGGGATATAAAAGCCTAAAAAAAATCGAGGAACAAATCTCCAATAAAAACGCTAGTTACCCGGAACAAAATCATGCATTAGCTTTAAAAATATTATTATTTTTTTTTTTCGTATTCCCTTCGTATTAGAAATTCAAAACGGATATTTTCGAAGTTATACCTGTATTTAATTTCTGGGTACAAATAATTGATGTACAAAACTTTCAGTACACAGATTTACCGCCCGATGAAATATTTGTAGAAGAAAAAAATGCCCATCGATGTAATACCAATACTGTCTTCATTGTATTTGTTCAGGATCTATACAACGCAGTAATAATAATAATATTTCAATGATATTTGTTCGTGCGTGTGCACGCTCAAACGTTTAAACGGAAAGTGCAGTACACGAAATCATAAATCGCCCGTTAAACGACAGTATCCCCAAGAGTACGTGCCCTGGCGTCGTAAATGTAATTAATCGCGAACGGTTTATCCGAACTCGCCACACCGTGTATGTTTCGCCTTAAAACCGATCGGAAAACAGAGCGTAACACGCATGGACAAGTACACAGCCTAGACGACCATACACCAACACGAAGTAAAAATGGATGCCTCCGACCAGCTACACACGATAACGTATAGATAAACCATATTGTTGCGGGATAAAGGATTTCGCGTGATGGTATAATGTAAATTAGAAACGGTCTTCTACAAGATTATAGTTATTTATTTATTTTTCATTGTTTTCTCCAAGTAATTGGACCGATTAATATTAAAAAATACATGCTGTTGCGTGTCATGAACATCATATTATTTTACGACTTAACACGAATAGTGTTTTGTAACTATCTCTTTTAAAAAACATTACTTATCGTCAATTTTATGCATATTTTTACTACACCCGCAGATAAGTTTATTTGCTTACGTACTTGATATTAATATGCATTTAGTTTTCGATATATTAACGTAATTATTACTTTTTTCCCTATGGTATACGATGGTAAAGATTACTGTGGGTTATGCACTGCAGTATCGACTCGATTATCGAATGGAAATGATTTCATTACACGTTTGATCTAATTCATATCAGACTTTTCGAGGATTGATGACCGATCCGTCTGTTATATAATATTCATTTTTTTCTTCGACATATTCCTGATATTACGTGATCCCTTCTTCTTCCCCCGACGAAAATCACTCGCTCTAGTACAACTGAAATTGCATTCCCAGAATGCATGGTGAGGTAATAGGCGTACGCAAAGGGTTTGGTTTCCTTTGTTTTTCCATTTGGCAGTCACGAAACAAACGTGGTATAGCTAGTGTTCCGGCCGGACTGTGCGCTTTCACGACAACAGACGTCATACACGGGCCGAAGTGGACGAGGAAAAACTTAAAACACGTGTCCGCTTTATCATGTACAGCAGTTCACCGTACAACAGTATGTCAATCGGCGTGCGCGGGCGAGTGTTTTTTAATCCCGTACGCGTGTGCATGTGCTAAGAATAAAGTTAAAAAAAAAAATAAAATATAAATCTACATAAAATATATAGACACGACGACTTTAGTTACCGGGTTGGTTTTAGTGCGAGAGCCGTAGTGGTCGTATACGGCTCGGTGTCGACGTTTCGAAGAGAGGGGCGCGTCGAGAAATATCTCGTCAGCGTCGTTTAAATAATAGAAAAAAAAACCCTCAGAAAGTATTAAAAAGGTCCAGGACGTACGTCACGCGGTTTTCGAGTATCCCGGCCGCGCATCAAGTCCGTATACCCTAAACAGCCGCGCGGGGGCGATTGGCCGACACTCGCGGTGGTTAACGTGTGTGTGTGTCTACTCGCACACGCAATCGCATTAATTGAACGGTTCCGGCGATGCGAGGGGAGACGGAAAACGCGCACGACCGGCACGTGACCATGGTGGCTAAACCCTTTCGCACGCGTCCGCCGTCCGGTAGAAATCGTATGTGCGCGCGCGACAAAACGTTTCCGTAACACATTACGCATACAATAATCTCCACTTCCTATTCCACCGCCGTTATATCCATATTCCGAATCGGCATACATTGCGGGATTTGATAGATTTTTTTTCCGACTACCATTACCATTATCATGCTCCGTCAATGTTGTATATGACTGTTGTGGTAGTCAAACACCGGAAAACTTATCGAATTCCCTTAGGTCTGTAAGAAATATACTATAGCCTGTACCGTGATATTATACCATGTGTGATTAATTCCCAGATTCCCGTCGTTTAAAAACCATTAAAGGAGTAAATAATACGTAATCGGCAAAATAATTAAATTAAATACATTTTAAACTTATTCTGGTTGTTTATCGTACGAAAAAAAAATAGTTCGTTTACCAAGGTAGAAAAACTGTGAGACACAATAAAAACTGTATCGCGTCGGTCGAATTATTTCGAATTGATGAATCAATACAGAAATGTAGAACTCTTCGGGAAAACGTGCGTGCTTCCTTATCACGAGAGAGTCGCGAAAAAGCAAATGCCTTAGGACGTTAATAATATTGTGAATCCGTGTAATTCTGCATATATGTTACCCACGCAGCGAGAAAAAAAGGGGTAAACCAACTCCATAAAATGTTGACAATCAGTCGTAAACAAGTATTTTCTTCAGCGAACACCGATAAATTCGAGTTATATAAACAGAAAGAGATACGATGCCAAGTACATTGCTGGATTTATTCTCGCGTACCCACGATCCGCCCAGATATACACGGGCACGTAGGTACAATACACGAACACTCCATGTCAAATGTATGCGAGTTTATTTTTACTCGCCGCCCCGCTACTATTCATCCGGGGTTACCCCTGTCTATCGACGAGCACCCGGTTGCCGTTAAAACGTTAATGATGTAATTTATCAGCAGCGACGAAGGCATTACACAAATATATACACAGAAATACACCGGGTACGAGTGGAGTACTTCAGAGGCGACGAATATATATATATATATAAGTGTGTGTGCGTACTTGTGTGCGGGTGTGTGCGTGGCTTGCACCTAAGACGTGGATGATGCTGTTACGTGCAGCCGCAGATACACCGTATACATTATATTCACGACGGCGGCGGCGTGCGCGCGCGCGCTCGGAATTGATGATGTCATCATGAAGCTGTTAATACGGCGGCTGCGAGCTGACAGTAAGATGGAACGGGCCGGCATCCATGCAATTTGTCTCGTCCTGCCGCCAGCCCACCGGTACGTCGGGCGTGCAGTTTTTCCTTGTCACCGGGCCGCGGGAAACGCGCACCCGACGAAATTTTCCTGTTGAGCGCGCGAGCACGGTGCATTTGTACGCGCCCGCGGCCGATTTCGCCAACGCACACACGTGCACTGACTAAGCACCGGGTCGATGGTACGTGCACACATCGTGTACGTACGTCCGCGTGCCGACGACCGCACGTAGTGCCCGCGGCGCACCCGCACCAACCGCACCCGGGCGCTCGAATGCCAGTTACCGCGGTGCGAATGTTCATGTGATGTACGGTCCACGGCTGCCCGAGTTACTTTTCCGTGCACTTGTCCGTTCGTGAACCGCGTCGCGTACGCGTCGATAGTAATTACTGTAGCTAATAAGTTAAAAACTACTAATAAGCGCGATCGCCATCGTGCTTACTAACTATTGGTCAAAAACACAAATCTCCTCTACGAATAACTTGTAATATTCGACCGCAGTAATGGTCGTCATCCGGTACCCATGTGGTGCATTAACACACGTAGCAAATCCACTAAATCAAGTCAAGTACAACGGTGTGCCAATCGATTCGATCAGTCGCTGAAATCAAGTCTATACACGTGTGCAACATATAGAGAATAGCACGAAAAGCAACAGCTGACTGTGGAAAAATGTATAAAAGCGTCATGTTTGCGCACTTGAAGTGATCGCTCCCATCTCGTTCTGGTCATAATGTCCGTTGGGTCATGTGCCGTAAATGTAAAGATATCGGACGGCAGGAGGAGACGGAACGGGATTGATCTGAGGAACGTGTGCTCGTTCGTGTGGTTTTTGAGTTGAAATCCAACCGACGTTTTTAGAAAAAGCGTGTGATGCACATTTTATACATTGTGAGATAAAAATGATATCGGTTTCTTTTATACACCCGCTAACCAATTCAATTAGAATCTTTTTCCTTCTCCGAAATAGCCACGTACGTATACACACACACACACACACACACACACACACACACACACACATACATACATACATACATACATACATACGAACATCCGTTCTTTTCACAATTGTCCCTCGATTCGTTTCGTTTTCTTTATACCATTCTCTCTTATGCGCACATGTGTTCCAGCTTTACGCCGTCGCTTCTTCTGCAGACCCCCCGTTGCCGACGAGTGCGTGTACGCGCGCGCATATAATATAACATAATATACGTCGGTATAGATTCCTCCGTCGCGTAATACATTTAAACGCGATCCTCGTTCATTACATTTTTGTATATGTGTGTGCGTATGCGTGTGTGTACGTGTATACATTCGTGTATCAAATCGTATACAGTATTTTTCATCTCCGCGCCGCGCGCACTGCTGTGATATGTTTATTCACTGTGCGATATTATTCGAAATTTGTCTTCCTTCGAGCCGCTCCACAAACGCATCGAACACTGTTTTGTTGCCCCGAACGACTTAGCACGCACCATGTATATTTCGTACGATGTCTTATTGCGCATATAAACTCGTTTCCGTCCTTCGTACACGCGTGACGAATCAATTGTATTATCCAGATCGCATCACTGTACATTTTGATATATACGCGAATCACTCATTTATTACAAGGACTGACTACAAAATTGTTCTTCGGTAGCCTGAGATTTTTATACTTCCAAATGTATAAGACGTAGAACACACAAACTCGAAAACAATACCGTAACACATCATATGATATTTGGTGTTGGTTTTTTTATCGCCTTCCATCATATTCACAGCTGTCGTATGAACGAAAAGTTTTCGTACGAATACAATGATTTACAAAAGAACTAATGTATTTTTATTTAAGTTTTTATGAGTTCAGTAATAACCTTTAGTCTCGAAGTTTATTTACAAATAAGTAATTAAGAGTTAATTTACTTAAGAAAAGAAATATTAAATAAAACATAAACATACATAAACTTATCAAAATTAATCGGTTTAAAAAATACCAAAACTCAGCACTTAAACGCATGGCTATTGTATAGTTTCGGTAAAATTCGACGTATAGAATCTATAATTAATGCCGTTTTATCAAATATCTGTTAAAGTTCCACGTCTTATTCTGAAATTCTAAATAAATTAACGATATTATAAAGTGGTGGTGTGATAACGAAGCACCTCGCAATATTTGTATCTACGTATTATCATATAGTGTTTGTTGTCTCTGCTCTATAGTTTCGACCGGTACGCGTTCATTATTAATTAAATTTCGTATAACCAATAACTAGCGTAAACGCACGCATGCAAATACGAGTTGAAATTCGTCACGTGGGTGCGAGCTTAATCGTTATTAGAATAAAAATCAATAGGCCGTAGTACAAAATACAAGGACAAGCGAAAATACATTGTAATAAAATCGCAGCTCGTCGGTAGCGTTTACTGCATACGTGAGTGTTAAGCGATGTGGATGGCAAATATTTTTCAGTCGATCGCGATTTTGTTAAATAAGTGGCGATAATGATGGCCACTTCAATGATACTTTATAAGTACATAAAAACCTATGCCCTAAATGTACGGTTAATCCGGTATGCACCCTAAAGGATTACGTACAAACAACACGCCTCACAAAAGAAGTTCGAAAAGTATTCCGAACTATTTGTTTTTCATTTAATTAAAGTGTTCATGTTGATTTTAAACACTTTTCAGGTGTCGATATAATAAAAAATTAATTAATTAATCAAATAAATATTCCGATAAACATGTTTTAAAATTCACTGGGATTTATGAAACGTATTATACAATAATTAAAGTGCTATATTGTACCACTACTTATACATTACATACATTATTTTCCATATGATAATATAATTTATAAATTATTTCAAAAACTACAAATTAATTATTTTTACTGAAAATTTTAACTATATCATCATATTTACTAAACAAAATAAAAAAAATAAAAATATCCGACAAAACATTTAAAAAATTATAGTTTGAACTCCTGAATAAAATTATCTTCGTAGATCGTTAGACTAACCGGTTTAAAAATAGTATTTAACGGAATGTGTTAATAATTATTACACTATAAACATTAATCTTGATTCTTGCAAAGTTTTTCTATAAAGTTTAATTGAAATTACATTTTTGTATACACAACTATATTCTACGAACTTTTTATTTAAAATTTTAAAAATTAAAAACTATATCTTCATCGAATAAGTACATACACTTAATATTAAAAATAATTAAACCCAATTTTTTCAACTACACGTTAATTTTCTCATTTGTTTTTTATTACAAAAAAATGCACATGACTGTAATTACCATTTATTGTTCTAAAACTTTATTAGGTGTATTTTCAACTGTTTTTTTATGTGAATACATATACTATACACTATGATGGAACTTAGATAAACTGCAGTGTTTATAAAGGTTCTGTGTATAAAAAGTAACTGACAAAGTTAGACATAAAATAATAGTATTACTTAACTCGTTACGTACTTGCAATTTATATTTTACAACAATTATTCAAAGTAATTTTCTCTCATAGCGCTTACTGTTTGTAGCATTTATATAATATATATATACCTATAATATATTTAATATATTATATTAAACTATTGTTGATTTTTGAATATGTATCGTTGATACCATACAGTTAGTTATTGTTATTGTTTTTACCTTTAACTCTTCCATTGTGTACAGTGTTCCTATTTATTAATTTATTCACTAATAATATAAATATAAAGGTTATTAATTGTTGAGCTATAATGGTTTATACCGAAAGCTAATAAAAAAAAAAAAAAAAAAATGTATTCACTATAATATTATTTGTGTAGTACGAAATTCATTCTATTATGCATATATTGCTATTTTTTTTAATATAAAAAGGATAATGACTTGTGCATGAATCAATATTTATACATTTCATTCATAATCTCGTATTATATGTGTTTTATTCAAACACGAATATTATGTTTTATATGTAAAAAGAAAATAATTTTATGAGGGGGGGGGGGGATTGAAGGCATCTGCCGTGCATCTCGAAACTCAATACAACCCATCGAAAACTTCTATACGCCCTCCACGACAATTTTACCAATATCTGTTCTTAATGCGATTCGACGGGCCGATCGAGAAGATACAAGCTTACGAAACTCGATATAGTAACATTATTGGGTCTGACACGCGGCGCGTGTGTTTCTAGAAAAAGAAAAAGCATTTCGTGAGTATACTTTATAGTATATTATATAAATATATATATGTGTGTGTGTGTGTGTGTGTGTGTGTGTGTGTGTGTGTGTATATATATATGTATGTATATATATACATAATAGGGTTAGTCGAACATTCGCCCTAGTCAACGTATGCTTTAGACGGCTAGATACTGTGTGTACAAGTATAAAATATGTGCTCTGGACACCCGCTCGTTTGTGCTGGTATATATGCATCACGTTGAATTGCATGCTGTATCATCGAGTCCATCAGACAATAAAAAAAAAACACCAGTTTTTAATTTTAGATTTCTACGGAATGGCGTAACCATATTGGGTTATCCAATAATAATATACATATTATGTATACATGGTTTTTTCCACAACATTACGTTGATGTGGTAAGACCTAATAAAATATTTTCGAACTTCTGCCAATCGAAACTGCATTGGTTTGAATTCAAAGATCGTTTTTCAAAACGTAATCGATAATCTACAAAAAACGATAAAAAATCTTTGCTACGACTCGCAGAACTTTCGAATCAATAATTTCAAGTTAATATAAATTTTTAAACAATACAATACGCTACTGTTATATTATTGACTTGTATCAATGTTCATGTACATAGTAATTAGCACCCAATATGTGTACAAAAAAAAAAAATTGATTGGTATTACTCTCAGTCTCTTACTAACTATTACACATAGATTCGCTCAACTTATGTATTTTCAATTTAAAAGTTTTAAATTTATGAATAAATAAATCCATTTTAAAAATAAAATAAACTTATATATATCAACAACAAAAATTTGAATTGTTATTATTGAAGTAATACTCAATAATGTAATTATATATAGTTCATACTAATAAAATTAGAATTCATGATCATATAAGTTAGTAATGTAGTATTGTTGTCGACGACTGTTTCTTACCCCATAACATACCTAATAAAATTATTTGTTTTTATTTGAACAAGATGATGATTATTGAATACATTTATAAATGTACCCGTCAAACTGTTAAAATTTCGTTTTCAATTATGGAACATATTTTGTTAGCATGCAGGGGTTAAACCGAGATTCGGTGATAGATTAATCGATGTGTTTAACAATTCTACTTGAAATCTAAATTATGGTACAATGTTTTGCAATGTTTTCTACGTCGTCATCGAAATTCGAACGGCAATAACTACAATCGTGTCTAAGAAATTACGTACTGCGCTAATTTTATTTTTTATGTTTTTTTTTTTTTTTTTATTTCATATTATTTTTTTTATGTACGATACGTGTTGTGGTTCTGTGGGCGGCTGCAGCGATGGTAGTTTTAAGCCAACGCGTTTATCGGCAATTATAATAATAATTTCTGTACCTACGTCCGTATTATAATTGATGATGCATGCGACCGTTATGCGTGCAACGCGTAATTTTGTAAACGGTAATATTATTACCGATCCTACCGCGTACGCGTCGAAGGATCCCAAAAATCAACCGAGCGACGCGGTGTAACGTTGTACAACGTATACATTGTAATCGAACATGTTTTTGCGTAGGTACAGATGATGCACGTGCGTACGTAATTGTGCAGTGACGATATTGCGCGGTCTTGATATTATTCCGTAGTGATTTGTGGTCCCAACGATCGAGAGAAGAAGAGAAAAAAAAAGCACAAACAACAGCAGTATAATACACTGCAGCAGACACGGGTCTTGGAGTTTATAATACACTCGGTTTGGGAAGTACTGCGCACCGCGTAAGGCGAGGTCCCAGCGGTATTGACTGGAGCCCAAGCCCAGGGGAACCGGAGTCAATACTCTCTCCTTGTCTCTCTCTCTCTCTCTCTCTCTCTCTCTCTCCTCGTCTTTTTGTGTGTGTGTGTATGTGCGTGTCTCTCTCTCTCTTATCCCCTCTCCACCATTCTCCTACCCCAACCCTTCAGTCGACGTCGCCGCCGCTACCACCACCACCACTACCACCACACCGTCGACGAACGCCACCAGCCCTCCCCTTAAATTATCTACCCACCGCTGTACCGGTGCACACTTGCCGCCAACTACAACCGTGGCGCGCATACACAACGTGCACAACGCATACACACGCACATACATATATACAAGCGGGCGCCGGCTATAAGTAAACTTTTATCTCAGTCCGACCATTTCGCCATATTCTCTCTCTCGCACGCGCGCGCCCTTCGCACTCCACTGACTTGACCCTCCGTTGCGTACGTATAACGTGTAAGGTTACAACGTATGATAAACAAATAAAATAATAAATTTGACCGGGCGCAACGGATCCCGTTATAACTTACATGGCGCATTATAAGTATAATTAAAATAGGGTCGCCAACTTACCGAGCGAGATCATGAGGTCAGACCATAATAGGATTTTAAGAAATTATACGTTTCACAACAAAGTTAACTAAAAAAAAAAAATACATAGAATTTAAATCAAGTTTTCCACTAATATGTCATAATAGTTATTAAAATTTAGATAATAGTTGAGTCACTGTGTTACACCAAACTTCGTGACATTGTATCACATACCATGTGAGATGATCTCTGAAAATATCATTGATTGCTTGTCCGTTCCTTATATAACAAGAAATGGAGAAATAATTGAAGGAAAATAATTAAAAATTTCGTGAACCAATTAAAGATGGAATGCTCAAATAAATATATTAAATATAAAATTGAATTAAGGGGACTTTATCAATTAAAAAAAAAATTTAAAAAAAAAAAACAATTTACGTCAATGTGAGGCAAAAAATATAAAATTGAAAGAAAAAATTAACAAAAAAAAATGACACTTATACTTTTAAAATAGTGCGATGAACGCTTCGTGTATTCGCCGACCGTCCAACACGGCATACCGCTTAAGTACGGCGGGTATACGTCTCAGACGAGTTGTTAGTTTGTGGATTAGTCGAACTCACCTGCAGAACGCTAGGTATATCCCGAAATAAAATTCATCATCATCTCACTACAAATTACAAATCAATGAAAATAAAATAATAATGAAACGAGGCAGATGATCTGTTACACATCCGTAACCAATAAGAATCTCTATTTATGAGAAAATGTTATAAAAAAAAATAATACCGTGATCGTTGCTTTTGGCACAGCGCTCAATAATAGGGGTATACAAAAATATTAACAGCGATGCTCAAAACATAATAATCAAATAATATAAATTACCAGTCCCGGAGGGCTATAGAAGCTGGAAATTACTCCGCCGACACCATTTAAAAAAAAATCACATAATTACGCGCTCACGCGACAAAGAAAAAAAGAAAAAATTTACACTGCTGTTATTCTGTACACAATCAAATCCAATGGAAATAGCCAAATAAATAAATAAATAAAACGAACACAACACGAATTAAATCAACGATCAATATTTTCTAACTACACGTCAGTCGACGAATTTCAGTTACGACGTTAGACCATTACCGGTATTATTAATTAGAAACCTCCCACACAAATTAAACATTAATAGATCAGTGATATGATTGACAGTGCATTGTGGTGTGCAAAAAAGATGGAGGGGTGGGACAAGGTCAGTGTACACACAAACGCCGTCCATCGAACCAGTTCGAGAGGCAGATTAAATACTCCCATGCGTATACAAAAGATAACACCAAATACAAGTCGTTAACAATACGCAGTTAACTCATTAATTAATTACGAATATAAACACTAAGAAATCTCCAAAAAATACAATTAGAATAATAATTAAATTAAAATCATAAAATTAGAATAATAATTTAAATAATTTAATTTAATAAACGAGACTGTTTAGAAAACAAAGTGAAATCTGTTCGGTGTTGGTAAGATTGGTTAAAGATAAAAATTCTGATTTAGAAATATCTCTATGCAGGGTGCGTCGCGTGCAGACTCTAATCATACCCCTCGAATTTTAAAAATAATTTAAATAAAATACAAAAAACAAGGGGTACCATTTTGTCACATTATAAACGTGTCGTTTATATCATAGAATATATGAAATCAAAATGGTGACGGATAAGATTTTAGACAAGTACCATAGGAGAGTTCAAAATTCATTTGGTCATTGTTATGAAGTCTCAAAAGTGTATATATTGCATATATTCTATGGTTTAATAAACAGTTTACAAAAAACCATTAAGTACGTTCAATGTTTTCAATACAATTACCACAGAATAAATGTTATTGCTTTTAAAGTTATAAGAAACTAGGACTCCATAAATATGACTGAATCTAGCTTACATCTACAAGTAAAAATTTTTATTTCATTTATTCTATGTTCGTACAGAGACGTATTTACATTTTTGGCGCCCTGGAGCACTGTTTCTTAAGCGTCCTCTTTTAAGAATAACCTAAAAATAAAATCGTTTATAAGACACTGGTATGTATATTTATACTACCGAAAAAAATATTTATAAATGCGAGTATTTTTTTTTCAGTTATTTATTGGCAGAGCGCGATAGGTCAGATAATGTAATTTATTTTGATAATAATAGAAAATAATTATTTTGCATTGTTTTAAGATTCTAGATTCTGACGCCCTCTCAAAACTTGGCGCCCGGGGCCAATGCCCCCCTTCCCCCCCTAAATACGTTCCTGTGTTCGTACGTATGCGCGAGATGGTTTTCGTAATGTCTTCGGTCGGAGGACAAGCACCTGACGTAAAGAAATACCCGACCAGAAATTGGGATCGGACTTTATTTGTTGTCTGCGCCGAGCCTTTTGCGTGAAATTAAATCCCCCTGGATTCGTCTCGGCAGGCGAACTCTAAAATGTATGTCAAGTCGCATGATGCATGTACATAATATATAGGTACACTTCTAGGTTTTACACGAATAGTTTTATTCTTACATGATAAAAAAAACACAATCAATTTAATTTAACCGTCCGGTGTCGTGAATATTATGGTAATAATTTATCATACTGTTGAAAACGCGCACAATTTTTTATTGTTGCATTTTGTAGGGTATTGCTCTGCACGTAGACACCGTGGTGATTTGTACATTAAAAATGTTTGAATAGGCGCAGTAAGAACGCAACAAAAGGAACGCGGAAAACACACTTTTTCCTCGCCGCATTCATTATTAATAACTATACTCGTACAACGCGTTCGTTTTAATGCGAAGACCGAATTGGGTGCGGAAAGTTTCTACGTTTTCTTACCAAAACTTTTCTTTGGATATTTCACACGCACGCACTTATTGTTTTTTTTTATATGAATCTCACCAATATCACAACTTTTAGCGAAACCGACCGGAAAACATTACACATATTATAATCAAATTTCAATACGAGTATACACATACAATACATTTTATTATTATTTATAAATTATACGAAGTTTTCTTTGTCTCCACGCATTCTGACCTAGAAAGCATTTTTCAATCCCATTAATATATTTTACAAAATTCCAATTTCCAAGTGTAAGCCCTAATTAGCAAGATCCTTTCTAAATAGTATTATTTACATTATTTTTTTTTTTTAAATTCAAGAACTGGAGATTCAGGATAATGCTTTAAGTATTTATCTTCGCACGTTAACCTTATTTTAATTTTTAACGTTTTCTATAACCTATTTATATATATATAAATAAGGATGGTCCATCATTTTTAACAATGAAAATATCATACTAGGACCCTCCCCCCCAATTTATTTGATAATTTATAAAAATAATTTTGATAGAATTTGGTGATGCTGACTCACCCCCTTACCATACCGCAAGAAGGTTATATATATATATATATATATATATATATATATATATATATATATATATATATATATATATATAATCATACAGATGAATCTAGGAAACTATTAGATAATAAATATATTCTTGGTTTTTAAAACAATTTTATTTTGAAATGCATAAAAAAAGTTACTTAAAATGTAATCCGAGTTTTAGAGGTTCAAGTTACCATGCAGTTGACATTTATACAGAATAAAGTGTTTAGGGACTAAAATCGATACCGAAAAAACCTCGTATAATTTAGGGAAAATCATTCATCTCCGCGGGCTTTATTGTAAGCAAATGTCCGCATACTATAATATACATTACATATCATTACGTTTTATTATATTTATGCTCGAATATAGAAATGTTTCGCATAAAAGTGTATAGAACTATTCGATTAGAACAATTGTTCAAAATAATTTTGATTTTTTAAATTCATGTCGAAGTTCCATTTGCAGATTTTGTATAATCGTCAATCCTCTCATTCATTAAGCGCAGACTTTAATCATTTAAACCAATTCAATTGGTATTTAATTAACGTTTATGATCCACGAGTAGAATGCGTATAATTTTCCTATCATTTTTTTTGTAAAACAAAAGTTAAACGGATACGATGATTGTTTCGGACGAAACGTAGCTGACTGCAGTATGTGATTTAATAAACGGTACAAAGACCGAACTGACAGAGTTTCATTAGCGAGAATGTCGAAAAAACGGCACAAGTCGACGGCGTGGGATATGGAAAGAAATGAGAAAAAAATAAAATAAAATAAAAACGAAAATGGTTTGGAAAAACTGTGTTTTGGTCGGTGGAGATATGGGGGATTTGATGTGAGCGCACGCGATCGAAGTTGGGTCGCCGTCGCAAAAGTATACATACGCAATATCGGGTTCGGCGGCGGTGGCATACGACGCGACGGGGCAAATATCATACACACACACATACACGCGAGCGTGCGCGCACCGCCATCGCCGCCAGAAAAGGGCGCGGAAAGCGTGAGGGAAAATCGTGGCCGCGGTGTGACGGAGGGGCGAGACGGAAAAGCCATTGCCACCAGCGAGCCCCTTCGCCACCATCCCTTTCCTTACGTGCGTGCACTATATACTCACTGTACACGTACCTACGTATATATATATATATATATATATATGTGTGTGTGTGTGTTTGTGTGTGTGTGTATGTGTGTGTGTGTGTTTGTGTGGTACGCACTGTCAAGTCCTCCGGTCCTACCGGACGACGCGGATGCCCTTCTTCCCGTCTCTTCCGTTCCTCCCATCCCTCCCGTGCCCCTTCTCACCTCCATCTTCGTACAATCCCCTCTCCACAACTCAGCGCTACATCGTGTGCCGCGGCGAAAATGGTAGGCGACTCGAGTCCCCTAAAACTCGTTGCCACGGGAACGACGCCGCCGACGACTGCGACTGCCACTGCAGCGTGCCCTTCGCTCTCTGTTCGGCGCGTAAACTTTTCGCGCGTTTCGCTTTTCTCGACCTCTCGCCTCTCGATATATCGTATTATTTTCGCGTTACACTTTCGATCTCGACGACCTACAACCGAGAGAAACCAGAAATCAAATGCAATTAAAACAAACCTACTCAAGCGACAATTTTTAAACGACACTTTCGCCACTAAATCTAGTCGGCTCATTATATCTTATTATAGAACACGCATATATACTCGTCCGCAGATGTATCTTTCGCGAGTTTTCACTGAAATGTTGACCTTAATGGATACGCTCCCGTACTTACACCAGACTTTTCTAAACTCGGCTCCGACACAGCTGTACGAAAGTTAGTTTCGATTTAGACAACGTTTCCGTCATCTGTGCAAGGTCTTTTTGCGGTATAACTATATATATTCGCGATTTTATACATTAATGCTTCGCTTATCATACACGCGTGAAATGTTGAAATCACGTTATCTTGTTATACGGTTATATACGAATAGATTGAACGTGGTTATGGTAAGTTTTTTTTGTTAGTCCGTCCATCTATTACTGTTATCCTGCACTTGAAAACTTAATTTTATATCAATAACATGTTCAAATAATTTTTACGTTGGTTTTTAATAATTTAATAATTGAAATTCACTTGATGGTGGTAGACTTTCAGTTCGAATACAATTAAAAACGTAACGGCTACAGTAAATCAGACTGATATAATGGCACGTGACTGTAATCCGTATTCCACCGAGTCGCCTGTAAACTATTGCCGATTAAGGGGCTACATCATGTGAAAATTGTTAAGGCAATCGTGGAGATCGAGATCCGTTTCAAACGATTAAATCTACTCTAGCACAACAGTTCATACGACGTGAAAACAAACCATTTTCAAGTCGTCGAGAGCCACAGTCTGCAGCTTATAACACTTTGCAGTGTACACCAATACGAGTTAACAATAGAAAATACGATTTTCATGGTTTTGCAAAACTATTTACTTGCATCGTCTAATTTTGACGGAATAAGATGCATACATTTAGATTGTTATATAATTTTATCATACATCGTCGTAAATAATTGTTGCATTTGGATATAGTCAATTAATTGGGAAAACGCGTAGTGTGAACCTTAACGTAATATAATATGTACAAGTGTTTATTATATAATCATGTGGTATTTGACGTTGGTGGTGTTACATATATATATATATATACGTTATTAAAATAATCTGTGTGTGATTATACGTAAATATATTACACACAGTAGCTAATGGTGGTGGAACGTAACTGGTAATTCTGTACGCCTCCCTTCTAGCCCTTCTCCTTTCTCTATCGCTTGTTTCTGTCACCACCGAAACTTTAGTCTGCCCACCCATGTTTTCAGTACCCTCCACTTTTCCTCCTACCATTCCCTTCCATTTCTCTCCTTAATACCCTTCATATCCGTGCTATTTTCTGCTCCTCTCTCTCTCTCGTACTTATACCTTATACCTTACAACTAATAATAATAATTATTATTATTACTATACAAAACCCCGTCATCGTCGAGAACTTATGTGTATATATACGTATAACGTGCATATAACATAATAAAGGGTTGGAAGGATAGAATGATAGAGACTTTGTGGGAGGGGAAGATGTGTTATATATACATATATGTATGTATGTATATATTATATTTATACCCACGCGTACTGTATCAGTACGATGTGCTGTGGTCGGTGAAGTTTTCGACACCATACCAGATAACACCTCTGCTCCTAGGTTTCCTCGCACTCTAAGTGTGTTGTTCGTGAACAAGTTTGTTGCGCTCAAACTTAGTCGCGTAGTGGCGAACGAAATTAAACGTTAGACTCATGCCACCACAGCCGCTGCAGTGATCTCAAATTTATGCATGACATATAGCAGGATGAGAGTGTGGCTGAACACGGCCGACAGAGTGAGTTGAAAAGCGCAAGAGAGAGAGAGAGAGAGAGAGAGTGCTCGATCGGACGCCGAATGAGACTATGCCGAACTTTGAGCTTATGTGTGTATATAACGTGTATTATGTTTACATGGAATTCCCATAAAATGAATAATTATAATAATTATGTTACATGCGCATGACTCGTATTTTTTTTAAAACGAAAAGCATTTCGCCGTTTTTTCTAATTGGGTTTACGAAGCGTGCAACACTCGATTGCCAGAGTATAATCGCATCACTCCCGTTGTCTTGGAACTTATTATACGATCGGAACGATTATACGAAAAACTTTATTTTGTATAGCCGCGAATAGCTAGCGGCAGAAAAAAATAATCGCGTTTATTTACCGGCACCGATGTGAACGATCTATTTAATTATGAGGCGAAAAAACCCTTTGCCAGATTGTAGCAAAATGGTCAACTCGTATGTGTATCGGGGCATTAATAGCAGGGTCCCCGTTGTTACGTGTTATACACGTAAATGTATATAAAGTGGTATATGGACGGCATATAGGTGTATATATATATATGTTTGTGTGTGTGTGTGTGTGTGTGTGTGTGTGTGTGTACGTATACAACGGTCAAACGAGAGTTTTTGATGGAGGTAAAGGTTAAGGGGGTTGATACCGACGTTTTTGCAGAGAGAAACCTTAAGGATCGAAGATAAACTGTTGCGGGGTAACGAGAACGACTGTCGCTGAACTATCCCCGGGGAGGAATCGCCGTCGGTGTGTAGTCATCGACTTCTCGAGCTAATGCAGAAACATTAGGTATACGGAGTTCTTGCTCCCGCCTTTCGCCTCCCACTTCACCCGTCCTATATACGCCTGTAAGTCAGTGTGTGCGCGTGCTTTTCACGGTCAGCTAAATGCAATTATTTCTCCTCTTCACCTGTCGTAGGTTCCCTGTTTTTCCACGTCTCTAATTTTTTTCTCTCGACTGCCATCACACTCCGATTCTCAATGTTTCACATACATATACACACACATATACATGTATACACGCAAACAAATGAGTGATTTTATATCATTATATCGTTTCTTTCTTACGTATTATAATATATCAACAACGTCGCGTGAAAACAGTTGTCCAACTTCGGGTCAAGTAGGTAGTATTATTATTAAGCGAGAGGGTAACGATGGTGAGTAAAGGGGAGAGCTCACACCTCGAGGGACCAATTGACGACCAACCCGGCCACGGAATCCTATAGTGATGATTTGCATATAGTTTTAAACAGCTATACGATGCTGCACATTGGAGCCGAGAATAGCTGTATACGTCAGGCAACCGTATTTATCAGTGTGCAACGCGTACATGGACCCGTAATGAAAATCCCAATCCAACATAATTCCCCGGTCCCAAGGAAATCGTGATTTTAATTATAATATGATTGTACAGTGCCATTGAAAGTCGCGTTCGTTTTTCTTTTAGTTATCTTAACCGTACCTAAACCGTACGCAATGTATACAAGCCTTTACCAATACTTCGGGTTAATAAATAGTTCGTACCAACGTAGTGATACGTTGTCGGTGAAAACTGATTTATTTCATTTAGGTAATGGATTTTACAGAAACATTCGCACGTCCTTACGAGTATAACACGGAAACGCTATTACCCGAACACCTATCTACGGGTGCAGCCGAAACTTTAGTACTTCTCGAACTCGCCGACCGCTCGTCCGGAACCAGTACCGTAAACACGTTTCCATGGTGTCAAATTCAACTAGTCTCGATTCCGGTCCGTCCATACACTTCATGTCGCGTCCAGAGATCCAGCGAGCCAAACGATCGCGGTCGAGTTTCGTTGCTCTGTACCACCCGTATTGTTCCGTGATAACATGCGCGTAGAGGCCATCATCCGAACGTCATACATTTCCGACACGCCTACGCACGACCGTCGTCCACCGCGGACCATCCTTCAATGACTTATCGTGGGATCGACTGCCGTGCGTATTTACTACCTACGCATTTAATACTTAGGTATTATAATGGAACACGCGCGTGCGGTCTGACCGATATATTATCAAACACGCAACGGATGTGTGTAATATAATATTATTACAACGACGTACCGCGCTAAAACCATCCGCGAGTTATTGCCGTCCATACGCTCGCAGAGTAAATACTATTATTATTATTATCATCATCATCATCATCATCGCTGTCGTCGTCGTAATGTCGCTATTAAAGATTGTTATCTGTACGAAAATCGATTTATTCGGCACACGACCGCGTACACACGCGCTCCGTGTGTACTGATCTCGAAACCGATTTTCGCGATAAAAACACACACGTGCGCCGCCATCGACGTGTACTGTCCAAATGTTATAATCCCTAGCGTGTGCCCTATTCTCGTACATGCGTATACCGTTATAAAGTAGAATACGGTTGAAACGCGTTACATTTTCGTACACGTGAGTTTGTTTGTTCAAAAGCTACAACAAATAACTACCGCTGTCGATGTTCTGTTAATAAATCACGAACGATGACGGTGGTTACAAGAAAATAAAAAATAAAAATTATAAAGTTGTCAAGGTTCACGTGACGATAAAACGATTCCCAGACACAACTGCAGATATTACAGGAATTATATTTTAGTTGTTTTAATGTTATTATTAGGACTCTGCTGTTTAAACATCATTTTTCGGTCAAAGAATGGAATTTCGATACACGCATGATTCGCACTATGAAATTATTTTAAAACTTTCTTTTATCATTTAATTTTTTTTTTTTCAACAACTATACACAGTTGTGTTTGATAATTTAAAAAAAATAAAATAAATCTTAATTTAATAATTTTAAAGTGAATAACGTCAACGTGGTATTTTGCGACCATAAAACTTGTTTTGCAATAAAACAAATCTTGACTTTGTCTTAACAATTGTGTCATCACATTAGTCCTCGACGATCACGTACTTATTTAAGTCCAAAACTGTATTAACCCCTGCAATTGTAAAGGAGCTTTTTAACTGCAATTCTGTGGTCTTATTTTATTTTATAGTAATCTTGTATATAATTACATTTACCACAAAGGCAACTCAATATGATCTGATTTTATTTTAACACCGTGTATTTACGGTTATGCTGGACAAAAGCTCAGTCCTAAATTATAATAAAGTTGGCCTCATATATATATATGTGTGTGTGTGTGTGTGTGTGTGTGTGTGTGTGTGTGTGTGTGTAAATGGTTTCAAATGTTGTTAGTAAACTATCGGTTCCAAGGTTTTAATCCTTATAAACATGCGTGTAAAGTATATTTAACAAAAACGATACGAGGATGTTGGATAAAAGTTTCTCTAAAAATTATTTATTTCGTCTTATTGTTAATATTTATATTTTTCTAACATTCATGCTATGAAATTTATTTTTTTATTATTCGTTCATACGGGTAAAATTTCAGAATAATTATTTTTCATTCATTCTGCAACTGTGATAAGTTTTATCAACTTTTATTTTTTGCGTTAAACAGATTTCGGTTTTTATATTAATATTTTCTTTATTTTGACCGGGTTTATATGTTTCCGAACACATGCATAACATTTTTCTTGACTCAATATACCTAAACGAGTACCGCTTAGCAGCGTGCGGTATCGTGGTCGATGTAGCGTATCTTTTGGGGTTTATTTTCCGTGCGCTTTCTCGGACGAGTATAATAGTCAGTTCGATCGGTGTCTAACCGTCGGTCGTAAGAATGACATGAACAACGACAAATATAACAAAGGATAGTGGTGGAAAAAAAAATATGAAAACCCAAACAAACCACGCGCAATACTGTTGTGGCGGCAGCGCGTTGGATTGTACATTACGGGCTACAACTGAATGCGTATACTGTATATATAAATAAATATATATATATACACATTTGTGTGTGTATACAAAAGTCCTCGGGGAATCGGCTAGTGGAGACGGTTCGTCGTTTACATCGGTCTTTCGCGACGACCGTCCGCGACTGAAGTCGCCCCGAAGCGTGGTTCGCAGGAGAGGGAGGGAGTGCCGAAGATTATACGTTCTATCAAACTAACAAACCGTGTGCGCGTGATAGTCGACCATAATAATAATAATAATAATACGATGCCGTGGTGCGGATGAGAGGGTGCGCATGGGAGGGTGGTTCGCGGGGACGATTGGCAAAGTGCATCAATCATTTTATCATACGACTACTGAACGTACGTATACACACATACACACATACGACTCAAGCGCAGTATAAGTACGTTCATTACCCGACGATAATTTATTGAATAATGCAATTTTACGCCCTAAGCCTCGGGGCTTGCATGTATATTCGTACACATATACATACAACACAGTATATATAAATTCACTAAATATTCTTACGATCCACCGTTCTGCAATTCCGGCAGCGTCCTGGGGGCTTTTTGTCTCGTTATAATACGTCGACAGGCACTTTTCGCGTTACAAACGCGGCGAAGAAAAAATAAAATAAAAAATACGCAGATATAGAAAAAACAATTCGACGGAAATAAATAGTAATTAGGTTATATAGGAGCAAGGCGCCGATGTTTATTAAACGTTAAAATGTTATTACAAGTATATAGTAGGGCACAAAGCGAAACGTTCGTCGAAATAATATCACAACGATGCAATATTATTACCTCGATACCATAAACTCTACTTTGTGACGGAATTTATAACGGTTAAGTGTACTTAACATCGTCTCGCTGCCATACTTATAACCATCGCAAACTCAACAATTTCATCTAATAGTTAATATATATAAATGTATGTTAGTGTTCGTTCTCGTGCTGCAAGTAAACACGGGAAAACGTTTACTCGACGATCAAAGACGAACACTTGTTGATGTACAAAATTCGAAATATTATTGAAATACAAATATTGTAACCCCGATGTAATTTAATACTATTTCTCTTAACATGAAGAGCGATAATTTTTTTGTATTTCTATCAAATACTACTAATATTTGTTTGTTTAAATTGTTTGTGTTATAACTTTTACAAAACTAATTCAAAATTACACGTTTTTATTTTATAGATTTTTTCTCAAGTTTTTCCTGAAGTGCAATCAAAATTGTTTAAAAAACGCTGGCAATCCTAGGGACATGCGAAGGTTTCAAGTAAGTCATCTGTCAAAAACGTAAAATAAAAATGAATGTATTTTTATAATAATCTATATATTTTAAGTGAACAATATTTTGATGTACAATATAAGTGAAAGTGTACGCAGGTATAAGCACTGACAAGGTAGTCTTTTGTACCCCCGGCTGAAAAAAAAACTGAGGGATATTTTTTCATTCAAGTCATTAACGTAAAAGGGTTTTCCAGTATTACAATGTGTATATACGTGCAAACATAAAATGGTATACGCTGTCTGTACGGCTTTGTCGTGCGTGTCCTATACGTCGTTCAAACACGAAATGTAATTTTAATAACATTATGTACTCCGATTATTGCGGGTTAGCATCGTAAACAAGAAAAATTAAACGATCTTCGTTGACGTTTTCCGCGCGCATGTCATACCAATATAAATTATTAGTGTACGCGAACGAAGAATTGTATTAATTATAATAAACGCGCATAGTTGTTATTCACAAAATAATACCACGTTATGCTGCTTATGAGACGTCGTCGTCATCGGCTACAGGCATTTGTGTAATAGTTATGCTACACATTTCTCCACCAGATGTATACCTACATTCGTTTACGTCGATCTTTTTTTTATAAATATCTTATCACATTTCGCGCTTTAAATAATAATGATAATAAAAAGTTTCTTTCGTCTGACTATTTCAAGAATATAAAACGCTATTACGGTTCATAATTGATGCGAATCTGCCCAAACACTAAGCAACAGGAAAGTAAGAAATACAAATAAAAATAAAATAAACAAACAAACCTTCTGAGAAGAACAAATGAGACTCACGAAGAGTAAATAGAAAAGAGATAGACAGAGAAAGTGATAGGGAGAAAGAGAAAAAGAGAAGAATAGCTAAAAACTTACTCGTATTAATTATTTTTTTAAAGCTTTCGGTGTAATAATGACTCAAAACAGCCAGAACTCATGTCAAGACTCTTGGGCAGTTTCGGGGCTATGAGTTGGCAGGGCTAAAAGTTTTAATAACATTAATTCGCATAATAAGCGAGCGGAATAAAATATACATACATAACACAAATGCATTAAGAAAAAGAAAAAAAAATGTCTTACATAATATTTGGAGTTGAATGAAAAAGGTAAAACAAAAAGAAACTTACAATAATTTAAAAACACAACAGTATAAAGTTTGATTTAATAAATGATTTTCCTCCGACTGAACTATGATATATACCCGCGTGTTTTTAGGTTTGATAAAAATCTTAAAATCACATCAATTGTACCGTTAACATAATATTGTATCATAAAATAATTTATTAATATACATATATATTGACGCATGAGCGTACCTAAGATGCAGTGCCGCGTTGAACTATGTTGCCGCCCAGGGGCAAATTGAAATATGCCGTCCTTAAGAAAATTACAATTATAAATTATAAAAATATGTTTTCACATCTAACGGTGCAATGTGCCAACTGCCGAAATAAAATATAACGATTTACTTGTAATCGACTATTTTCGATGAAAAACGTACAGAAATAACGAAAATAGTTTATACGATAACAATAGAACTTGAACTAGTTTTTAATATTTATCACCTTGTAACATGCAGCGGTAGACTACGGCTTTTTCGTCGTATTATGAACGAAATAATATGTATTATAGTTATACAGTCATAGAAGAAAAATTATAATTATATAAATTTTTTATTTTATGTTGATCCTCGAAAATTCGCCGCCTCATCAAACATCATAAAATTTGCCGCTCGGGGAAATTGCCCCCCCCCCTCCTTGCCTCCGTCAAACGCAGCTCTGCTAATATGACAAAATATTAATACCTCACGTTGAGTAAGATATCATACATACTTATGAGTCTAAAAACGATTTCTGCGAATAAATGTCTATATATGTGGCAACGACATTGACGAGTCGAAATTCGACTTAAAGGGTATCAGTGCATTACAGTATTATATATACTATATGAACTATATTTTATTATCATATAATGGTTTCAAATCGATTAATATATATTTATATATATATACTCTCGTGTGTACGCACGATAATGCAAATCCACAAGCGAGATGACTATTATTTTTAAAAAAATTCTTATACTCGTAGTTTAAACGAATCAATGTTCGATAAACGTTCGCGATTTCTACGAAATAAATTTAGAGTGAAGATTAATAGAGGTGGGAGTAAGTAAATAAAAAAAATATAACGATGACTACGGAAAACTTTTGGACAAAACTTTGACCACCCCGAAAAAAAGACCACCACACGCATACGCGAGATTACATAATACATTGCGTGTATACGGCACAGTGATCGTCTGTCGCATGATATTATATACATGTATATACGTAGGGTACGTAAAGTGGTGTAACTTGATTAAATTTTTTTCATCACGACTATATTCAATAAAACCATATCGCATTTGACCTTTGACGTCGATGCAAAATTTAAACACGCTGTTTTATATAACATTGTCATAACTCGTACATAATATTATCGAATAATAAGAAAAATATCATACATTTTAAACACATTCTATCATAATAATCAGGGCTTGGGACTTATAGCACTTAAAATTATTAAAATAAGTACTTAAAAACATCATAATAAGCACTCAAATAAGCATTTAAAAAACTTAAATTTAAACAAAAATATTTAATTAAAAAAAAAAAAGAACCGGATGGGCCTCGCTCTGCTGTACAGTTAGGGGTGGAGTGCACCTCGCTTATAGGATAGGTCATTATTATAATGGATTTGTTAAATTTGAATGCAATGATAGATATCATTGTATACGAATAACGATTCTGAACGGAGTTCATATGTTTGTCTAGGATATAATACATTGTTATTTATAAACATTGTAAAAAGTATATTTTATTTTGAAACGATAAATATATTTTTCAATTAGGATGGGTTGGCAGTTGCATACAGCGATATAGTTTGTCAGTCTAGAACATTCTACATTATACTATATTTTACATGTAATTTTATGTCAATATTCGCTGTTCAAACGCTTATAAAAAAAAATTGTGCCTATGGATTTTAATAATTTTTGAATGACATTAAGAAATACTTCTGTGGAATCTTCGATTAAATTTTCAAGTATTTAGTAGTAGCCAAATTTTTTTTATCACCGATTATAAAAAAAAAATTTAAAAAAATCGAATATTTTAAATGCCTATAAGTGGCTTAAAAATCAATATAATATTTTGAAAAAAATATTGCATAAAAGAAATACCAATCTTAACAGCTGGTAGAAATTTCAAAAATCTGCGACTTATACTTTTTGAATTATAACAAATATTTAAAATCGTCTGAGAATAAATCGCTATTTTATGCAATTTCGTAAATATTTAAATTTCAAACAGTCATAAAATTTTTCCCTCTAATTCCGGTAGAAATTTTTTTAAAGATTTTTGAAGAGTAGCTTATAGATAACCTAGTGTTACAATTTTGAACCTTAAGTATGAACAGAAAAAATTTTATGAATTTTTATCTACAAAATAACTTGCAAATTATCGTGATTTTTACATATTTCGTATAAATTGGAACTTTGAGCACTTTTAAAAAAAAATTGTGACTTACGATTTTTGATTTTTTTTTATCAGTTAAGGAACAACTTATATGAAACCTTGTATTAAATTTTCAAGATTTTCTGGGCAGCCAAAAAAATTTTATCGTTATTTAAAAAAAAAATACTTAAAAAAATTGAAAATTTCAATTGTCTATAAATAGCTCAATAAAAGTCAAAATAGAGAACGCTAATCTAAACATTTGGTGAAAATTTCAAGTATTTACATTGATTAGTTTTTGAGTTATAGCAAAATAAAAAATGTGATTATGTTGAAAACTGGTTTTGCGTAAAAACTCCCGTTTTTCCCAAATTTTTTTATGGTTTTTTCCGTCGCATTTAAAAAATATTGGAAATTTTTTACTTTTGACCCCCCAATGTACCAAATAGATTCACTTTCCTTTCAGAAAAGTTGCTACATAAGGCAATCGAAGCATTTTTACTGCCCCAAATCGTGTCGACAGACACAAAAAAAAAAAAAAAAAAACACACATCATTGTAAAATCAATACATTCTTCACTCCGTTCAGAATCTAAAAAAAATGATCTAAAATATGAAAATAAGCAAAAATTTCTAAATTTTTTTTTTTTACATGAACACGATAAATTACTAAGCATATTTTGAAACTGTGTTGAATATAAATTTAAAGAATTACAAAAAATATTAAAATAAAAAAATATAGTCCATATTATAATTTTTTAATTTAAAAAATCAAAAAAAAAAAATCTTTATATCATAAAAAAAGTTTACTTTATTTTTCGAGACATTTTGCCTCATCATTTTCAAGGGATTTTATGGAAAATAAAATGTAAATGATATTTATAAATAGTTGAAAAAATCTGGGGGAGGTCAGTGAGAACCTGCGTTCTCATTTATAATTAAGCAGAAATATGCATAAAAAAGGAAAATATATGAGAAAACAGGAAATAAGTATTTTTTTAAAAATCGTTTTTTTGTTAAATTTTTTAAAAAAGGAAAAAAAACACATTCAAATTTCATAATTGAACGTGTTAGAACATGACATACAATCCATAATTCTCTGCTACATTTTATGTCAAACAATAAAAATAAGCAAATGTTATAAGTCCCAAGTCTTGATAATATTAATTGCAGTCATCAGCAATCCCGAGTTATTCAGCTATACGAGCAGAAATGGTTTCGGTTATATTTTTGGTGATTGCGATAAAAATTTAAAATAAAAATACCAACGACTAACTACATTATACTACCATGTTATTTTTCAATTGTGACATTTCCAGGGAAATATATTAAGATTTATGAAAACTCAAGTAATAGTACATATACTGAAAAATATTTTTAAAATATTATGCTATACTACGGTTTACGAAATACTAATATATAAATATAACGAATGATAATGACATTTGAAAAATAATTGGAAAGGAAGAGGGGTACAAAACCTACTTTTTTTTTTCTTACAGTCCATTACAAATAACGCTCGTGTTAAATAGATATACTTATTGAGTTATTTGGTATTTTATGCAGGATTTCTCTAGTTCTTTGTAACAGTTAATTTCTCTTTGATGTAGTAAAACAAATAAAACAATTGTTGATTTTTTTAATCCTTAAATGTTATTGAATTTATTCTAGATAAAAAGATTTTAATCTTATCCAAAGTAATTTAAATTTTGTTTATAGATAAATAGTTAAGGAACGTTTGAGTATTACACTATTCCTTTTTCTCTGTAATACTTTTTTGGGTAGTAAATTCACCAGAAAGCTCAAAGTGCCGCTCACTACGCAAACTAACATAAAACATTTTAAGTTTTTCATAAAGATTATCTTTTTTTCTGATAAAACGTAACTGTATTACTGTATTTTATAAACAATAATACTATTACTTATTTTTCAAATCGTACAAGGCAATATTATTTAACCATTCCATCAACCGTTAATCGTTTGTTTTTATTTAGACATTTTTATGTTTATCAGAAGGATTTTTTTCTCGCAATGCCGTTACAAAACAAATGCATAGAAACGTCCGTTATACACTAATATTATTATAATAAGTATAGCTATAGTATAACACTAGTGTAATAGTTGTAATAATAATAATAATAATAATAATAATATGGTGGAACGGGTATTTCGCGGTAGCAAAAGTCGAAACGCTCAGAGAATTGACCCGACTGCGTGCGCGCCGTACGTATATGTATATATATATATATATATATATATATATATATATATATATATATATATATGTCGTGTATATACGTCAACCCCACCCCGGAGCACGCCGTCCATCCGTCCGTCCTCTCACCGCCGACGCTATGAACCCCCAGAAACGGTGCGGCGAGGCACTTGGCGATGTTCTTTAGCGATTCAAAACCGTCCCCGCGCGCGCGTCTCTCCTTCTTCGACCCGTCGCCGACGCTCTCGCGCTCGCATGTTCCCATGGGAACGGCTCCCTCGAGGGGGGATAGGGGGTTGTGACTTTGGACACGGCAGTGAAGGGTGGTCGCGTGATGGGGAGGGGGGGTGAGGGGTGAAAGACTGCGACTACGACGACGACGTCAAGGACGCTCGCGAGTTCCTCGCACACGGTCGTCGCCGTCGTCGTCGTCGTCGTCGTCGTTGTAATACCGTGCAATACCGCACGAGCGGCGTATTCCCCGGAGGCGGAATTCAAAACCCCCGAGAGGTGGAGTCGATTTTACCCTATAGTCACCGCAAAATGGGTGGCGGTGTTGGCGGGTAGTTCGCGCTTGTGTGAGTGTATACAATGTATATGTATAAGCACACATAACTACCACTTCTACCATTACCGCCCCCATATATCCACGTCGTTAGATGCCGGTCGAAAGACTGTACGATGATAGTGTACGAGGGTAGTGAAGGGGGAGAGAGACGGTGTGCGGAAGTGCACGCGAGCAAAGGATGTTGAAAGGCGGAGAGGAGAATCGTGTACTCAATGTATATATATATAAATATATATATGCGTGTATAATACAGCGAGTAAATAAGAAGTACACGTGTGTGTGCGAGTGTATTGCGTTGTACGTGGGCCGCGTCGCGGAAAATTCTTATTATTTTGCTGAGACGCCCGCGCTAAAACTTTCGTCGGCCAATCTAATTTACACCGCGTGCGCGTACGCACGCGCGCCGCACCTATTTAACAATGGAAAACTTTCCACGAGAATATCGACGCTCGAGATTTAATAATTGACTACACGACCGCCGTCACCGCAATCGCCACCGCGCGATCGCACGACGATTTGATAAGCGCCCTGTGACAACGCGTTTCGCCGTGTTTAACCCGTCCGCGGATCAGGAAACCAGTGATCGAAGCGAGCATTTGAACAAACCGTAGTGCGCAGTTATTTTTGTGACAAAAATCTGTCCGGTCAATGTCTAACGTTTTTCAGTTTAATGATGATGTATTATTGCCGTGAAATGCGTTGTGTTCGGTCTTCACACATTCGGTTATGTTACAGTTTTAGACAACCAGTGGACGGTTTTTCTCCTCGGAAGTCTACTTATTACACACAAGTATACAGATATATTTGCGAAAATATAAAAAAGGGGGTTTCACTCTGTTATATACGAAAAAAAAATAAAAAAAAAAAAAAATAGGAACTGTCGTACAGGTAGTGAGAAAAGGTTAGGCGCCACGCCGCTTGTGAGTACGAAGAGTGTTTCCACGTGCAGCAGTCTCAGTCGATATTCCATTATCATTACTTGAGCATACGACGGCCGCGGCGCGTAAAACAATATCGATACAAGCGCGTGAGACTCCTCGGTATTTGACAGTGTTCGTGTCTGTTGCTTTGGCGTGCCTTTGCGATTTGCGCACACCCCCGCATGCGGATTCAATTTATTTATGTATAACATTTGTGTTCCGGGCAATCGGCGTTTTGGCGTCCGCGACCATAAATGGCAAACGATCATTGTACTTCGTGGTGATATTTGCGTACCACACTCTCTACGTTATTGTTGATATCGCACGGGCACGCCGCGAATACAACAGTTTTGCGATGCGATAGTTCACTATTGCCGCGCGAACGTAATGAAATGACATTCAGATCCAATTCGTCCGAACACCGCCACCGACGCCGCGGCCGTTAACCCTTTATAGTCATAAATTTGAAATGAACGAGTGGAACTTATCAATCGCGTAATATCTAGTGCACGCGTGAGTGAGTAACTGCGACGGCTATGCATAAAGCTCTGCGAGTTATGATTTATAACCTATGGTTCGTTATGCGCCAAACATTAATATATACATACCGGTATACCTACGCAACGTACAATAATAATAATATCTGCGTCACCTTGTTTGCTTACCGAATAATACAATAATAATAATATTGATCGCTCTCTAAATTCGAAAATATATAAATAATAATCATAACGATAACGATACTACAGTATACATTGACATACGCGAGTCCGTATTTCATCTTTGCTGTATCTGTCACACAATATTTTTTTCTACGTACGACGCGTATACCACGGCCAGGGTTAGCGTATAAGAGAGCACCTGTATACGGAGATAGTTAGGAACATTAATGTTGAAAAATCGAAGTCCCTTCAGTAAATTTCTTGCGGTAAGAGAGATTGAGTTTCTTGTTTGCGGAACTATGCGTTAGACTTGATTTTAAACGACGCTACTGCAAATGCAAGAAGTCGTATGACAAATATTCGACGTTACTTAGTCATCATGTTTAGAAATTAGTATTAATTTACTTTATTGGATAAAGATTAAAAAATCGTGCACATTAAGTTTGCAAAGAAAAAAATACACTATAAATAATTAAAAAACATTTCACAAATGTTACTTTTCGAGTAGATGTTTTTATAATTTAACTCACCGAGTGCAAGCGCTATAAACGTTTACGTTTGCTTTACGGCCAATGACGTTTGCCCATGCACGAGTATAATTTAATCCGAACAAAAACATACGTCTAAAATACAACACTAACAAATCTTAGAAATTCCGTACACCCCTCCGTTATTTTATGCAAGTCATAAGGTATGAGAATTTTTCCACCTTGTGTACCTATATGGATGACGTTTTAAGAAAACGTCGATTTTGATAAATCTTCATATTATACGTTATGTTTTGGTAAATGCATGATAAATGTCGTACCACTGTTATACAAACTATTGTCATTTATATATGAAAATATTTAATACGTTTATATTACGTTTATCTGAAATTTATAAAAATGTCCAAATGAATAACAATAATTTATTATAAGTTGAAAAATCAATGAACAAAATTAAAACGATTCTTTGATCACTATAACTGATCTATCAATCTTTATATCGAGTACACGTTGTAACATGATAAAATAAGTATTCCACGCGTATAGGTAAAGCAATTTAACAGCACCAACGCACCTTGTATACATTTCGAACAATGTATCGATGACGATACGTGTATATAACAATTGTTCTAGCGTTTGGAAAAAAAAAAAAATTATTATTTTACTAAATAAAACGTTCGATTTAATTTTAATTTTCAGGTGGTCATTTCGACACAAGTCACGGTTGAAGGTCCCCTGTTGGCCGTATCGGATAACATGTTTGTACACAACAACTCCAAACACGGTCGCCGAGCAAAACGTTTAGACCCAAACGACGGTAAGGAAAACACGCATGGGTAAATATTTACTCACGGCTGTGTGTAGAGAGTCAGATTTACATTTATATAATACTGTTGAAGTGGTACACGTATACGCGGCGCCGCCAGATATTATGAAACTTTATTTATTTTATTTTTTTATTATTTTTTTAAGCACATATTGTGCGGAACAATTTAATTATAACGTAGTAATATTTCGTCGCACGAGGGCTTAATTTTCACCGATTCGTAAATTTGGGTTCTGATAAAGGGCGCATCGTGTACGTTATACTGTACATGAATGTATTAATTTCTCTCCCGCGTCGACGTCGTAATCATCGATGAGATGTTACTAATATCAATTACATATTATTATACAAATTTACTTACGTATTTCTGGCAAAGACGTAGATCAAAGAATTAACGGTATCGGCCGACTATATTTTTGATCGTTTTAGATTTTATGTAGCCAAAAAATATGACGTTGATATGAACATGATACGTAGCCAATCATACATTTATTAATATTTCCTATAAGAATTAATAATGTTTCCGGCTGTCTTTAGCCAATTATGTTATAAACGTACGAGTTTTAAATAATTTTATACGATAAGTATTTTTAAATCATATTATGTTATATTTTATTTTCCTCCATTACTATTATCACTCATGTAAAATTAACACTTATAAAAATGTTATTGCAGTCATCATAAGTAAATAAATTTGTATCAAGTTACCGGCAATGGAAGTATAGAATCGTTGGATCCCACGTCTGTAATATACGTATTGTTAAACAAAAATACATTTTATAACTTAAAGTGTCATTCTAGACAAAAAAAATATATTTTCATTTACACTAGACTATAAATTTAATTCTTAATAAAATCAAACTTCAATTTCAAAATAATGGTAAAAATTAAAGTCTTTAAAAGGAGAAATAATTCGGTCATATTCATTTATTTTTTTTAATCATTCGAAATATGAGAAGAACTTATAATTATTTACGTGAGATAATTATAAAAATCTATACTATGATTATAATTATTCAAAATGAGAATTGTTACCTAATTTACATTTATTTAATTGTCAGTGTACAAGTTGGTTATTGTATTAAATAAATTGATATCGAGTAATAAATAATAATATGCCATCTTCTTTGTTCAATTCAAGCACACTTTTATAAATTAAAATATATATTTGTAGCCTATTTCATGATGTATGTTTCTCATTCGTTATCGCCTTGTCGCACTTTTACGGCTTCCTGGCTCGAATCAAAACAAGAAACCAGGTTCTGCATGGTCGATCACGCAGTTTACGCCTACTTTAAAATTTGCAATCGTCAAAAAACCTTATACCAACAAAATATCGTGCTGTTATCATCAGACGTCAGTCTATTTTTCATCTTTAACGCAGTAAGACCTACGCAGACTAACTTGTATCGAAAATATAGTCCGTCAAATTACATACGTGAAGACTCTGGTTTCGACGCGATACCACAGGTTGGCGTAGCACCCAGCTTTCAATCATCAACTCATATTCACATAACAATCCATATACCTAGCTAAACAAAGTCTCGTCGGTTGTTTTATTTTCATTCATAAAATCGCAATAAAAATTACGAACGGTTCATAAATGAGATTTTTTTAACATTGAGTAGGTACATTGTCTATAAATACCTATCGAAATTAACACAGTAGCCATTATTAGTGTTAGGAATTATTTAAGATATTTATATTATTGCTGGTAAAACATATTATCATAAACGTAAAAATATTGTTTTAAATTCATTTTTTTCTCTTGAATTAAGTACCTATACAAACCTATAGATATTAGATATTCTTAACAGGATAGTTTTATTTATTTTTTTTTCGTAATAGTGACATGACTTAACTAATCCATATTTATCATAATTGATTTTTATAAAGCATAAAAAAATAGACACAAATAAAACATTAATAATATAATATAACAGGGTGTCTCGTGATTGTTAAAAGCCGGCAAAACGCATGAGTAATATTAAACAGACATTCGCGTGCGAGTTTTGACGGTTTTTTTTCATATAATTCTCGGAGAGCAAAAGGACAAAAAAGAAAACAGGAAGGAAAATAAAATAAAGGGAAAAAATACACGTGAAAGTTGTTTGTGTATGCTGGGCGACATTCTACGGAGTTTTGCGATCTAAAACTTTCTTTTTTTTTCTCTTCTCCCGAATTGGTACCGCCTGATTCGGTCCACTGCATAAAACCCATTTTATACAGCGTCGCAATTGAACCGCTCCCGGCAAAAGAAATCTCTCGGTCCCGACAGCTAAGCGTAACTTCAATTCACTCCATAATAATATATACCAGAGATAAAAAAAAAATAGAAAAAAAAAATATGACTTGAACGATGCCGATGGATAGAATATATTTACAGCTCACTTCGTCTGGGAAATTTTTTCTTATTATTCTAGCGAATCCGTAATTTCTTTTCTTTGTTTCCGTTACTATATATTACTATATATACCAGAAATCGTTTTCGCTATATCATACTGTTGTTTTCACTCGAAGTCGATCGATTGTCAGCAAGATATTGCGTGTCTGCCATTCAGTTATCTCGTGTCCACAGTACCACCAATCGGAAAACGATATTATGTATTATAGATATTAATATAATTATATTCATACAATTATAATTGAAATATCATAACGGTTTTCTTGCTATTTTTTTCTATTGCTTTCTATTTTTTTATGATGGATCTCGTCGAATATGTGTTTTGAGTCGATAATACCATTGGAGGTTCATCGAAAATGAATATTCCTCCCCCATCGTTGTCCCCATCCTTTATTCCGGCGAACGTAATCAAAAATTGATAATTCGCATATATATTATATATATATTCGCACATATATTCGCATACCTTCTCAAAAGTCTTCCTGAATATTTTATACATGTATAAAATATATAAATCATGTAATTTATCCAATATTATACCAGAGAGGAATTAGAATAAATCGAATATCATATGAGTGTTTATATCTATATATTAAAAAATATATTCTATATTCTGTCAGATTTAAAGTTTTCTTTTTGGGGTTTTTTGAGGTTCTCGATTTAAAACATGTCAAAACTTTATGTGTAAATACACACACACATATATATACATAAATGTTAGTACTTATGTGTATTTGTTGTTAAAAAAAAAAAAAAAATGAAAGGTTGAGTGAGAGAGAGATAAAAGTTTCGCGTTCAATAATATTCAACGGTAAATTTGATTTTGTATTCATATTTTCTTTGTCTTATATTTGTTTTCCAGGCATGTTTTCTCCTCTACCCGTAGCCACTCCTTGTATTAAACATATCACGCCAAGCGAAGGATGGACTCATGGTGGAGCTTCGGTCACTATATTGGGTGATAATTTTTTTGACGGATTGCAAGTGGTTTTCGGCAGCAATCTAGTTTGGAGCGAAGTAATTACAAACAAAATAACTAAACACACACACATATACATATATATATATAATTATATATCGCCAAAACATTTTCCCGCGTAATCCAAGCACGTACATTTAATACGATTTTTTTGTTTTTCAGCTATTGACTCCTCATGCCATACAAGTACAAACACCACCTAGACCCATACCAGGCATCGTGGAAGTGACGTTGTCATACAAATCTAAACAGTTTTGCAAGGGGTCTCCCGGAAGATTCGCATATATATGTAAGTATATATACCTAAACTGTTAATCAATGCTGATGACGTGTCTTTAGAAAATTTGAATGTTGTTTTGGAATGTCATGTCGGCATTTAAGAACCATAATACATAGAATTCTGACTATTACGACCATTATTTATTTTTTCTTCTACTATAGCACTGAGTGAACCGACCATCGATTATGGTTTCCAAAGACTACAGAAATTCGTGCCTAGATATCCGGGTGATCCTGAAAAACTACCTAAGGTAATTACAACGATTGTTTACTGTCGCAAAATTGTAAAGTGCACAACAATAAACGGGTGTACTTTAACTTCTTAACCCCCGGGTGTAACTTATAAATGTCCTTTTGATAAACAATAGAACATAGACGGCTTTAAGTGAAGGTAAAATACTCATAATTCTACCCGCTAAACATTTCGAATTTCCTCCATACCAATCGAACGCGTAGAAGATGCCAATATTTTTTTCGATTTGACGAGTTTCTTTTTATATTTGTAACATTCAGCTGTATTTATTGCTACCATTAATTTCTCGAACATTATTGTGCAACGTGAATTATCACGATGTTAATCAACGATGTCTTTGATAAGAAGGAATGATGATACCTTCCGTACTGTCGTTTTAGTTTTTTCTACCCTATGAACACCAATCGATGCTGGACGGCTTAATTTTAGATTCGAATGAAAATGAAACGAAAAACAAACGACATTTAAATTTTTGTTCCAGCCGATTTAATACTTAAATATAACTTAATTTTGTTTGTATAAGTTATTAAAATTTTCTATTAGTTTTAATTGTAATAATATGATATATTATATACGTAATTATCGCGCATTTAAGTAAATGAATGATTAAGGTGTGTACCTCTACGAGAACTTTGACGAGTGATTTCAATTTTAATTTTTTTTACTTTTCTCGTATCAGATAATAAGATAAGAATGCCTGGATAGCTTTTATTATTTAACCATTTTATTTTATTATCTAATTTTCCGTATCTTTACACACTTCCGTAAGCTCCCGTAAATCGTTTATGAAATTTAGAAATATTACACTTTCATTATATATTATTTCAAAAAGAAAAATATCCATTAATGATATTTATTGTGCGCGCAGGAAGTGATTCTGAAACGAGCTGCGGACTTGGCAGAAGCTCTGTACACGATGCCCAGGAACAACCAGTTATCATTGTCATTGCCCAGGTCCCCATGTTCTCGAGACAGGGACGGCAACAACATGTCGTCGACGGGTTCCGCGGGTACCGGCTTCAATCCGTATACTGGTCAGCTAGCAGTCACAGTGCACGACCATGGAGCAACGGGTCAATGGAATGACGGTGAGTCCTATTTATTATTATTTTATCATAGTATTTTTATCGAATCGAATGATTTTCGATATTTGTATGGTCAAGGACAGTGTTGGGAAATATCTAGATAAATGTATCTAGATAAGTTAATTATTTATATTTTATCTTATCTAGATAAATTTATACTCAGTTATCTTTATCTTCATCTAGATAAAAATCTTGTTATCTATGAGTACCAATCTAGATAATTTATTTAAATAGATAAAAGTAAAATTTGAAAATTTAAAATGTTTTTATATTTTCATTTTTACATTTTTCTGTACATCTATATACCTATTACACAGATAATAACTGGCAAGATGACAATCTTCTTATGAAGTTTATTTTAAAAAAAATAACTCTTTATATTATATGTTTATTTTCAAAATGTTTGAAATTTGATAAAAAAAGACAGAAATGTATTGTTATTTTATTTTTCAAATCTAAGATTTTTTTATTATTAAGTTAGAGAATGATTTGACATCTTCTTAAGAAGTTTTTTTCAAAAAAAAATTATTTTATATTTTATGTTTATTAATGTTTGAAATGAGTTTAAAAAATGATATTTATTTTAAAATGTTTTTAATTATGAATTTTTTACCTAATATCTGTAGGCTGTAGTATCCTGAATATTTTCAAAATCAAACATGAAATTATCTCATATTTATCTAGATAAAAATGTACTTATTTTTATCTTTATCTAGATGAAATTTAGTATAATTATCTTTATCTGTATCTAGATAAGAATTAGTATAGTCATCTTTATCTTTATCTAGATAAATTATTAGTTATCTATTCCCAACACTGGTCAAGGAGAAGTATCAAAGTCTAAATAAAAATATATAAATCACCTAAAGTCGTATATTGCTGGTGATTAGGTAAAGCAAAACGAAATCCTTTAAATTCTCATCTTATCGTTCGAATAATTCGGGATTAACAAGTTTTCTTTTCCGGTCTTTTTGCGAGACGTAATGTAAGCCTTTGGCTTCGTTTTCGACATATACGCATGAGACGATCCATTTCATTTCATGTGAACATAAGATAAAATCTCAAATCAATGTATACACAACATTTCTAAAACCTTTTAACTTCACATTATATAATTTTTTATTTTTTGTTTATATATTATAATATAAATAAATAAACAATGAGGATTCACGTTGAGTAGTTAAATATGAATCATTATGAACTTAGTTTAAATAAATAAAACTTTATATTGATAAACTTTAATAATTTCAAATAAACATCAAACGTTTCACCTCACATTCAAACAATATAAATAAACAACAAATGAATTAATCCTCTTAGTCAAATAACACTTTGATTGTTATTATAGTAGAGACATAAATCCTAAGACAACAAAATTACCCTATAGTCCGATAGTTTAGTGTACATAAATTACAAATCTTATGTGTAATACGATTACTTATAATATTATGTACGCGCCTTAAGCCTTCGGTATATTGAATTATATAACACGATAGCAGAATAAGGAAAGATCGATAGTTTCATAAAAGACATGTGCACTAAATTATTTTTTTGATTCATATTGTTAATCACTCTAGGATCTTGTTCATTCTAAATTATTAACACTTATCAATATGAGTGTATATATATATATATTTTAATTATTAAATTATATCAATATATATTATTACATACAGTTTTACACACTTACAAATATTTAACAAAGCTATTACTGTTGTAAATGTGTACATTTCACTGAAAGTAATGTTCAGCTCACATTTAGCAATTTAATTTTAATTCTATTCAAAGTATTCCATAAATTATTTTATTCAGAAATTTAAATTTCTTAGTATTCAAACGTTAGTGTACAGTAGTGAAATAATTAAATTCAGATTTAGGTTGACCTTATATAGTTATCAAGTTGGCTTACATTTCGAATTCTACTATATGTATACAGTCAGTAGACTTAACTTCATCGCAGTTTACGGTTAGAAATTTAGAATACACAGAAAACAAGATTATAATAATAACAAATTAACGTACAAACGAATAAACCATAATTTAGTCAGTTAGTTATTGTTAATAAATGTTAAGATATGTTCTACAATGTATCATCGTACATTTGATTTCAGAATATTGTACAGAACTAGTGCAACTATAAGGTCAATATTTTGGATTTAAAACCGTATCTCAGCAAATAACATTAATTTTATTTGGGTTACCGATAGACAATAAATAATAAACAATTTTTTTTGTATTCGAAATCGGTGGTAGTTATGTGATTATGTCTTATTTACGCATATTTTTTTACGTCTAGTTTGTTGTTTTAGAACTTTATAAAATAATATAAAGCCGGTATAACATATCAATCGATCGAACACACGACATTGCATTATTCAATTTATTTGTGCAAGATAAAAACTATGTTACCGATTGGTATGAACCGTACATAACACCGATTATACGATTATACGGTTTTAGTTTTGAATAATTAATTAATGAGAGTGGAGAAACGTGAGCTAGAAATAAAAAATAAAAAAAAACGGTAATCCTCCCCTCTTCCGCTACTTCCGACCACTAACGGCTATACGTTCACGTCAACGAATGCACACGCGTGTCTTGTGCGCGCTAAAACGTTTCTGTTGACATCCGCAGACGACTACGGACGCGGTCAGAGCAGCAGCGTGTCGCCTCGGGGCGGCGGCTACGGGTCCAGCGCATCGACGCCGCACTCGACCAACGGCACGAACGGCAGCACGTACATCAACCCGACGCCGACCAGCGTGGGCGGCGGAGGAGGAGGAGGAGGCGGCGGCGGCGGCGGAAGCGGCAACGGCGGCGGCAACCCGTCTAATTCCGGTCCGAACAATGGGAACGGCGGCAATTCCGTTTACAACGGGTCATCGATGCCCAACACCACGTCAGCAGCGTCGTCCGTTCAACTGACCAACATGAACTCGCCCACGGCCACCTCGCACCCGTCGCTCTTCAACTCCTCGTCCCGTGAGTACCATGCAATACGTAATATACAATCCTCCCCCCCTGACTCAAGCAAATAAAGCGGCATACGCGTGCAGGTGTGATGTCGATACATCCGTCTCGCTCATCGCAACCCGAGGCTGGACAAGACGATGATATTTTTCGACCCGAACACACGGTTATTTCGTTGTATTCAACTCGATCGATTGAGTCTGTAGACAATTTCCAAACGTCAATTACGTTTCGACGAATGAAGTTTTTTAATTCGATTTCAACTAATTTCGCTTTTGGAATGTGTTAAGAATAAAACTTAATTCCATCTCGAAACAGCAATCTCTATCATTTTTATTTTATAGAAACACGGTAATCACTCCTAAGAACGAATGTTTGTGTATTAGAATCTCACGATAAGCAAACAATTAAAAAAAAATAACGTCGTTTACATTTTTATAAGCTAAAATCAACTTAATGTCGACTCATATTAACTCCTCGTTCAACGAAGTTAAACTTGCTTATGAGTTACAATCATACCCAATGCATAACTATTATCGTTTCTGCACCGCCAAACGTACCACGTACTCAGAACAATCCCTTGTCCGAACAACGGATAACGTTTAAAAAATCGATAAGAAATCAAAAAGTCGTAGAATTGATTTGCGAAAATATTTACCCGAAAATTAACTTACCCTAATTGAAACGAATCCGATGTGGAACACTCAACGGGTCATCGATGCATTCAAGACTGGTAAAAAAATGTAATTCTCCAGGGCCCAAATCTCCCTATCCGACCCTTGTCGAATTGTCCTGAGGCACTTCAGACCCTTATGCCAAGTAATTCGCTAGACTGTCCGAGACCAATCACGCCACCGTTACAGTATGGAACAGAAAGACTAAGTCGGTAAAAATCAAACATAAATCACAATAGAAACACATCAATATAAAATTATTTACGAGATGCACTATAGTCGCCAAATAAATGGTATCCGCAGACTTGATCTTTGTGCCTCCTGCTTATACAGAGTAACAACAACAGATTTTATTTCACTTTTATCTGTAGTAATGTAGTATCAAGACTCGGTGTATACCAACTAACCGTATACAAACTTTCCCAGATAGTTGTTATTCAATGCAAAATTTGATTGGAATCGTACTAATTTTAAACAAATAAGACAAACTCGTTTGCGAACTGGAAAAATATTAATTTTAGATTAGGTATTTTTTTCCCCTATAAAATATATAGTATATAATTTTATATTAATAAACAGCAATAATATTATAATCTCTAAGCGGTCAGAACATTTTTATCCGTCCTAAAATTAACTCATAATGTAAATATTACAAGTATACCGTATACGCAATATTCGTAAAAACTTTCATACCGTGGATTATGAAAATAAAAATCTGTACTTAAAGTTCATCTAACAAAATGAAGCACGTTAGAGATTCATCTGTTGAATTACTGAGTGTACTTTTAAGCAGACAATTACTCCAAGTAAAAAATAATCAGAATCTAGTAATTTTATCGCACTTATGCCTATCGAACAATCGCTCTGTAAAAATTGTTTTTTATACGTCCATAAAAATAGTTGATAAAAATAATTATTAAATCACCGAACGTTTTAATGGTATCAAGATCAGTATCAAAATATTTTTACCTCCGGAAAGGTCATTTCTTTCTTAAACTCGCATTTTTATACTAATTCGTGAGTTCAATATAACGTCCGCCTTGCATTTTACATTTTACATTTTATTATTTTTCGCGTGCACACCAACACAACAAATTATTCAGGGCTTTTGCCGTTGGTTAATTTTTAATAGTGTAATTTTTTTCTATTTTAGTATCTCATTATAAGTACCATTTTTTTCTACTTTATTTTTTAACCTTGACTTTACGTGAAAACATTTTGTTATTTCGCATTACTGTACGTTCGCTCATTTAATCATATGTTTTCTTTATTGTTATAGGAATGGGCACTTTGGTAACATCTCCGTTCGCCATGAATCCTTTTGCGCTACCTAACTGCAACGGACAGCCGTACGCCACCAGCCCGTTAATCAGCTCATCGGCGAAATAAATATTACAAGACACAAAATATCATTAAATTAGTATCGATTATGTTTTCCAGTTGTTAAAGACGATCGAAAAAACCGATCCCGGGAACTTTCAAAATACACACGTAATATAGCTATGTCATATTATTATTATTATTATAACCGTTATGTCAGACAACGTTATTTTGGAGAATGTTAAATTCTAAAATACTATCGACCAACTAAAAATCATTAACGATAAAAAAAAAAAATAAAAAAAACTATTAAAGTAAAATATCAATTTTTAATGTTTTTTGATAACACTATTTTTGTACAAATATATATATACATAAAACTTGTATTTAGAAATTATTGTAAACTATATATTATGTCTTATTATTTTACATATTTAATCGTATTTAGTCATACGATGACATATTATAATATTCTTGATTTTTTTTTTTTTTTTTTAAACTTTTTAGTTGTTTTCCTTATTGATGTATGAAATTTCTTTTGTATAGTTTCAAAATCTGTTGAAAAAATTTCTATCTAGTCTAATTAAATGTAAAAAAAAAGTAATTTATTATTATCTTATGTATTGAGCTAAAAATCTCATTGCTATACCAAGTATTTTATATTGTAGTAACGCTATATTCAAGTAATAGTTAACCCAAATAAAATGTATGAACAAAGATTATTAATCATTTATTTTATCTCTATATAAATTATTATTATAATTCCCTTTTTTTTTTTTTCTGTTAATGATTTAAATTTCTAAAAGTATCATAATATTAATAATTTAACTTAATGTACCTATATAACAATTATTAATTTTGATGCGGTCATATTATACACTATATTATCGTCCATGACGATTGAAACATTTACATATCATGTGAGCTTTGTTTGCTCTAATATTTATGTGTAAAAAAGGTCGAAGAAAAACCTATATTGTTACTAATTAGTGTGTATATATAATATATAAAAAAACGTTTTAGTTTTTTTATCAGCTTCTGTATAGTTAGTAAAGCGTTCTTAAATATATATATATATATATATATATATATTCCATAGACTGCCAATTTTTTGGTTGTATAAAGTTGTTTTCAAATTGTACATATCTATAATTATATACATCGGTAATAATATAAAAATATTATTTACATACATGTATATATTATATAATATAATATACTCTAAGACTTTCGTTCAACATTTATTATTACTATTCGATTGTGTAAGCAACACTATTTATTTATTTATTTTTATTTGATTTTCAAGATTAAAATGAGAATTTAGTGACCAATTACCTCGTCTCGTTGATTTTGTTTTTATGTCCACAATCGTATTTCACAATGCGTGGGATTAACTCGAATATGATTTATTTAGTATATGCCATGCAACATCATATCCTTATGTTCTCCTTTTTCCATTCGTCTTGCATCCATAAATGTGAGTGCTTACAAATCGTCATCCACCGCCATCTCGGAAAAGACGTATATTCCATCTGTCTAATGCTTGTAGAATCTATGATTTTAAAAATTCAAATCACAGTTCATTAAAAAATAATAATAATAAACCATGAAAATAAAACTTATCTATTATAAAAACACTTATTGGAGTATTAATGCAATCGCTTTTAAGTACCATAATTTTCATACCTTAAGATTACTTACCAATATCAATATGAAAGGAGATAAAATAGAGAAAACTAAGAAAATACGAATATGATTAATATGATTTGGAATCTATTATAAAAATAAACCATAATATTTATTACATTAAAGCTATAGAATTTTGGTTGAACTAATTTCTTATTACAATAAATCAATAATTTGGATTAATTAATCTATACATTAAATTTAGGCCCGTGCGCAGGATTTCATAATGGGGGGGGGGGGGGTTTGAAAAAAATTGTATTTAATAAATATACATCAATAATTAGTTAATAGTACTATGATATAGCGTGTCAAGATTTATAACGTCTCACTGTGAGCTCACAATCGTTATAATATAACGATCATATATCATATATTATATGATTATGAACAACTTATAAAATACCCGAAATCCGTTATCGTATAATCTCGTGTTCTACTAATTGTCACGATTCACCGAGTTTTACTCGGTAACTCGCTGGGCCAATTCCGCCCTGTGTATGTTGTATACTTCTATATTTATACCTACATTTTATTGTCTTTAAATTTTGTCGATAACGACGACAACGACGAAAGTCGATAAACAGCAAACGTGAAGATAACAGTATATAATATTATACGAGTAGTATCGTACTATGATGTTATGCATTATTACAAATAAGATTATAAAATATTACATATTATAGATCAAAAATGAAAATACGATTTTTTCGGTTATGGGGGGGGGGGGGGTGAACCCCCAAAACCCTCCCTTGCGCACGGGCCTGATTTAATTAGGTAATCGGAAATTAAACTGAGGGAAAATTATGTTCATTCATTTAAAGATTAGAATATCTAAAGGATTTAAAATTTTGAACATTTTCTTTAAATTGATTTCTATACTAAATCATTACAAAGAAACTCATGCGTTGATTGTTTGTTATTTCTTATATCTAATAATTATTTGGTTTTAAATTTATTTGTTTTTATATATAGGTATAGTACATACAAATAATGAACAAGAAGTATAATTTTTAAGCTAATTTTTTCTTATTTTTATAGTATTTTTATTTAAATGCTTGCTTTAAAAACAGCTCAAATTTTACGCTTAGAAATAAATCCATAAGTAGGTAGAATATTTTTTATTTTTTGAAAATAAATTATTATCTAATACACTTTATAGACAAGTTATTTATATTTAAGCAAAATATGCACAATATAATTTCCTAGTCACAGAATTAGACATGAATAAAATTAAATATAAACGAGCACAATTGTTGAAAAATATTATTAAATACATTAAATATTAGTTATACATCAATTAAAGTATGCATAAAATAATATATTCAGCTAGACTATTCGCTGTTAAAAAAAAAGTATTAAATACGCAGGCGATGTAGTGCAGTGTAAGGTAGTGTAGTTTAGGCAAAACTGTTCTACTCGTATGTGAGCTCATATTGGTACGCAGTTCTATGTCACCGTTCATTCAATAAGGTTATGAGCAATATAAACGCAGACAATTTAATACATTTAAGTTCGGAAGCGAATTCTGATATTTAATTTATGAACTTCTTTTGTTATACTAATCTACTAAACATAAAAAAAAGAGCAAAAGTAAATTTATAGAAAAATAAAGTTCTGTTTGTCATCAGAATTTTCTGACAAACAATTTTATAATTCAACTACTTTCGCATCGAAATAAATAGAAATATTTTTCAATATTGCCTTTATGCAATCAACTTTATTTTTATTTATTTTTTTGTATGTGTGTAAAAATACAAAACCTGTTTATGAAAAATATATACGAACCGCGTTACAGAACCGTTTTCCTTTTCTAAGACCTACAAAACAATAATTTTAGGGCAGAAGCCTCACTGCACGTTCGACAAATATGTGCAATTACAACGCGATGACCGAAATTATTGCTCGGACGTCGGTCAAACTTTTTAACATTATAATAGTGTCAGTCCTATCAAGGAGAGGGGAGAAGCAGTGTGGTCGCACTGGATCATGCACATACGAGGGGCTCCACTTATTATGTATCACGTATATAATTGTATTTATAAATAATCTTTTAATAATATTATTGCCAGAATAGAGTTATTTATTGTTTTTATCGACGAAAATCAAGACTATAACAAAGACCATAATGTTTATAAATTCTTATAAAAATAAAATAAATATATGTAAGACCTCACAAAATTATGCAGCAAGCCCTAAAATCTATCGGGTGAGAACTACAGTATGTTTATACAGTCAGCTATAACATATGCGAAATGGATTTAACGGTGTTAATAAATTCAATGTTATCCAAGTCTTTACACGATTATTAATTATCAGAAGTGTTAACAAGAATGAAAATATATGACATTCTCCTCATACAGGTAACAATTTTTTTTATTTGTTAAAACTCGACTATCAGACGTGTGTGGATGTATGTATATGTATGTGTGTATATTAAACAAGTGATTTTGTTATTATTATTTTAGCGAGAAACATTTTATGAACCATTCAATTATTTATCCTATTACACCACACTATAACTACATACTATTACATACTATTCTATGAATAATAAATAAGGAAGTAATAATATATTTTTCTCTTGACGAGGAAAATATGTATACATATACATTCATAAATTAAATGAAAATGAAAACAAATAACATTAGAACTTTCTATTTTTTTTTATATACATATATTTTTAAATAAATATCTATAGATAATAACAGTTCTCCAAATTAAAGTTCTTATCCACCATGTAGGTATTTTATAATGTTTTTACAATTTGAATTCTGAATTGAACTGATTGTATTATTAGAGGTTTGGTTTGCTCCGCATCGATCAAAAAATAAGAATAAAGTCAAAACACTTAATTTCGAAAAAGTATAAAGCACGAGAACTATATCTTTATACAGTAAAAAAATCAATAAAACGGAATCACTTGGGACCAAGCAATTTTTCCGTGTTAACGGGGTTTAAAAAATAAAATTGAATTAAATTAAAAATAACATACTTATTTTTAGCCAGTATACATACTACTTTTAGATTCTGAACGGAGTGAAGAATGTATTGATTTTACAATGATGTGTGTTTTTTTTTTTTTTTTTTTGTGTCTGTCGACACGATTTAGGGCAGTAAAAATGCTTCGATTGCCTTATGTAGCAACTTTTCTGAAAGGAAAGTGAATCTTTTTGGTACTTTGGGGGGTTAAAAGTAAATTTCCAATATTTTTTAAATGCGACGGGAAAAACCATAAAAAAATTTGGGAAAAACGGGAGTTTTTACGCAAAACTAGTTTTCGACTAAGTATTTTGACTTTTATTGAGCTATTTATAGACAATTGAAATTTTCAATTTTTTTAAGTATTTTTTTTTAAAATAACGATTAAATTTTTTTGGCTGCCCAGAAAATCTTGAAAATTTAATCCAAGGTTTCTTATAAGTTGTTCCTTAACTGATAAAAAAAAAACTAAAATCGTAAGTCACAATTTTTTTTTATAAGTGCTCAAAGTTCCATTTTATACGAAATATGTAAAAATCACGATAATTTGCAAGTTATTTTGTAGATAAAAATTCATAAAATTTTTTCTGTTCATACTTAAGGTTCAAAATTTTAACACGAGGTTATCTATAAGCTACTCTTCACAAATCTTTAAAAAAATTTCTACCGGAATTAGAGAAAAAAATTTTATGACTGTTTGAAATTTAAATATTTACGAAATTGCATAAAATAGCGATTTATTCTCAAACGATTTTAAATATTTTTTATAATTCAAAAAGTATAAGTCGCAGATTTTTGAAATTTCTACCAGCTGTTAAGATTGGTATTTCTTTTCTGCAATATTTTTTTCAAAATATTATATTGATTTTTAAGCCACTTATAGGCATTTAAAATATTCGATTTTTTTACATTTTATTTTTATAATCGGTGATAAAAAAAATTTGGCTACTACAAAATACTTGGAAATTTAATCGAAGATTCCACAGAAGTAGTTCTTAATGTCATTCAAAAATTATTAAAATCCATAGGCACAATTTTGTTTACAAGCGTTTGAACAGCGAATATTGACATCAAATTACTTGTAAAATATAATATAATGTAGAATGTTCTAGACTGACAAACTATATCGCTGTATGCAACTGCCAACCCATCCTAATTGAAAAATATATTTATCGTTTCAAAATAAAATATACTTTTTACAATATTTATAAATAACAATGTATTATATCCTAGACAAACATATGAACTCCGTTCAGAATCGTTATTCGTATACAATGATATCTATCATTGCATTCAAATTTAACAAATCCATTATAATTATGACCTATCCTATAAGAGAGGTGCACTCCACCCCTAACTGTACAGCAGAGCGAGGCCCATCCGGTTCTTTTTTTATATTTGTATTACCATAATAATGTAATGTCATCGTACAAATATATCGATTATCTATGGGTATCGATAATACGAAAATAAACTTATTTTACGAAAATCATGTTATATTTTCGTCTTAGCAAGGGTTTTCATCAACTTTTCCGTTTCCGGCTTGGCGAGGTTTCCGTTTTGGCGGGATAAAATTATATGTAATTTGAAACGGACTAAACAAATTTTCCGTAATACCAAGATTTCCATCTTACCGAAATTCCTTCTAAAGTTTTGTTGTATATATACAAAAATATATCAAAAAACATTAAAATAATAAACACTACTATTATTATTAATAATAACACTACTATGTTTTTGGAATAATCATATTTTCTTATTAATTATACCAATTCGAATTCAATACAGGACAATGTATAACAAGTCAGCTAGTTCTTATCGCTTTTCACAGCATTGAGGCAGTATTCTATACTTATAGGTTCATTTAATTTAACTCATCAGCCGAATATCTAACCCATTATAGGAATGGATTATAGAACAATATAATATAATTGTACGTACTGCGTCAAACTTATATAGATATTGTATTATATATAATATTTGCGTGTGGTGGATATTCAATTATAATATTGTATGGAATATAGTTTACGTAAATGGTGGCGTGGGCCGATAACATCGTGGTTGTGGCATCGCGGGTAAGAGACAACGGCTATCGCCACTGTAGTGGGCCACGGTGTTAAACGAACGATTGTCAGTGTAGATAAGGTGGTAGGGGCGGAAAAGAGATGTGTGCCGTTGTACAACACTTGACCTAAAATAGTAAAATATGACATGTCCATAGACAACGATAAAACGGGCACGTCAAGGAAATAACCATATATCATACGAGGATGGCCTTCATAAGACCATGATCTCTTCCCCTTAGAGTGTACTTTAATTACATACAGGATATAAAAAAATTCAATAGATTTATTAAAAGTAGTCTTAAATCTAATCAATCAATAAAAATAATTTTTAAATCAAATTAAAATCAAGTATTTACTATGTCAAGTTATACCTGGTACACTAAAAACATGTTTTATAATTTATAAGTAAGTAATCATATCACGTGCATAAGCTATTATTATTAAATTATATTTTAATTAAATAAAGAAGGAATAATAATTATGGAAAATAAATTGGGCCAAATTGTCCAAATAATTTATTGTAAAAAATGTATTTACAATTATTGATAATTCCACTGGCGGGCACAAAGTATAGTAAGTAATAGCTGGGTCTGATTAAAGCATTTTGAGATTATTAGGCAAAATAATAAATGTGGCATTTTATGATGAACAGGATTTTTTTTGTTTTTGAAAAAAGAAAATATTATATTTTGCATATACATATTATATTTAATGAAAGTTATATTTAAAAAAAAAAAGTTCATAGAAATCCGAGACCCTCTAATAATGGAAACCATAGACAATTACCAATTACCCATCATGCCTAATGGTAAATATGACCCTGGGTAATAATAATTAAACATCTTATAAATAATTAAAAATATGGGAATGTTAGTAAAAAGAAATGTGAAAACGATTCTTATAAATTAAATATGTAATAAATTGTTTTCGTTTATAGATAAATATCAAATATTAATATAATAAATAATAATTTATAGATTAATACTACAATCTTTTCAAACTTATTCAGTGAATCAAAAAATGTCAAAATTATGTAGATTCCGTTAAACACGATTCTATTTTAAGGGTTATAATTAGGGCCCAGATTTCTACGCAAACGGCACATTTTTTTGAATGATTTTACGCAATGTTTTGTAAGTACATCATTCGTTTCATGTAACAAGGAGTTAAGGCTACAAATTTTATTTTGCATTTATTTTTTTTTTTTCCATATTTCAAAGTTTTCTAATTTTAAGATCATTTTTAACATTATCGAGTCATTTTATTGGTTTTTAATGCATATTTGTTCAATATACTATACCTACAAATTTAGCCTATTCAAAATATTATCTAAAAATAAATTATTTTCCTAATATTTAAGTAGCTTTATAGTTTTCCATACTAATTGTCAATCTTATTTTTCTATTCAGTTTTTATCTTAAATTATATTTATATTATAATTGTTCACTGTGAAGTGTCATCCATATTCGGTTAAAAACACGTTCAAATAATAATCAGTCAGTTAATGTAACATTGTGGTCAAAAACATATGCGTGTCAGTATACAGTCAATTTTTCACATTTTCAGTTTTTTTTTTTTTTTATTAAATAATAAATAATATCCAAATCGTATTTTTAAATTACAATTGTATAAAATAGTATAATATATATATATATATATGGAATTTTTAAGGTCATTTTTGTGGTAAAATGCACTTTTGGCTATTTTTTAGAGTAGGTATGTTTGTATGGTTTTAAGTGCATTTAAATCCGGGCCTTAGTCATAATCAATGAAAACAAAAACAAATTATAATACAATTCTGGTAAGATAATTTCACAAATTATATAAGTAATCCCTATTTATCATTTATAATATTTTTAAGGAATTCAAATGTTGCATAATTTGAAGAAAGCGAGGTTATTATTATATTATTATAATATACAATACGTAACAAATATAGGAACGGACTTTGTTTATTATTATAATTATTTTAGTTTTTAACCACCAGCACAAGAAAAAAGAATCAAGAAGCCGTTTTTAATCACTAAAGCTACGTCCACACGATGATAGTTGAATGCGATAGTAGCTCCCGTGAGAGTATGCAAGAGTTAACTATCACTATCGTAAGTGTTTACACGCTATCTATAATTTTTACTACTATCACAATAACACTGTAAGCGTAATACATATATAATAATAATTATAGCGTCTACTAAAATGTCGTCAACCGAAGTGACGTATGCAATTATAAATGTCATTAATGAGATCATTAAGCTTAGACGATCTAAAAAAACAAAAAAAAACGTATTTGGGTTAAATCATGAATTTGTAGTAAATTGATTAATTTAGTAAACAATTTTCAATAAACAATTAATAAATTAATAATTAATAATTGAGACAGTTGATAAAAAAAAATTGATAGTATATAAAATATTCTACTCTCGCAGTAATAGAAATATCACGTTTACACGGCGATAGATACTATTACTCTCGTGATATTGACTCTCGTACTATCATGCATGCATGATAGTTGAGAGTCTCTCTCATGATAGACCTAGAGCCACTATCACTCTGTTTACACAATGATAGTATCGCGATAGCTTCTACCGTGAGAGCAACTATCGCGTTCAACTATCATCGTGTGGACGCGGCTTAAAGCAAGAAGAAAGAAACAAGAAACAGTTTTTAGCTACCAAGAAAATGTCTATCACCGTTTCTCACTTTTCTCTCGAACCGCAGTCGATCATCGATATGGTAGTAACTTTAGTGATTGTCGAGCGACATCGGGAATAGACAATGAGGTGTAACTTTTGGACACTTGCTGGCAGCGTCGCAGACAACTTACCTCTGAACTTCCAAGATTCTCTTCGCAGAAAAAAAAGGTAAAAGAAGCGGCTAGAATAGGATGGGTGACTTATCCTCAACAGGTCCACAATATTATCTTATTGAACTATCGCTTCAAACTGATCAATAAAAAACATGGACGCGACTTTGAGGCACTGGTGATCATTAACAGCCCAACATGGTCGGCCTCGATCTCCAAGGATCTGGAACGACATGCGACTCCCACATCTTGAAGGACCGACATGATCTTAATTATGACTACGTCCCGGATGAATGTTCACACCTTGGCGTACCACGGTGCTTCATTAATTTAATCCATTTAATTACCACTTATTTTTATAATAGTCATACCACTGTGAAAAAATTTTAATTTAAAATATGATGTATACATTAGAAATTCGAAGATTTACATACATATCACGTGGTATTTTTAAATAGTAAAGCCAAAATATTTTTTCTGATTGAAATCTGGTCATGGCTCTTTTACTATAAATTACAGCGTCAAATATTGCAAGAATTCTTGAATTAATGCAGAAACATTCCATAAAAAAACATATAATAATAATATTTTCTTAATTCTCCGATAAACAAAATTTACAAATTTTTGTTGGATCACCTCCAAAGCCAAATGCTGTGCTGGAGGTAAGAGTACATGTAATTACAATATTAAATAAACACAACAAGATCATAACAATTATTCAGAATAAAATATAAACTATAAGCAATTCTAATCAATGTAAGGTATTTAAACCTAATGACATAAGTTTTTTTTTAATTTTATACAATTATTAAATTCATGAATGCAAATTTTTTTTTTATTTAAGACAAAAATTAATAAACACAAAATATGGTCCCGATTGACAAAAAGCAGTTCTTAATTTAGGCAGGGTTAAATTAATATCTTTAACAAATCGTGTGATTTATTTATGTGTAAGAGTACGAATTCTGTTAATATATTTAAAAACAACCATAAACATGCATTATACGAAGAGACTTAATATTTAAGATTTTACATTCATTATATACCTAATAAAGTTGTTGGGAAGAATCTTGGCTTATTGAAGATATATTTTACAAGACAATTTAATGTTGTAGTTATTTTTTTTAATATGAGTTTGATAAGCGTTACCCCAAAATACTATACCATAAGATACTATTGATTGCACTAGAGATTTATAAACTATTGTTTTAACGTTAATAGTTAAAATATTTTTCAAACATTTAAATACGTAGAAGAATTTTCGAATTGACTTTATTAACTTATCTATAAGTACATTCCATTTTAAGAGTTCATTAAATTGTATACCTAGATAATTTACAGAGGATGTTTTATTTATTATAGGACAGACACAATTATTTACTTCTCTTTTACAAAATATAGTGTGTAAAATTAATTTATCAAAGTTCAAGTAATTATTATTATTTTTTATTCTATAATGTATGAAGTTGGATTTGGTAAAATTAAGTTGTAATGAATTATTATCCAGCCAATTCTTAATTAAATTAATATTTATATTGACTTCATGTTTTAGTTTATATAGACAAGAGTTACTAACAAGGAAAACCATGTCATCAGCAAAACACAAAACCTTACCTCCTAAATTTTGGCTAAGCAAACTATTTAAGTATATTATAAAAAGTAGTGGCCCACTAAAAGAATGACATGAGGGCTGTCGGTGTGTGCAGAAGAGATGTGATTGACCGAGTAAAGTGGAGGTGTAGGATAAGGGTGGCCGACCCCAAATAGTTGGGAGGAAGGCGAAGTAGAAGAAGAAGAAGATAAAAAGTAGTGGCCCAAGAACAGTTCCTTGAGGTACAGAATAATTAACTAATAAGTCATCACTATAAACGTCATTAATTTTAACCTTATACCTTTATGCATATAATTACGTATAAGATTTTTTATACTTTCATTTTACCATTTGATCGCATTATATATAACACAATTATAGAATCTAAAGTTGTATGCTTGATAGTGTAATTTTTACTTTTGGAAATCAAATATTTAAGGAGTTCAACTTGAACAATAAATAAATATTTAGATTTTTATGAAAAAACAATAATAATTATTGTAGATATAGTTATACTTGTTATTTGCTTAACTTTTCCGATTTACGCGACACAAAATTACTAATTTTATCAAGGGAAATAGTAAAATAATATTGCATTTATACAAACAATTTATTACAGTGAATATTATACGACCATGTATACATTTGTATACTATTACTTTATTATCTTAATATAAGACAATACTACTATATACTATAATAGTTTTTTAGTCTTGAATAAATTATTAACTTGTAAAAATTTATGATGTAAACATTAATGATTGAGCCTTGCCATGTAATACGGTGCCACAGTCACGGAGTGACTCCACATTCTTTAAAAAGTTAACGCATCTGCTTCAAAATTAAGCCATTCAGCCCACCACTGATTATCATTATCAGATTTTTTAGTAGCCCTCATAACTGTGTAGCCGTTAAAAAAACTAAAATAACTTTGTCATGGCAACAATTTGAAAAATTAATTTAATGCACGGCACCCTGACAAAATTCCTGGCACCTATAAATACATTTTACAAGTATATAGCGAAAACACGATTTTGAAACAGCTTCAGCTGTAAGTTGACAGCATAAAGTAATTTATCCATGGTTAACAGTTAATTGTTTTTATCATTACAAAAACATTGACATAAAAATGTGTGCATAGTTTTATCATATTATTGTAAATAAAAATTATCTACATACAATATGCTATTAAAAATAATACAAAATAACAAAAATTTCATGGGAGATTTATGCATGTGATAGATAGCAACTGCAGCGAATTCGATTATTTTTAATGGATTCATTTGAATTACAGATGTATTATTGTATTCATGTGAATAAAAAAGTACATTATTATAAACAAATAATATGAAGCATTTAGTTAACAGAGTCGTATTTAGGGTTGTAAAACAGGGGGGGGGCTAAATCCCTATGAAAATTACAAACAAAATTCTTACTTTTAGTTATTACCTATATTTGTTATATATTATTATTTGTTTATTTATAATTAAAGTAACATTATTTAATTAAGTCCTTTTTGTTTATTCCATTAAACATAATTCATTAATAAAGACAAATTTGAATACAACATAGCAATTTACAATGAATATATAAATGTTATTATATTATCTTATAAAACAATTTCTCAAATAGATATATGTACAATAGTAATATTTTGTCATTAGATTTAAAATGTAGTCATAGTAGTCATACAAATTACATTACATACCTAATATTACAATTTTAATTTTCTTGGCTTTTTGGCAAACTCATTGAGAATTGTTTCTTTGTTTAAGTTCTTCAGTAAATCTTTTTCAATGTATAGTATTGCCAAATTATCAAAACGATTTTGTTCCATTCTAGACCTCAACCAGGTTTTTATTCTCCTCATAGCAGAAAAGGAACGCTCAAAAGTAGCTGTAGTAACTGGTAATATTAATGCTACTTTTAACATTTTTCTTAAATTTGGTAGTACTGATTCATTAGCAATATTTATTAGTTCATCAAAATCCCATTCTTCTTTTAACATGCAATTTTTTGCTACCATAATTTCTGCTTTTAGTAGATTAGGATCAATTTTAAGTAACTTCTGATAGTGATTAATAAAAGGATCAGAGTCAATAGTATTTAGTTTTAAGAAACTATCAAGAGCATTCGCAATAGATAAACTTTCACTTGAAAATCTGCTATTTAATCCTTGAATTATACTATCTAGAATATCATAATATGAGTGACTTCTCCATTGCGCTTCTGGTGTTTTACTTTGTTCTTCAAAATGATCTGTTCCCGCTGTAGATGTAATAATACTATCCTTAAGTAAAGAATTTTCAAAAACTTTTCTTTTTTTTTTTTGAAATGAATGGAGTATCTAGACTAATTTCAAAATTTTCAGAAAATTCTGTCAATGCATCCCACAAAGATTGAAATGATTGTTCGTTACGTTTGTCCTCTAATGTTTTAGTAAAACTTTTTATGATATCCAAAGCCTTACTCAAAGTCATAGATTTACTTTGGAGATTATTGCTCAAAATGTTTATATACTTCAGTACTTCATGAAAAATGAAAAGGTTAACAACAAAATGGCCCTTTTTTAGGTTATTTAAGATTCCACTAGCCTCAACATATTTAAAATCATTATTTTCTTCAACTTCAGTATCTAAAACTTCTAAAATAGAACCATAATATTGTTTTAACACATCACAATTTTCAAAACGACATGCCCACCTTGTATCACTTATCTGCATAATTTCTCTTGATTTAATGCCTAATTGTTTTTGTATATTTATTAGTTTGTTATGAGAAGATGGTTTAGAAAAATGAATATACAAGGACTCTAGTGTATTAAAAAATAAAACTGAGCTTTTTACATGTTTACACATTCCTACTATAACTAAATTTATTTTATGTGCAACACAATGGAAAAAAATTGCTTCTGGATGAAATTCTCTAATTTTTTTTTGAACTCCATTTATATGGCCTGCCATTACACTAGCGCCATCGTACGATTGACCTATCATAGGCACTTGATCAATATTTAGAGTTTTTAAACTTTCAAGTATGGTATTTGAAATACCAGTTGCAGATCTTGATGTAGAGCATAAAACAAAAGACAAAAACCGTTCTTAAACCACCATTTGTTTTGTGTATCGTACACAGATAGTAAGTTGTTCTTCTTTAAATGACCTGGCTTTATCGCACATTAAAGCATACATTCCACATTCAGTTACTTCTTGTACTATTTGTGACCTCACCAAGCCAGCTGTTATACTTATTAAATCATTTTGAATTAAAGGACATGTGTAATTAAAATATGATGTTTCTATTTTACTAGCAAATGATGGATTATAAGTTGCTAACATACAGCATATTTCTTTGAAATTACCTAGATTAAGTGATTCTTTGTTTTCAGTATGATCTCTGAAGCTTAAGCCCTAATGTGCTAAAAATAAAACTGCATCAATTATCATAAGCATGTATTTTCGATTCTTTTCTTAAAATTTACAGAATATAAATACATATTTTGGTATAACTAAAATTGATTGGGGGGGCTATTCTGGCAACTTGGGGGGCTAAGCCCCTCCCTAGCCCCCCTTAAATACGCCCCTGTTAGTTAATCAATATAGTTAACTTGCATTTATCAGGCACGTAATTTTGGAAGAAGAGCGGTAGGGCCGATTGCCCTTCCCGCTCAAATATTGTATTATAGTAACCAAGAATTAAGATATACGGTATACACCACATTATTCTACATTAAGCTTCAATCATTTTGAAAAAGTTAATCGTCCTTCCAAAAAAATAAGCACCTATTTACGTGCTTGGCGTCCATTCTGTCTACGCGTATTACCATTAGGCGCGTTTATGCAATGTCCATTATTGTACAAATAAGTAATTTATTATTAGTTTTATTCATGTTTGACGGATATTTCATTCTCATTATGAAAAAACTACCTTCATTTAATCAATATCTTCTGATAAATGTGGTCAGCCTTTATTATTTTAATTACAGTTTATCTATAAATTATAAATCTATAAAAATAAAAGGAATAAACTATAATTTCGGATTATACTAACTAAAAGTGTTTAAAATTCGAAGAAAAACAGTATTTTTTTAAAAATCCTGATTTAGAAAAAAGCTAGAATTTCGCCCGTCTCTGTTAACCTAAAGGCAAATACTTATGTCCAGGGCCCCGCACTGCTGTAACGTACCTCTTAAATCCAAGTATCTATTAGATGTAGTGTAAAACAAATGAACACTAAAAAACGTGCTAGTTACGTTTAAGTAAATTACTGTGCACAACTGTCAAGTGTCGATTATACATTTTCAATATTGATAATCGTAACGAATCTTGTCGCTTTAACTATTAACTAATACATATTACCTAAATACCTAAATAAATAAACAAATAATAAATGATAAATATGACTAACTGAGAAATATTTGCTTATCGTCTATGCCAGGAGTGGCCAAACTTTAAAGACTTGTGATCGACTTCTGAGTTTTTCTAGGTTGTTACGATCTATATAAAAAAAAAAAAAATGGTTGTAACTAACAAAAATTTATTTTATATACGTACATGTTATACTTCCTTTATTTATTCGGTTTAAAGTATCAATAAGTATCAATTACTTTAATTTTATAATTTTACATAACACGTATTTTAATAAATATTTTATCAATTTATACGAAGCGATAAATACTATTATTTTAATACAGAATATGCATCAGAATATGTACCATACATCAGGCGCGGATCCAAGGGGGGGAAGGGGGCGTACCCCCCCCCCCCCCCCCCCAATCACTAAAATAGGTTTAATATATATCGGGTTTTTGATTATTTTCGTGGTTCAATACTAACTACTAACTAGAGTAATATACAATTACGAAAAATAAAATAATATTATTTTATATTTATTGTGTATTGACTAGTGTGTTGGTATGTTATAGCTAATTGCGTTCCGGTATTGATCGCCGTCGATGATAAACAATTTCTGAAGAACCTACAATGGTAATTTCTAATAATATTATGAAAATAAAATATGTCAACATAATTTTTGTTGCTTTTACGTATTATGTTACAATTCAGGCAGGTTAGTCGTAAGTAAACAATTTATTTTGCGCCCCCTCCGTAAAAAATTTTTGGATCCGCCCCTGCCGTACATAGCTATTTTATTTCAATGTATAACTTCATTTTTCATAGTTATTTAATACTATATATTATTACCATATATATTCTTTATTAGTAGTTCTTATTTTAGTTTTTTTTATTTGTGGGTTGAACAAAGATATAAAAATGTACAGAAAATAAATAAATATTTTAACTCTATTCTGAAAGAATTCGAAAAAATTTGAAAGGAAGTCGCGATTGACTCGAACTCATGTCACAATCGACCTTTTGGCCACCCCTGGTCTATGCACTAAATTATTGTAAGCCATGATAATCCACAGAATGGACAGAATATTATAATTATTCTCTTATATTATTTCCAGTTTTAAAATCATATCATTGAGGCAGGGTCTCCTCTCAACAGATGCGCTGGACGTAGGCAAAGTAGCAAAAAATAAAATAAAACAAAAATTAGTGAATTGTTAATACTCGTATATGAATATACAAATAAATAATTTATATGCTCATAGAGTCACGATTTTATTGAATTCTATCACCTGATGATGAATTTTTAATTCGAAACCAGTCGTACATTACAAATATAATAATACTCCAGATTATAAGCATTTATTTATTATTTATTTATTTATTTCTGTGTAAACTATATATTTATGTATTAATAAAGTAGTAATCGGTGACACGTCATAACATTACTGGTGGAAATAGAATTTAAAAAACGACGTCGAGGGGTCAGTCTAGTGATCTCTTAACAGATACAACAACAGAAGCACCAAGCGCATTATATTGTTGTTATTGTTGTATAATTCTCTTATGAAGAGGACTGGGAACTGGATGGAAGACTATAAGAGTAGCGGAGCTAACGTGCGGTGTTCGACCATGGGGTGCAGGTTCTCTCTCCCTTTCAATTTTCGCTCATACATATTCATGCTCGTATCAGTCGAATCATGTGTGTGTATATCTATTTATATGTACAGTTTTTAGATTGTATTATACTATCGTACACACATACGCGCCCGCGTTATGACTCACTCATGCAGTTCGCGGGCCGCCGTGCTGGGTGGTTCGAGTTACTTTCACTCCCGCACATCCTTCCTTTTTAACCATTGTCAAAAATAAAAAAATTATTGTGCAACCGAAGAAATTTAAAAACTCGATAAAATAACGTAATGCGTGCGGCGTCCAGCCTTGCGGTTGTGAAGATACGGTAGGGCGTGCGATCGATGGATTTCCAATTTAGTGAACAAACAAAATTGTCGAGATTAAACTGGCGAAGAGAAAAGGCAAGAGAGAGAGAGAGAGAGAGAGTGAGAGAAAGAGAAAACAGAGGAAAATAAAGGTGAAGGAAATAACACGACGACTCCTCCGTCAGACTGAATTAAAAAAAGACCGCAGTAGACATAATACATATATATGCATTTACATAAATAAATAAAATTATAGACTTATATATATTATTTGAAGTATAGTACCGTCGTTGTCGCATAAACTTCATATATATATATATATATATATATATATATATATATGAACAGAACTACATCACTTAATTCATTATATATATATATGCATTGTATGTATAAAGGTACAATATGCGGGCACGCGCTCGAGCAACGTGTTATGTATGTATATGTGCGCACACGTATTATATGCTGTGTACCGTACGGAGGGGTTGTATTCGAGGTTGTTAAAAAAATCAAATAAAAAAAATTGAAAAATAAAAAAGCCGGTCCCGAAGAGGCCAAAACAAATACTTAACTGCGCCGCGCGCTTATTGTTCGCGAAGAGTCTGCGGCAACGGCACTGGTGCTGGTGAACGGCAACGGAGGGAAAGACATATGGTAAACGATATACACTTGCAGGGGACGCGACGAAAGCAAACAAATCGTGTGCGTGCGTACGGTCGTGGTCCTCGAGCGTGTAATCGAAATTAATCATTGCAGCGACCGTATATCTCCCCCCCCTGCCTCAAATTTCGTTTCATCCACGACGCGAACGGAGGAGAGCGGTAAACGTAATTAAATTAATATAGATTAGCTTTGCTCTAGCACAGTGTTTTTAACTTTCTACGCTTATGTGTGTTCCAGCAGAACAAATCGAATGCATCAGGCAAAATGTTTTCTGTTCCATCATCGCTGCAACACGTTGTCAACCAATTAGAAACAATAATTTCCTGTTAGGACTCCAGTCGCAGTCCAGTTTTGCAACTTATAATAAAATTATAATTATTAATAGTTTGTACATTATGGAATTAGAATATATTGACTCATTTCGACTAATTAATAAACAAACTAGATTAATATAATAATATACTTACCTAATTAAGTGGTATAATATTAACCATAAACAAAACTTTTCACAGTTGAAAACTGTTCCAATAGGTCACTAATTCCAAACTTATTATTTTAAACGTATGCGCGTTCAGTATACGTTGCTTACAACTTTACATTGTATACTCTGTGCTAGAACAAAGATATAAACATCTTAGTTTTGCATATTTTTTCGTAATCGGTAGTAAAAAAAAAATTAATTCACGTGGTGCAACGAAACAGCAACTACAGTGTTACAGATAACTTTTACGGGCGACCGTATAAAAGAACACTATTTATCTGCCGGGTCATTAATTAGTTTAGGGTTACCATATTTTATTTGACGAAAACCAGGACAATTTTTTTCTCATTCTTTCTCGTTGACATAACTTTTTATTGATCTTTTAACTATACAGATACAATTTTTACAAAAATATATTTATATATTAATAATTTACTACTGCGTCGTCTCCTTCCGAGATAGAAAGTCTGAAAGAAACATTGTTTTTAGTATGACTACTCTACGTTGTAGTACTACACTACTGTGAATAGCTTATTACAACTGACAACATATTAAATAATGGTCGAATCCTTTAGCAATAACTACAACTATCATGTGGAAACGAATTCGACAAAAAAATAGTCACTTAGTCAGGAGAATATTCAACATTTTATTTTATCATGACAATAATATTATAGTTGTTTGAACTAGAGTTTTATAAAATACAAACGTACATTATTAAAGAATCATTCTGAGACAATTGGCTGTCACGAAACAAATCATCGGGACACCGGGACGCCATACTCAAAATCTGTACTGTCCCGACCAAACCGGGACGTATGGCAACCCTAAATTAGTTGGTTTACGCAACTTGCCTACTAAGCAGGACCTTCTTCATGCTATTATATACATGTAAAATATTCGACTACTGAAAGCAAAATATCTCATAACAATGATATAATAATATTATATCATTGTTATGAGACATATATTATATATGACATATGTTATATTATAACAATGAGCACTAAGAATTAAAATATTTTAATAACTATGCACTCGCCTATTGTTGCAATTTAAATTTATGTGATAGCTGATATATAATTTTATCGGCCGACTGTTAATGTATTAAACACATTAGTGTAATAATATCGACTGTTAACAATCATCATTATCACAGTTTATAAATAGAATAAAATATAATTTTAATTTTACATAGGTATTATTTTACCTCAATAGCACTCCGGTTTAGATATCGGGTGCTTCAGATTACAAAAAAATAAACGAAAATGTATAAAATAGTTTCGGTGTGTACTAGTTGCGGTCAATCCTAAAAAAGGTTACATACTAGTTGCAGTCATCCATCAAAATGGTTACATACTGATTGCGGTCACTCAAATAATAATAACTAATGTCAGAATATAATATAATATGTATAATACTGTTTAATCATTATTATATAACTTGTGTCAAAATATAGTATATATTATGTATAATAATAATTTAAAATTTTAAAATTTTGTAGGTATAAATTTGAAAGACTTTAGATTTATTTCGCCTTCTTCATAATATTGTATTGGTTGCGCTAAAATATGCTCTTTTTCTATTGAAATTTTATTAACACGACCGGTTTTTGTACAATTCATTTTCAAATAGTAATTCGTTTGAATTTCATTTAAAGCGTCAATAAGTATAAAAATATTAGGGTGAGAGTGGTAAAACATGCTATTGAGTTTTGAATGAAAACTTTCGTATGCATAGGTTATTCGTGTTATGGAAGATGAAAATTCAGCCCATAATGACGGTGGATATCTCGAATCTTCCCTTACATACTCTTCTAAAATATAGTCTGTAAATGTTGTGAATTTCGAATTATTAGGTGGAAGAAGAATTGGAGTATAATAAAGCTATGACCGCAACTAAGATATTACCTACATTGGCATGACCGCAACTGTTATGTCTGTTTATCTCAAAAATCGTTATGACCGCAACTACTAAGCAGCCAATAATTTCTCTTAAAATATAATTTTAATTTTCAAAAATGTTTTGAAACAACTAAATTAATATCGTCATTCAGTGGCGGTTACTGAGGTTCACATAAGGAGATGCACAATTAATTTGTAATATACTTATGTAGGCGGGTAAAAAATTATTAACTTTCTTATAGGTATAGGTATATTTAATTATTTTAAGCTCTATAAGCTCTTCGTCACGGTAAAATAAAAATAAATTAGAAAAAATAACTTATTATGTATGAAACATAAGTACAACATTTTTATTTTCACGATCGACGTGATGCGTGGAACGATAAAAATAAGTCAGGCGTCACATTGATTGTGCTCTAAACTACCATATATTACTAACCGACGTGCTTACGCATGTAACTAATTGTTGTAGGGCCGCCCGGAGCACAATGAATATGTGCTTCGCTAATTATTTAATCGCTTATAGACTTACTTCTCAACATGAAAAGCTGTAAAAACTTTTTTTTAATAAATAATTTTTTTAATTACAGACTTTGTCCATTATAACCAATTATAATTTAATATAGGAATCTAATAATTTTATATATAATTTTTTTGGTTGGTTCACGTGCTCCTGTGCACTATAGCACGAACAGCCACTACCATCATTCATTAAGTTGAATATATAATTATTATTGATTTATGGATAATTGATAATCAAACTTTCTACTTTTTTTTTAATGTTAAAGTTTGTACTAGGGTAAACACGAGCGAACGAGAGTGAATACTATCGAACGAACCAGTGCGCAAAGGAATGAAACCAATTCAAACACTCCAAAATTAAAAAAAAAAATTTTACGAGTATATATAACAAGATATTATAATAATTTTATATTCTTTACACATTATTGATAATATACATCATAAAGGTCTCAGTTTGTCTTGTTGTACCAATGCAATTTTTAATAGTCATAAAAATGTCATGACACGCAAGCGATGTCCAATAGTAATAAGAATTGCAAAATACGCTAAGTAATCGTTTTCATATTCATTGTGTAGATAAAAGCTGTTGATTTGAAAGATCTAGTTTAGTAAATTATTTCGTTTAATAATTTATTATTTCATCAACATGGATAATAAAAATAAATTAGGTAAAATGTTAACCTAACTACATGTAAGTATCACAAAAAAAAATTTGAAAAAAAATTGAAGTGTACATAATTTTTCTTAACACAAATTAACTGCAAAATATGAAATTAATATTACAGAAAAAGATGTTGAGTTTTTTTTTTTTTTTGTTATATTTTTCGTGATCCCACCCCGTCCGGTCTAATATAAACTAATAGTATTTTATGATAAATTTAAGTTCTCAATAATCAGTACCTATTTTATTTTATTTTTATTTTATACTATTTTATACATGGAATAATTTGAAAATGTAAGAAAAAAATTATTCTTTTAACTGAAGGTAGTTCATTAAAAAGTATAAGTAATATCTTCGATATTTTAAAAGTGACATATGAAGTACATACATGGTCAAATACTTATATAGAGGCTATAAAATCATCAATTATAATGTTTGTCTTCCTGCGTAAATAGAAAGCGAGTAAAAGTATGCTCCAGTTGTTTAAAAAAATGTCATTATTTATGACTTCAAAAAAAATGTTCAAATGTCATTAAATACTGCTTGTGCGAAAAAAAATGTAGGAAGTCCAAAAAAAATGTTTTTCATAATGTTTTATTCGAAAAAAACAACGTAAATCTGTTGCATTAGGAAATGTATGCACTATGCAAGAAATGAAATCTACTGAAAATTTTCAAATTTTATACATGGAAAAAAAGAGCACATATTAAGTGAACTCTTTTTTACCATTTTTATATTATAATTTTCATACACATTATGTATTAGAAATAATCACATCTACTCCTCAGAGGACAATTTAAAAGAAAAAGTTTTATAATAATAATTTATCGTTTGGGCACATGAAGTTTTCCTTCTGTGGAAAATGTTTAATTGCTGTTTGAAAAATGTGCATTACGACTATTAATTATACTATATAATATATCATATACGTATATGAGTAGTTATCAGATTTTAACTTTCTAAGAAATACCTATAAATAGATTTAGTTTTTCAAAGTATTTATAATATCGTTGACTCGATTGCGCACTCACAGTGCAAATCATATCAAATCACATCTGAACTACAGTTCACCCACTGTTATCTAAGAAACTGTCATGGCGGAAAATAATACCGTTCATCTGTCTAAATTCCATCCATTTTTACCCATTTTTAGGGCACTACTTTTGCCCGATTTCCGATCCCGTTCACAAGTTCTCGAACTGTATCACAACGCGTTATGAATGAGATGGGCAAAACGTGTTTTATTTCAGTACGGAATAGAAACATCGAAAAGGAATTTCGTGATTACGTGGCCGTGGTACTCAAAACAGTCCAATCACGTTAGCAATAATGGTTTTGCATTATAGTAATATCCGGTGATCGAACAAATAAAAAAAGAATACGACGACGCGCGGCGGGAGATCCGCGTTGGATTTCCGTGACGCGCCGAGATTAAAATATTACCGTCGTCGCGGCGTAAAACGTATTGTGCGTCGCAATAAGGAACGACGGTGGCGGTGGTGGCAACGGCGGCGACGCACAGTGGTCTGAAACATCAATTTAGACGGCAAAAACCCCATGTTTGAAATATTAATTTTTTCATAATTTTTTCTTATGATATACAAATAGACAACCCAAGGAACCTTAATACGGAGTTTGAAGTTCCTATGTATAAATTAACGGGACTTACAGCATTTTTTTTTACGTTTTTTATGTTAAAATCGGTATTTTATAGAAATATTTACTTTTTTTTCATGTATTTTTTTTCTCGATTTAATATTTATTTTTAAATATTTTAATACAATTAATTTAAAGTTCAAGCTATTTAAAATAAGTGACAAATATAGTTATGTACATTTAATTAATTAATTTTTTTTTTCTTACACTTGAAAGAAATTTTTAAATTTTTTTTATTGTTTTTTAACATCGACAGACTGCTATTAAAAATTACTCAACTTTACCATATATTCGATGCACATAACATGTTAAGGAAGTTCTCAGCTATTCAAAAATATAAATTTTGTTTGCGTCTGTGCACATATTTAGAGCACAGAAATTATTTACTTCTAACAAAAATTGGTTATCATAACAGTAATTTGCTGAATTGAAAAATAATTTAATATGTACCCACTGTTAAGATACTTGATAGCAATACAATTATTATGACTTTATATCATATATATGTAGCATACTTGTCGTACGTAATACTCTAATTTATAGTTTTAAGTTGAGATACGCAGGCAGGAGATAAGTACGCGTTTGCCATTTATTCTGAACAAAATTTTGTATAATTCATTGGCACATCGACCAAACACTTTGCTTCATTACATAGTTTTCTTATATTTTGTCAGCCATTGCCAGTGGATGTGAAGTCAATCTGGAAGTGTTTGATATATATGCTATGGATACTGCAAAATTATTTGTGAAATTATATCCCTGGTATTATATGCCTTCCAGTGTACACAAAATATTGATACATGGGGCCGATGTTATAAGATTTGCAATTCTTCCTATTGGTAAATAAATATATATAATAATGACTTAGTTTTTTTAAAGATCTTATAACATAATTTTTAATGTTAGGACAACTTTCCAAAGAAGCACAAGAAGCAAGAAACAAAGACTACAAGCACATAAGAGAACACCACACACGAAAAAACTCTCGGTTAAATACTAATACAGATTTGTTCAACATGCTGCTAGTTTCATCCGATCCTTATTTCTCTTCGATAAGAAATTTACCGGAAAAAGATATAGAAACCTTTTCTGACACTGTAAAATCTCTTCTTGTATTACCTGGATCCTCAAAAAATTGTAATTTAAATCAATCATTTTCAGATATGGAATTAAGTGAATAAAAAGTAATTATATCGTCATAACTATAATTTTTTTTTATTATAACTAATTTTTGTTAGAAGTAAATAATTTCTATGTTCTAAATGTGTGCACAGACGCAAACAAAATTTATATTTTTGAATAGCTGAGAACTTCCTTAACATGTTATGTGCATCGAATATATGGTAAAGTTGAGTAATTTTTAATAGCAGTCTGTCGAAGTTAAAAACAATAAAAAAAATTTAAAAATTTCTTTCAAGTGTAAGAAAAAAAAAACCGGATGGGCCTCGCTCTGCTGTACAGTTAGGGGTGGAGTGCACCTCGCTTATAGGATAGGTCATTATTATAATGGATTTGTTAAATTTGAATGCAATGATAGATATCATTGTATACGAATAACGATTCTGAACGGAGTTCATATGTTAGTCTAGAATATAATACAATGTTATTTATAAATATTATATAAGTATATTTTATTTTTAAACGAAAAATTTAGAAAAACCGAAAATTTAAATTGTCTATAAATAAGTCAAAATATGTCAAAATACTTTGAAATTTTAACCATGAATAGAAAACGTCAATATAAAGATTTAATGATAATTTCAAGTTGTTGCGGTTTTTCGTTTTTGAGTTAGGGCATTTTAAAAAAACCGATATCATTTGTCAGTCTAGAACATTCTAGATTATATTATATTTTACATGTAATTTTATGTCAATATTCGATGTTCAAACGCTTATAAAAAAAAATTGTGCTTTTGGATTTTAATAATTTTTGAATTACATTAAGAACTACTTCTGTGGAATCTTCGATTAAATTTTCAAGTATTTTGTAGAAGCCAAATTTTTTTTATCACCGATTATAAAAATAAAATGTAAAAAAATCGAATATTGTAAATGACTATAAGTGGCTTAAAAATCAATATAATATTTTGAAAAAAATATTGCATAAAAGAAATACCAATCTTAACAGCTGGTAGAAATTTAAAAAATCTGCGACTTATACTTTTTGAATTATAACAAATATTTAAAATCGTCTGAGAATAAATCGCTATTTTATGCAATTTCGTAAATATTTAAATTTCAAACAGTCATACAATTTTTTCCTCTTAGTCCGGTAGAAATTTTTTTAAAGATTTTTGAAGAGTAGCTCATAGATAACCTAGTGTTAAAATTTTGAACCTTAAGTATGAACAAAAAAAATTTTATGAATTTTTATCTACAAAATAACATGCAAATTATCGTGATTTTTACACATTTTATACAAATTTGAGAATTAAGGGCTTATAAAAAAAAATTGAGTTAACCGATCACCGATATTTTTTAGTTACGATAAGTTTAACTTATTATAAACCTAGTATAAAATTTTCAAGAGTTTTCGCTCAATCAATTAAATTTTATAGATGTTTAAAAACAAAAATTTAACAAAAATCGAAAATTTAAATTGTCTATAAATAAGTCAAAATATGTCAAAATACTTTGAAATCTTAACCATGTATAGAGAACGTCAATATAAAGATTTGGTGAAAATTTCAAGTTGTTGCGGTTTTTCATTTTTGAGTTAGAGCATTTTAAAAAAAACCGATATCTTTGTCAGTCTAGAATATTATACAGTATATTATATTTTACATGTAATTTTTTGTCAATATTCGCTGTTCAAACGCTTATAAAAAAAAATTGTGCCTATGGATTTTAATAATTTTTGAATGACTTTAAGAACTACTTCTGTGGAATCTTCTATTAAATTTTCAAGTATTTTGTACGAGCCAAATTTTTTTTATCACCGATTATAAAAAAAAAATGTAAAAAAATCGAATATTTTAAATGCCTATAAGTGGCTTAAAAATCAATATAATATTTTGAAAAAAATATGACATAAAGGAAATACCAATCTTAACAGCTGGTAGAAATTTCAAAAATCTGCGACTTATACTTTTTGAATTATAAAAAATATTTAAAATCGTTTGAGAATAAATCGCTATTTTATGCAATTTCGTAAATATTTAAATTTCAAACAGTCATAAAATTTTTTCCTCTAATTCCGGTAGAAATTTTTTTAAAGATTTTTGAAGAGTAGCTTATACATAACCTCGTGTTAAAATTTTGATCCTTAAGTATGATTAGAAAAAATTTTATGAATTTTTAACTACAAAAAAACTTGCAAATTATCGTGATTTTTACATATTTCGTATAAATTGTAACTTTGAGCACTTATAAAAAAAAATTGTGACTTACGATTTTAGATTTTTTTTTATCAGTTAAGGAACAACTTATAAGAAATCTTGTATTAAATTTTCAAGATTTTCTAGGCAGCCAAAAAAATTTTATCGTTATTTAAAAAAAAAATACTTAAAAATATTGAAAATTTCAATTGTCTATAAATAGCTTAATAAAAGTCAAAATACTTTGAAAATTTAATGGTGTATAGAGAACGCTTATCTAAACATTTGGTGAAAATTTCAAGTATTTACATCGATTAGTTTTTGAGTTATAGCAAAATAAAAAATTTGATTATGTCAAAAACTGGTTTTGCGTAAAAACTCCCGTTTTTCCCAAATTTTTTTATGGTTTTTCCCGTCGCATTTAAAAAATATTGGAAATTTTTAACTTTTAACCCCCCAAAGTACCAAATAGATTCACTTTCCTTTCAGAAAAGTTGCTACATAAGGCAATCGAAGCATTTTTACTGCCCCAAAACTTGTCGACAGACACAAAAAAAAAAAAAACACACATCATTGTAAAATCAATACATTCTTCACTCCGTTCAGAATCTAAAAATTGATTAATTAAATGTACATAACTATATTTGTCACTTATTTTAAATAGCTTGAACTTTAAATTAATTGTATTAAAATATTTAAAAATAAATATTAAATCGAGAAAAAAAATACATGAAAAAAAAGTAAATATTTCTATAAAATAGCGATTTTAACATAAAAAACGTAAAAAAAAATGCTGTAAGTCCCGTTAATTTATACATAGGAACTTCAAACTCCGTATTAAGGTTCCTTAGGTTATCTATTTGTACATCATAAAAAAAAATTATGAAAAAATTAACATTTCAAACATGGGGTTTTTGCCGTCTAAATTGATGTTTCAGACCACTGTGCGACGGTAGCGACCAATGGGCGAAGGTTCACGCGACCGTGATGGTATTCGTCCGATACGGTAGACGGCGGCGCGGCGATGGTAATCACTGTCGCAATAACTCTCGTTGTCGGCGCTTTCTTGTCCGTTGTGTGTCCTCGAAGAAATTTCCGTAACAGCTGCAGCAAGAGACTTCTACACAATTTGGCACATTATTGTAACAACCGTCTTCTCCACTACGAAAATGCCGTTACCGAAAAAACAGGACAAAGATATGGTAAACCAAGTGGAAGGTAAGTCTATAAATATGCAATATCCTTATAATTATATCCCTGTCAAAGCGGTCACTCGAATCATTTATCGCCCACCCGACCTATAAACTGGGTCATATTACAATGAGGCTGACTGCTTACATCATATGCAATGTATAATATTAATACTTATTTTCTTCTACTGAAATCTTACCAGCACTCATAGGTATTCATCGAAATTAATTACGATATACACTGATCGTCCATCTGAAATGAGTTATTGATTGCACGTTTCATATTATTATGTAGTTAAACTATATAATATAATATGTAGAATGTTCAGTGCCGACTGTGTAGCATTGTGATAGTGATCTCACTCACCCCTCGGTTTAAAAACAGGAGACAAAAAAAGAAAAGAGATTAAATAATATATAACTTTATAACTATATACTTTATGCATGCAACATTAAATTTAAAAAATTAGATTTTGTATAAATTTCATTACACATTCTAATTTTTTTTTCTTAATTTACTGACGGTTTATAGTTGGAAAGTTTTATAATTTAGAATGTTGTGTAGTAAATAAGTTTGCCTTCTACAAACACAGCAGTGTTTCTTTCTCTAGAAAGTCACCTACTTAAGAGAGTATGTGTGTGTATTCGTGTGAGATAATTCGAACCCACAATGATACGCTTTGTCTTATTCCACTCGGTTTTTCCTGTTTCCTTTTTATTATTATAAACCTGAACTAATATGTACATAAATAAAATTAAAATAACTTAAAAACATTTTTATACTTTATTGGAAGTGAGTAATACTAAAAATAAATCCAGATCGTTCAATTGAACGTTTATTCTTGTAAATTCCAATTTTCTATGTATTATGGGCATCAATATTGATTAAAAATTGGTATAAAAATTAATTTTGTGTTTCTAATAACATGTAGAAAAAATACACATTAATAATATAGTAACAATTTATCTTTATCTGTACATTTTCGATATTTTTTTTATGAAGTTCAGTAAAAAGTTTCTTATAGTACTAATAAGTTTTTAGTAGAAAATTTTTTTGTAATTATAGTCAATTATGCTTTACGCGTATATGCTGCGATCACTTAAATTAACAAATGAGGGCCATATTTGACGGGACCCAGGAAACTAGATCTTCTGAGTCTTTTTTTTTACTTTTTTAGGGTTAGGCGTGGTCAAACGTAAAATTTGTCTTTTTAAAAATAAAAACTAACAATTCAATAGTTTTGACATCAAACATCATTGCAACTGCGTTGTTTTAATATGTTATATTTTGTAGAGAAAATGACATAAATCATAAATAATTATAATGACCAATATTAAAATACCTAAGTGTTTCCGAGTAAAATATAATAAGAGAGTTTAGCACCCGCAATAAAAATGAAAGAGCTTAATTAACGAGTGCTGTATTATTTTAATAACTGTAAAATTTATTTCGTTGATAATGAAAACGATATTCGTTTTGAAAGCCTGTGTTGTGTTCTATTTATATAAATAAATAATACGACAAGAATATAAAAAGTGTAGTTTGTATAACCGAAGGCGAGAAACCCCAATTTCCAGAATCGATCGTATTTATTTACCTTGTATTGTGTTCCGCACATGTTATATAGTCGCTTTAATCAACAAACTAGATGTACAATTCAACGAATTAACTATTATTTCTGGGATATTCAGACACGTGTTAATAACGTTAAATTATAAGTATACCAAAGTATCATATTATAAGCTATTGTATTTCGATATTAAAAATAGTACATACCGAATAAGAACAGTGTATTTATATACAAGTATTGCCGTAACTCAACATATAGAGTTTAATTATGAAATCGATTTATTTTAATATTTTATTATATTTTTATGTGTTGTAGTTTATTATTTGAATTTTATAGTTTTACTGCTTTTTAACATATTTATATTGTATTCTCAACGTTTTTAAATATCTCTTACCTGTTGGTGGTCTAATACCGTAATTAGTTGCAACAATAATATTGTATAACATTAAATACTCTTTTTGTTTTTAAATGTATCAGTTTTTCATTAAACAATAATTATTTAATTATTGTATTCATTTGTATTCGGTCTGTAGTTTATTTATAGAGGTGTAAAAAATCTTTTAAAATAATCAAAATATGATTCTAATTTCTCTTCAAAAGTTGAAAATATTTTTTAAAAATTGTAAAAAAAATATGTTATAATATACAAAGGAACAAAGTAAATAATACAAAAAACTGATATAGATAAGTATAGAATAAAAAAAAACTGGATGGGCCTCGCTCTGCTGTACAGTTGGGGGTGGAGTGCACCTCGTTTATAGGATAGATCATTATTACAATGGATTTGTTAAATTTGAATGCAATGATAGATATCATTGCATACAAATAACGATTCTGAGTTAATATGTTTGTTTAGGATATAATACATTGTTATTTATAAATATTGTAAAAAGTATATTTTATTTTGAAACGATAAATATATTTTTCATTGGGTTGGCAGTTGCATACAGCGACATAGTTTGTCAGTCTAGAATATTATACATTATATTATATTTTACATGTAATTTTATGTCAATATTCGCGGTTCAAACGCTTATAAAAAAAAATTGCGCCTATGGATTTTAATAATTTTTGAATGACAATAAGAACTACTTCTGTGGAATCTTTTAATTAATTTTCAAGTATTTTGTACGAGCCAAATTTTTTTTATCGCCGATTATAAAAAAAAAAAATGTAAAAAAATCGAATATTTTAAATGCCTATAAGTGGCTTAAAAATCAATATAATATTTTGAAAAAAATATGACATAAAGGAAATGCCAATCTTAACAGCTGGTAAAAATTTTGAACCTTAAGTATGAACAGAAAAAATTTTATGAATTTTTATCTACAAAATAACTTGCAAATTATCGTGATTTTTACACATTTTATACAAATTTGAGCATTAACGGCTTATAAAAAAAATATGAGTAAACCGATCACCGATAATTTTTAGTTACGATAAGTTTAACTTATTATAAACCTTGTATTAAATTTTCAAGAGTTTTCGGTCTGCCAATTAAATTTTATAGATGTTTAAAAACAAAAATTTTACAAAAATCGAAAATTTAAATTGTCTATAAATAAGTCAAAATATGTCAAAATACTTTAAAAACTTATCTATGTATAGAAAACGTCAATATAAAGATTTGGTGAAAATTTCAAGTTGTTGCAATTTTTGGTTTTTGAGTTAGAGCATTTTAAAATAATGTAATTTGTAAAAACGTGATTTTGCGTAAAATTTCCCGTTTTTTTGTAATTTTTTTATCGTTTTTTCGATTTTTTTTAAAAAGTATTGATAAGATGGATTTTAGACTAGCCAACGTACCATCTACATTCACTTTCCTTTCAGAAAAGTTGCTACTTAAGCAAATCGAAGCATTTTTACTGCCAAAAAAGTTGTTGTCAGACACAAAAAAAAATTAAAAATAAAAAACACACATCATTGTAAAACCAATAGATTCCATCACTCCGTTCAGTATCTAAAATTTTATGTGATTTTTGACATTGCTTGTCATTCATAAGAAAGTAAATATTGGCATGATAATTGGATAATTTTAGTCTTAAATTACTTTCAACATTCAGTGTATTCCTATATTTATTTAAAGAAAAAAATTAAAGTAGAAAAAGCACGTTTACACAGATAAGTTGTCGAAAAGCCTATTAAGTTTCTCAATGCAATTTTAGCAATTGCTGGTTAGTCCTTCCGAACATCTAACAATAATGGCACTAATGGTATGCTTTTAAACAACGATCTTAGAGTCTGATTATGAGACATGAAAGTTCAATCAACGAATCTTCTTCTAACTGTTATTATCAATTTTTTCAAACGTTTGATAGCGTTTATTGTACGCTAATTGGACACTACAGATATAATATTACATAATACAGTAGATAATATTGATAAATATTATTATAACCAGAAATATAATTAGGTATTTATTTAAAATATATAATATTTAATATTGTATATTTTTATGGTTCACGGTTCAGTACCACGCTGCTCGCGGCTCACTTGTGAGCCGCGGCCCATGGGTTGGGAACCGCTGGATTAGGTGATCCAATCAATGATTATACACGTTTTAGTATTACTCGAACACTGCATATTATTGATCGTCCTTTGCAAGACCCGCGATACTGTCCGCCATCATCGTGATGATCTGTTGATGGTTGCTCGTCACGTGTAAAAAAACACGATACTTGCGATGATTGACGGGGACGGCGGCGACGGAAGTGTAACGTGTAATTCGTGTGTAATCAACAAAAGCGCCGCGTGCCCTGTCCGGCGCGAGAGCCGCGTGGGAGACGCGCGCCCCGGGCTGCTGTCATATCTTTCCGGCCGGTTCGGTACTAATAAGCCCGTCGGTTTTTATCAATAACAATAATAATAATAATAATAATAACAAAATGTAACGAGACTCCTCTTCCCCCCACACCGTCGGTCACGTGGCGACGGGAAAAAAAAAACATCGTGTTTCCCGAAACGTTTTGTGCATTGTTTGGTCGCTCGCAATGTTTTTGTAATTATTATTATCGTATAGCGTTATTGTTATTATATTATATTACATATCGTGTGCACGCGTCGACGTCGTCTTTCGGCCGTGTACGTGTTGTAATTGTTGCACGCGTGGAGGGTGACGGACGATGCGATTTTCGTTTCCTAAAGTCCTGCCCTCCGCGTGAGAGTGCTTCTTCTATCGCGTGTGTGGTATAAACCGAGTCCTCGGGCCCCCGTCGTCGGCTTGTTGAGGGAGCACATATCCGGAGTTAGCCTGGAATAATAGATTAACTATTAAAAATAAATTGCAATTAATACTGAACAATTATGATAGCGTTTTTTAATAAAATTTTTTGATGTTCTACTACACGTAAATGGTTACTATAAATTTTTCAAAAATATAAAAAATGGAAAAATAAAATTTACGTCACACGCACACACACATATATATATATATGTAAGTATAATTTTTATAGTACATTTAATGCTGCAAATTTCTTATCATAAATAAGATATTTTTTTTTAAGGAGCTTAGGAATCCAGAAGGAGTAATATGAATCCCCGTTAGAGATTCCTTCTCCAATTTTCGTTTTTGTATCAAACTAGGGAAAAGGTTAGAGTAAAAATTAAGACCTTAAACCAAACATAACATTGAATGAACTACCTACTTATAACTAAACACCTCGTATTTGCCGGAAGAACGGTAGCCTTAGGACGGCAACACTAGAGGGTTATTTTACCGTGCGATATTTTTCGTGATTTAAACCAAAATGCTCTTCAGTGTATGATACATGTCAACGATGACGTACAAGAATATTGTGTTTTAGGCCGGTGACACACATGAGAAATTTGTTTCGTAAAATTTGTTTCTTGCAATTAATCGCACGAAACATATTTCATGGTCAATACACACAGAACAAATTTGTTTCATAAATATTTTTTTCACCTACCCATCAGTTAGTTCACACAGCTCATTTTAGTTGGTCTAAAGATGTCGTCCGATGATGACATTATTGTTCTATGGTTAAATCGAAAGAAGAAGATGATTAAAAAAAAAAGACGATACTGGGTGCATCCTGCGAACCTAATTAATTTAAAACATAGTGCTACTACTGTTGCAAAGGAATTATATCAACATCCTGACAAATTTAAATCATTCTATAGAATGAATCTCACAAATTATTATCACGATATAAATAATTATAAATTATAATATTTGTACATACCTATTTTACGTCGTGAACTGCGCGGGAGTTGTTAGTGAAATGACGAAACAATTACATATGAAACAAAACATGTTTGGTTTCATGAAACTTGTTTACAAAATATTTTTGAGATAACCTTTCGGAAACACCAGTGTGTGTTGCTCCATACACGCGATTTTAAGTAACTAAATAAATTTCTTGTTTCATGAAACAAATTTCTCATGTGTGTCACTGGCCTTTGAGTATTATTTTGCTTCACAGATGCATACAAAAGACAAGTCCTTGTCGCACGATAATCGTGTGTTATTAATCATTTTTAAGTACTTTTAACAAAACACACCGTAAAATTACGTAAAAATGTCGTGCTGTAAAATATTGTGTTGCCGACCATAGTTTAGTGATAAACACCGTTTTATTCGTTTCACATTATATCATTAAATCGTCACTCATATCCAAAATCATAGTGAAATTAAAGTTTTATAATCTATAATAAAACCATAAGACTCACTTTTTTAAAAAAATGACTTTAAAACAAAATAAATTGGTTGCAGAATAGAATTAGTTTTAACTCAAACTTTCCGAGTGGACAATTTATTTTTTAAAAATATAAAATATTGGCAACCCATCAAAATTATAGTATCCATTAGTATTTTTTTATTTATTTATTAATTTCTTTTTTAACGGAAGTTGTGATTAATTAAATAATATTTATATTTATTTAATAGTCTGTGTAGTATTCAAAATAATTTTTAAATTTTTCTCATACTTTTTTAACATTCAATCACCTTTTTCTAAAATCTTAAAAAAAATTCGTCTTATAAATAACTTTTTTACATGTATATAAGAAGTTACTTAATATTTTATAGTTTTACTAGGTGAACCCGTGCACTTTGTGTGTAGCCCATTAAAGATCCTACCTCTTATATGTCTCAAACTGTGTATTAAATTCGTTAACAATTTTAATAATTTATTTCATACTAATTATTATTATTAAAATAAATAAAATAATAAATTATTAAAATTTCCATCGTAAATATCAAAATGTCTACTTGAGCACCTCCCAGGGTTGTTACTATCACTTTTTAACTTAGCCTAACTTCTGCACATAGATTTAATATATCTTTGTACCAAATTATATATAATACTATGTTGTTGATTTTCATCGATTCTGTTCAATTTTATTCCACGCTTCGCGTTGCTCGTCAATTTGACTTGCTCTTCTATATTTTTGACTCGCAGAATTGCGAGTTCTGCGACTTAAGTTTTTACGTCTAATTTCTAGCATTTTGAAAAACAACCATACCAAAACTCTTTAAAAAATGTTTAACATTTATCAATAAACTTACTGTACTGTGAAATTTTGACAGAGGCATCTGTTTCATGCGACAAACTGTAATTACGTGATTCCGTAACCAAGGGAATACATATATATTTATATATATACACGCCGATAAAACTCAAAAAAAAAAAAGGTCAGATTGCAGTTAGCTATATAGGTATACAATTTACACGGTTACATTAGTTTTACATTTTCCGTGCAACTTTCTTCATTTTTTCTTACGTAAGAACCTTCTCCTGACAATTACGAACAATTAAAAAAGATTTGAACCAAATCGGCCTAGTTGTTCTCAATTGATAAATTGTTATACATTTTTGGCTCCATTTTTATTTTTGTATGTAGATTATATTATTTTATATTCAACGATTTTTAAATGGACATAATTGTTATTTTCCAATTTTGTAGCAACGGATAGCAATAACTAGCAAAAAATAGCAATGAAGTATAAATAATTACATTCTTTTTCTTTCTTTTTTTTTTTTTTTTTTGCATCGACGACGCTACGGAAACAATTTTCGCAATATTTCCGTGGCGCCGCCATCATAACAAACAAAATGCATATACATAAGTACCACTAGTGGCGTAACTAGACCTCTAAAATGCAGGGTGCTAAATCTGTGAATGCATTACAGAGTTGTGGGGGGCTTTGCCCCCTTCACACCCCCAAGCACCCAAACCTACAATACTCGATAAATCAAAACTTTCAAATATATATTAACACACTTCACATAAATAAAAGATAAGAAATTAATAATATTCTTTTTTTACTACAATATCAATAATATATTGGTACATTTTAATTTCATAATCTTGTTAATAAATAACTAAGATATTATCATACATTTTAAATCAGCATAATTTTTCTGGGTTTCATGTAGTATTTATTCAAAATAGTTTCAGTATTTAGCTGATTTAATAAATCTTTTTCAATAGTCAGCAAAGATAAATTAGTAAACCTTTGCTGAAACATGCTTGATCTTATCCAGTTTTTTATTCGCCGCATTGTCGAAAAACTTCGCTCACATGTAGCAGAGCTTACTGGAATTGTAATTGCAATTTGCAAAGTTTATATAAATTTGGAAAGGAATCTTAGATTCTGAACGGAGTGATGGAATCTATTGATTTTACAATGATGTGTGTTTTTTTTAGATTCTGAATGGAGTGATGGAATCTATTGGTTTTTCAATGATGTGTGTTTTTTTTTTATTTATTTATTTTTTTATTTATTTTTATTTTTTGTGTCTGACGACACCTTATTTGGCAGTAAAAATGCTTCGATTTGCTTATGTAGCAACTTTTCTGAAAGGAAAGTGAATCTACTTTGGGATGTCAAAAGTAAAAAATTTTCAATATTTTTTAAATGCGACGGGAAAAACCCTAAAAAAATAAGGGAACAACGGGAGTTTTTACGCAAAACCAGTTTTCGACAAAATCAAATTTTTTATTTTGCTATAACTCAAAAACTAATTGATGTAAATAATTGAAATTTTCACCAAATTAGATCCGCGTTCTCTATACACCGTTAAATTTTCAAAGTATTTTGACTTTTATTGAGCTATTTATAGACAATTGAAATTTTCAATTTTTTTAAGTATTTTTTTTTTAAAATAACGATTAAATTTTTTTGGCCGGCCAGAAAATCTTGAAATTTAATACAAGGTTTCTTATAAGTTGTTCCTTAACTGATAAAAAAGATCTAAAATCGTAAGTCACAATTTTTTTTTATAAGTGCTCCAATTTATACGAAATATGTAAAAATTGCGAAAATTTGCAAGTTATTTTGTAGATAAAAATTCATAAAATTTTTTCTGTTCATACTTAAGGTTCAAAATTTTAACACTAGGTTATCTATAAGCTACTCTTCAAAAATCTTTAAAAAAAATTTCTACCAGACTTAAAGGAAAAAATTGTATGACTGTTTGAAATTTAAATATTTACGAAATTGCATAAAATAGTGATTTATTCTAAAACGATTTTAAATATTTGTTATAATTCAAAAAGTATAAGTCGCAGATTTTTGAAATTTTTACCGGCTGTTAAGATTGGCATTTCCTTTATGACATATTTTTTTCAAAATATTATATTGATTTTTAAGCCACTTATAGGCATTTAAAATATTCGATTTTTTTACATTTTATTTTAATAATCGGTGATAAAAAAAATTTGGCTCCTACAATATACTTGAAAATTAAATAGAAGATTCCACAGAAGTAGTTCTTATTGTCTTTCAAAAATTATTAAAATCCATAGGCACAATTTTTTTTTATAAGCGTTTGAACAGCGAATATTCACATAAAATTACATGTAAAATATAATATAATGTATTCTAGACTGACAAAGATATCGGTTTTTTTTTAAAATGCTCTAACTCAAAAACGAAAAACCGCAACAACTTGAAATTTTCATCAAATCTTTATATTGACGTTTTCTATTAATGGTTAAGTTTTCAAAGTATTTTGACTTATTTATAGACAATTTAAATTTTCGATTTTTGTAAAATTTTTGTTTTTAAACATCTATAAAATTTAATTGGTTGAGCGAAAACTCTTGAAAATTTTATACTAGGTTTATAATAAGTTAAACTTATCGTAACTAAAAAATATCGGTGATCGGTTAACTTTTTTTATAAGCCCTTAATGCTCAAATTTGTATAAAATGTGTAAAAATCACGATAATTTGCAAGTTATTTTGTAGATAAAAATTCATAAAATTTTTTTTGTTCATACTTAAGGTTCAAAATGTAAACACTAGGTTATCTATGAGCTACTCTTCAAAAATCTTTAAAAAAATTTCTACTGGACTAAGAGGAAAAAATTGTATGACTGTTTGAAATTTAAATATTTACGAAATTTCATAAAATAGCGATTTATTCTCAGACGATTTTAAATATTTGTTATAATTCAAAAAGTCGCAGATTTTTGAAATTTCCACCAGCTGTTAAGATTGGTATTTCATTTATGCAATATTTTTTTCAAAATATTATATTGATTTTTAAGCCACTTAATAGGCATTTAAAATATTCGATTTTTTTACATTTTATTTTTATAATCGGTGATAAAAAAAATTTGGCTACTACAAAATACTTGAAAATTTAATCGAAGATTCCACAGAAGTATTTCTTAATGTCATTCAAAAATTATTAAAATCCATAGGCACAATTTTTTTTTATAAGCGTTTGAACAGCGAATATTGACATAAAATTACATGTAAAATATAATATAATGTAGAATGTTCTAGACTGACAAACTATATCGCTGTATGCAACTGCCAACCCATCCTAATTGAAAAATATATTTATCGTTTCAAAATAAAATATACTTTTTACAATGTTTATAAATAACAATGTATTATATCCTACACAAACATATGAACTCCGTTCAGAATCGTTATTCTTATACAATGATATCTATCATTGCATTCAAATTTAACAAATCCATTATAATAATGACCTATCCTATAAGCGAGGTGCACTCCACCCCTAACTGTACAGCAGAGCGAGGCCCATCCGGTTCTTTTTTTAAAATGCTCTAACTCAAAAACGAAAAACCGCAACAACTTGAAATATTCACCAAATCTTTATATTGACGTTCTCTATACATGGTTAATTAAGTTTTCAAAGTATTTTGACTTATTTATAGACAATTTAAATTTTCGATTTTTGTAAAATTTTTGTTTTTAAACATCTATAAAATTTAATTGGTTGAGCGAAAACTCTTGAAAATTTTATACTAGGTTTATAATAAGTTAAACTTATCGTAACTAAAAAATATCGGTGATCGGTTAACTTTTTTTATAAGCCCTTAATGCTCAAATTTGTATAAAATGTGTAAAAATCACGATAATTTGCAAGTTATTTTGTAGATAAAAATTCATAAAATTTTTTTTGTTCATACTTAAGGTTCAAAATGTAAACACTAGGTTATCTATGAGCTACTCTTCAAAAATCTTTAAAAAAATTTCTACTGGACTAAGAGGAAAAAATTGTATGACTGTTTGAAATTTAAATATTTACGAAATTTCATAAAATAGCGATTTATTCTCAGACGATTTTAAATATTTGTTATAATTCAAAAAGTCGCAGATTTTTGAAATTTCCACCAGCTGTTAAGATTGGTATTTCATTTATGCAATATTTTTTTCAAAATATTATATTGATTTTTAAGCCACTTAATAGGCATTTAAAATATTCGATTTTTTTACATTTTATTTTTATAATCGGTGATAAAAAAAATTTGGCTACTACAAAATACTTGAAAATTTAATCGAAGATTCCACAGAAGTATTTCTTAATGTCATTCAAAAAATATTAAAATCCATAGGCACAATTTTTTTTTATAAGCGTTTGAACAGCGAATATTGACATAAAATTACATGTAAAATATAATATAATGTAGAATGTTCTAGACTGACAAACTATATCGCTGTATGCAACTGCCAACCCATCCTAATTGAAAAATATATTTATCGTTTCAAAATAAAATATACTTTTTACAATGTTTATAAATAACAATGTATTATATCCTACACAAACATATGAACTCCGTTCAGAATCGTTATTCGTATACAATGATATCTATCATTGCATTCAAATTTAACAAATCCATTATAATAATGACCTATCCTATAAGCGAGGTGCACTCCACCCCTAACTGTACAGCAGAGCGAGGCCCATCCGGTTCTTTTTTTAAAATGCTCTAACTCAAAAACGAAAAACCGCAACAACTTGAAATATTCACCAAATCTTTATATTGACGTTCTCTATACATGGTTAATTAAGTTTTCAAAGTATTTTGACTTATTTATAGACAATTTAAATTTTCGATTTTTCTAAATTTTTCGTTTCAAAATAAAATATACTTATTACAATATTTATAAATAACATTGTATTATATTCTAGACAAACATATCATCTCTGTTCAGAATCGTTATTCTTATACAATGATACCTATCATTGAATTCAAATTTAACAAATCCATTATAATGACCTATGAAGAGTCGCACTTCACTCCCTTTTTTTATTTTATCTTTTATATCTTCTAGTGTAAAGTTTGGTGGTAGGCAATTATTAACAACCATCATTTCAGCTTTTAATACATCAATCTTAACACTTAAAATACCCTAAACAATTATAATTTATTGTTATTAATGTTCAAAATTCACTTTTGAATTTATATTAACCTTATAATGATTGACGAACTCTAGACTTTCTTCATAGTTTAAACTCATAAAGTTATCAACTGAACAAGCCATTGAGAAGTTTTCCTCAGAAAATCTGAACTTAAGATTTGTAATCACAGTATCAATTATTGGAAAATATACAGTTATTTTCCAAAAATCGCTTACTGGTGAGTTACTTTGTTCATCTTCTTCATCTCCAGTTACTGTCTCTAGGTGATAATTATTCAAATATGTAGGCTGAGTTCTTTTACGTTTTGATCCTTAAACAATAATATTTTTATATAAATTAGAAACATTTAAAAATATGGAAACAATAAAATTACTAATTATAAAAATTATAACTATAGCTAATAACTACTTGTATACCTAAACAATTAATTTGTAAAGTTATATTAAATTCTTCAGCCATCAATTCAATTTTTTTCCAAAATTCATTAAACTCATCTTCACATCTTAATTGTTCAAAAGATTTTATAACTCCATTAATAGTTTCTTTTGCTTTTCCTAAAGTAGCGGATTTCAACTGCAGTGTAATACTAAGCATATTTATTATACAAAGAACATATTTCAATTATGTTACCCCAATCAAAAAGTTACAATTTTTTATTTGGCTAAGAATACCTGCAAAAAAAATATATGTATATAATATACAATATATAAATAAATACCTAAAAACAAGTTTAACTGTGAAGTAACAATGATATATTTATCAACACATGAATTTATAGAATCATTTTTATTTATAATTAAATAATTTAATTAATCTTAATTAATTCACCTATAGCCTCAACTGCATCTTTATCATTTTGGTCCTCAACTTCATTTATTAAAAACTTCAATATTGCAGGATAATTTTTGATCATTGAATTACAATTTTTGAAACGGCATACCCATCGAGTATCACATATTCTAAGCACATTGCCTTTTTTCAACCCTAATTTAGACTGTATTGAAATAAGCTTGGAACAGTTTGATGGTCGGGAAAAATGAACATATAGCATTTCCAATGTATTAAATATATTTCGGGCACACTAAAATAATTTAAATTTATTATAATTAGTGCTTATTGAAAATTGGGCATTCTAACATTCTATACCTTAACTCCTTTACACATATCTACTTAGGGCCGGCGTTAGGGGTGGGCCACCTGGGCCTACACCTAGAGCGCTCGTTGAAAGGAGGGCGCCTCAATGATATAATATTAAAAATGAAAAAATTATTACAATTTAACTATAATTCTATCCATTCTAGGGATTATTATGGTACCTATACAATAATTTAATCACAAATTATTATTTGTCCTTGACAGCTATTTATTTAGAATTTAGTTATTAATAGTATCAGATAACGGATGAAGGGACAAGATTGGTTGCGATTATCATTATAGTTTATTTCTGGAATAATAATATCATTTTATCAAAATATCTTATTGGTTGTTTAACTTACAACTACACTGAATTGTCATATAGAAGAACAGATCGTGTAAGAATACAAGTGTAGAAATGTCTAAAATATCTCATGTTATAACTTTCTAAGTCTTGTACGATATTTTATACGCTTGCTGTTTAATTTTTCATGGTTTTACTCTACATCTACTATGTTTCTACGATTTGAATTTAAAAGGTTAAAGTTAAAATTTATTTATATTAAACTCGTCAGTATGAGTATCCTGACATATTATTGCCGGAACAATGACATATTATTATAAATTTATGTAAAAAAATTAATTATATTAATAGTAAATTATAACAAATTATAATTAAACATATAAAATGATTTAATAATAATTTGTTATTAATTTATGTTTTTATTTTTAATATGTTAGATGTTGGACATAAATTGTTTATGATAAATTTAGTATTTTATCATTAGTTGTTTTTTTTTATAAAACATCTGTCTTTTGTGATCATGATTTCGGATTTCATTCAAATGTAGTTCAATTTATCTTTCTCTATATAGCAGTGGTTCTCGGTTGTAGAATGACACTAATTTAGATCCATGAAAATGGCGACACACTTGAAATGACTGATGGATTTTCGAAACGTTAAAAATTACAAACTATTGTAAATTAACACATGTATATGTTGGAATTTTAAAAAATAAAAAAAATAATTAATTTACTTTAAATTAACTTAATTCAAATTTAAACAGTTCAAATAAAATATTATAGATAACTACCATAAAAAACAATATTAGTTTATAAAGAAATTATTGTGATACTTGTGATCGGCAAATTAAACATAGGTCTTCGAATTGTAGGTGAATGGTTGACAAACTTATGTCGTAACTTACTTTCAATATCTTTTAATGTAGGCTATTTTTTGCTTTTTGTTATTTATAATATCGAAAATGCTAATTAATTTATGCAATTTCATTTAAGTTAAATTATGTTGAAAAAGGAAATAAAATTTGTAATACTTTCTTGCTCGTTCTGGCGTATTTGTTTTGCAAAAAAATCCAAAATGAATCATTTTGAAACGTATACAATTTTGAAATTAACGTTGTATTGATAATATTTTTAATAAATGAGATGCAAATCAATAAGAATATCTTCATAATTGCTTTCTCATCTATGTTTTTTTTTATTATTTCATCATAATACAGTAATTATATCAAAAGCTATAATTTAAATTAATTATATTTTGGTGACACATACCACGGTAGTATGTGATACACCGGTTGAGAAACACGGCTATATAGTATAGATATTATATTTTTATTAACTTTTTATATTAAATTATAGAATATTAAATTAAAATGGGAAAAAAACTTTCGGGAGCACAAAATAGAAAATGAAAGACAGAAGAAATAGCTGTTAAAAAAAAAAAAAACAAAATAGCATGAAAAAATCCATTATACCCATTGATAACAAACCAAATGAATGTTTTGAAAAATCTAAAATCACTACTGAATCTGAATTAGTCGATAGTGATATCTTCAAACAAAAACCTATTTTAGACATAGAAAGAAAAAAATCCAAACACTAATAAAAACGTATCTCCGTTCAACATTAGGAGACGAAAAGCTGACATCTCTAGCAATTCTTTCTATTGAAAATGAAATGGCTCAAAAAATGGTTTTCTTTGAAATTATTAAACATTTTCCAAAATCAAAGGCTAGAAAAGTCTTTATCAACGTTTAAAATCTTCTTTTTTTAATGTTAAAATTAATATAAATTAATAACTAATTAATAATTATAATAATAATGTAAATTTCATTTATAGTTTTTATTTATTTATTTTTTTAGAAAATAATATAATCTATACATATGTAGTACAATAAGTATGAGAGATGTTTTTAGATATAATGGTATTTTCACGTAAGTAAAGAAATCATCTTACGATGGCACTTAAATTTAATTAAAATTACAATAAAACAACTACTATATTCATATATGGGGAGGGGTGCATATTTGTTCATTCGCCCAGGGCGCCAATGACTCTACCGCCGACACTGTATCTACTACAACTAAATTAAGTCTGTGTGCCATACAATGTGTGTAAATTGCATTAGGATATTTTTCTTTTATTTTGGCCTGTACACCTCCAAGACAACCTGACATCACACTAGCACCATCATAAGATGGTGCTACTATATGCAATGAGTTCATACTAATATTCAAATTTTCAAAACATTGATAAATAGCAGCAACAATACTATTAGCGTCTTGTCCACTGGAAACATCAACAAACTGTAAAAACCTTTCAAGACCGACTGCATAACGAATATACACAGATAACTGCTCTTGTTTATGGCTTCTGTAAAATAAAAAAATATAGTACCAACTATAACAAAAATACACGGAACGCAACTCTTCTTCTTCTTCTTCTTCTTCTACTTCGCCTTCCTCCCAACTATTTGGGGTCGGCCACCCTTGTCCTCCTTGTTCTTACACGGAACGCAACTAAAATATTTATTATGATACTATGATTATTTAAATGATTGTTTAGATATGAGTAAATTAAAAACTATTGTACCTGGCTTCATCCACCATTAAAGCAAAATTACCAGTCTTAACAATATTGTCAATAATTGTCTGTCTAACAAGATCTGCACAGATTTCTATAATTTCTTCCTGTACTTTCCAACTTGTTTGACTAATTTTTTTGTTATAAAAATGTTCAAAATCTGGTATAAATTTTGAAAATACAATATTGCATAATTTTTTAAAGTTACCTAAAACAATATACATAGTTCATTGTATCAATAACACAGAACAAATCATTAATTTTTAATTTTCTATACAATTTTACCTTGATTTAAAGAATCATATTTTTCATTATGCCTTCTGTATGAAATACCTTGCTTGGCTAAATACAATACAATTTCAATTAAGTAAGACATGTACTTTCTATTTTTTGCCACTTCTTCTTTATGGAAAGATGATAATTGGGTAATTACAGATCCTGTTCCTTTTGTTTTTTTAAATAAATTCATTTTTTTAACATTTGTCAGATGGTTATTAGAAGTGAAATGACCATTAACTTTTGTACCAAACTGAAACAAATTAAATATTTAAAATAGATCAAGCTAATATTAATAATAATAATTGCATTGGTAAATTATTTATTATATTACTTTTTGCCAATTATCAAATCCGGAATGAGTCCATACATCCTGGGTGCAGTTTCCTGTACTAAAAATCCGACATACATAACAAAATGCAGCATTTCGCTCAATGCTATATTCTAACCACTCAAAGTCATTATACCATTGGCTACGAAATGATCTGGATTGTTTTCCAAATTGCTTTTTTTTGTATGACTAAAGAGCATATAAATGTATGTTTAGAATTTTAACTTGGAGGTGCTAAAAACCTTTTTGCACCCCCCAGGTTGCGCCAATGAGTACCACCATTCTCGAGCTAGTGCTGTTACACCGAGGTGTTCACAAGATAGAAGCTAGATAATGGGAGGTGCGACCGCGCTACAATGATGATATCGAAGTGTTCGTTTGTCATCAGTATGGTTCGTGGTCCATCTTTGGTTTAAATAATGAGCCATATTATTAAAATATACATGTCGGGAAAATATTTAAAAAGTATTTAGATCACTTATGATATTCTACATCATTTATTTTTATTATGTAATTGAATACTTATCTGGAATAATGTTTTTCGTAAATATTTGAGTATTTATTATAATAGTATTTATTTAATGTGTGGTATTGAATAATATCATATTTTATATAAAACAATTTGGTATAATTACGTATACTTTATTTTTAAATTTATTATTATTATTATTATTATTATTAGTATAATAATTTTTAAATTATACTTTTGATATAGAGGGTATGGACTACGAAACCAGTAATTTGGATAGTCAGAGCAGCAAAACCAGCCACAGTGGTTGCAGTAATAGTTCCATCAATAACGACGAACCTGAGGTAAAGCAATTTTATGGAAGATTAAACTGTTTAATTTGTATTGACAGAAAACTATATTTAATGCGATAAAATATTATATCAAAATGTATATTTGTTTTAGTTTTCAACGTCACGGTCGCTACCACGATTGAGAGTACTATCGCTATTTGACGGAATTGGCACAGGTAAATAAAATAATGAAAATTGTAAACAATTACTTTAAATATCTGTATTTAATATGTATACAGTGAATTGGTGAACACATAATAATAATGATCAAAAGTAAAATGAACATTTGATGACTATTACGTATTTAATTATTTAAACGTCAATGAATACAGGCATAACAATTATTGTACATATTATGCTTTGATAATTGAATACGTAAAACGAATAATTTGAATTGATAATTTTGTTCGTTGTGCACCGTTATAGGATTTTACACATTGTCTGAGTTGAAATATGACATTGAAGTTTTTTACGCAAGCGAAATAGATGAAGACGCAATAAAGTTGACCAAACATCATTTCGGAGATCGTATAACGCAGTTGGGATCGGTCACAGAAATTAACGAACGTGTATTGGATAAACTTGGACCCATCAATCTCCTTATTGGTGGTTCGCCGTGTTCAGATCTATCCTGCGTCAATCCTCTTCGAAAAGGACTTTACGGTAAAATAAAATTATTAACCACAACGTAATTTGTATTTGGTGTATGAACATTGTAATATTTTTCAGATCCTACTGGAACTGGTATTTTATTTTTCGATTACTACAATATTTGGAATTATCTGAAGCTAAAAAGTATTAGAGAAAAAACACCGTTTTATTGGATATTTGAAAATGTTTCGGGCATGGAACTAAAAAATAGAAATATAATTTCGAAGTAATAAAAAAAAGTATACAATAAAAAAATTATGTTTGTGTTAGCTAATTTGTATTGTTAAATTAGATTTTTGGACAGCGAACCATACGTCATTGATTCACTGCATTTAAGTCCTCAGCGACGTAAACGATTTTTCTGGAACAATTTACCGGACATTGATTCTTTGATTGATAAACTACAGCATGAGACAAGATTAAATGAGCCCGTGTTAAATGATTGTTTAACCAAAAATTTGGGTCGTACTGCAAACTTTGACAAAATTGGGACCATTACAACCAAAAGAAACTGTTTAAACGATGGTATTATTAATAAATATTTCATATAGATAATAATAAAAAAATAAAAACACATTGCATCTTACAATTGTTGTTTCTATTGATATTTATCAAAAATTATATCTGATTTAGGTAAATCAAAAGATCCGGTGAGTCAGGATGGCTTAAAAACTAAGTTATACATTACAGAACTTGAGTTAATTTTTGGATTTCCATCCCACTACACCGATGTCTGTGATTTTAATATAAGCAAACGGCAAAAGTTATTAGGAAAAGCTTGGAGTGTTCCGGTTGTGAAAAAAATTTTTCAACTCCTCCAAGACAAATTTGCAATGATCCATAATTAATAAACTTATTCAATGTTTATTTTTTAAATTATTTTTAAGTCATTATTCAACTTAAGTTTTTATATATTACTATAACATTTTAAGAATACTATTATTTGTAGCTGTATTAATCTACAAATGTTTATGTCATGTATTTATTCATTTTGTATATTGATACTTTTTACATTTATATATTTGTATGTAATATTATAAGAGATATTGAATTAACAAACTTGTTACTTAAACATAAGATTTTTTAACATTAATGTCTGTAATTTTACTATAAACAAAAGACAATAGTTATTAATGAAAGCTTTTAGTTTCCATATAGCAAAAAATAATTTTCTACTCATACATGACACATTTGCGATGATGAAATTGTTCAGTAATGATTTTTTTTTTTTTTTAATAATTTTTAATAGTAATTGTTCATCAAAAATTTTTATTTGTAGTTTAAACAATGTAAGATTTATATTTTTTGTATCTAAATTTATCTACTAATATGAAATCAGACTTCATATTTTTGTTTAATATTGTAAAGAATATTAAATATTTAGATAGTTAGATTTAGAAGTTAGGAAGAACTTTTTGAGATGTTTTTTGTATTCTTAATATTTTTTTACTCATACAGAATATATTTACTATGATAAATGATAAAACTGTTCAGTATTTATTAAATTATTTTTAATAGTTTTTTATCTAATATATTAAAAATTAAGTAATTAATAAAATTCATTTATAAATGTAACATTTTAAAATCTGAATCATTTGTATTTATATTTCTTGACCATATATTTTAGTAATAAAATAAAAAAAACTTAAAACTTAGAAATTTAAGAAAGATTGGACATCGTAAATCCCATCAAGTAATAAACAGGTCATATGTTTTAGATATTTACAAAGAGCAACTATTCCTTTTGGTCATTTGATACGAATTAATTATTTATTTAATTATATTTTGACGATTCTCTTAGTTATTTGTATGAATAAAAATATAAACAAAACAAATTATACAATGAATTAAAATAACATTTTTGGCGGACTTGGGAGATTATAAGTAAAATTTTATTTTATTTTATATTTAAAATGTCTATATTTTTATCACTTTCTGAATAGAACTCCTTAACTAATAATGTATTATTATTGGAATTAAAAATTTAATGGTATCAATTGGAATCACGTCGTTAATGGTATCAATTGGCGATACACTTTTGTCATCTGATGATAAACCTTTTAATAAAACTTAATTTACTTTGTGGTCTGAAAAATGTTTAGCCATTGTAATATAATAAAAAAATAAAATCGTACATTCCGACGAAAAATAAGCAATAAACAAACTCGCTCAGTATGCATACCAGCGTTGGTATCTACTACGAATACTTATGTTATTGCACGGTGGAGACATAATGGATGCTCACTTTTACAAAAATATTAAGCCATATACTTAGAATAGCTAATTAATATCAAAACAAAAACAAACTATATTATATTTGGAATTCAATGAAATAATAATCAAGCAAATCGATCGATTAAATAAAAATAAAAACTAAAGATTAAATTTTAAGAACAAATATTTAAAAATAATAATTTTAAAAAATTAATTAAATTATATTTAATAATATTAGCTTTCTAAGAATTTAAATGCATTAGCTATATATATATTAGAAAACATATTAAATTTCTTAAATTAAAATAGAATACTGAAAAATAGACAAAAAAATAGATTATAGATGGAATGCTATTTGTCCCACCGTGTTCGATAAGTTATTTTTTTGATGGGATTACGTGTTTCTCACCAAACCGGAAATAGTTATAAGTACTCACTTATAAATATTTATAGTAATTATTTATAACACAAGTTAATTATATGCATATGTATATTAAAAAGATAGCAAATCAATGATTTTGTTAAGTAACTACTTAGATTATTTCTTTTTCATTATTTAACATTAATAATTTTTGCCATTGGGTATTATGTTAGGTGCTTCATATAGTGCTATGATTTCTTAACATGTTTATGAAGGCATTTTAATAATATAAAATATAGCATTCCCTTTGGTTATCATAATCTTTTGCAATTCTTTAGAAACTAACTGAAATACGGTGCGCTGTATAATTTTGCTAAAGTAAAGCAAGTACAGGAATATAAGAATTTTCCCAACATCCAAAGAGCAAGCGCCAAGGAATATGGGTAATATAGATTATTTGGCCTATGCACTTTCTGAAACAAATAGTTGTAGAGTATATAGACACCGCTTTGAGAATTCAATGTTTGATACATGTAGGGTTACCAGATCATGCCTTTAAGAAAAGAGTATATAATTTAATATAATGCCATAAAGGTAATAATAAAAATTTACTTTCATAGTTAATATTTATTTAATTAACATAACATATTATATAGGTACTTAAAGATTAAGAATTGGGACATAAAAATTTAATATTTATCATTGCATTAAAATTTTGATAACAAACTTTTATCTTTAATACAGTAGTTATAAAAATTAGTACAGTCAAAATGCTTAAAAGTGTATTGTGTCATTAAAAAATGTTTTACAGAATCGGGTGGAGTTTATTTTTATCATCAGTCCTTTGTGCTTTCATAAGGTTAAATATTCTTTCGACATTGACAGGCCCGGATTTATAGAACAATGGGCCCCATTAAGGCACCAACAATTTAACAAAATAAATAATCTAAAATATTTTTAAATTGTATAGATATGTAACAGATGAAAAACATTTAAAAACAAAAATTGTAAATTATTACACATAATATAATATTTTAAATGTCCATAAGTTATTTTAACCAAAATAATTATTAAATATTTTAAATGACTTAATTTTTTGTGAAAATGATATTTAAAATACTTAATTTTTGTCTAGGGGCCCCATAACATTGGGGACGCGACCCCTCTGCCCCTCCCATAATCCGGGCATGGACATTAATATTTTGAGCAGGTATCGCGAAGTAAAACGTAATAAATAAATAAAACGTGATGATAACGATGAGAAATCTTTTTTTACCATTTCCGACAAAATCAAATTTAAATTTTGAGATTGATCAATAATAAAGAATCATGTAGATCATATACTTGTAAAAATAAAATACTATTTTCTATATAAGTCCACAAAGGTTTGAATTTTAGAGATAACCATTTTAGAACATTTATTATATTGATTAAAATTAGTTGTCCATTTTTTTAAATAACGCAAACCATGGTCATAACATTTAAAATTTCTTTTCTTATACATCTAATATTCATATACATCGAAAAAAGAATACATTCTTGCCAATATAAAAAAGTGAGAGTGCAAAAATTCCAAAAGCTTAAAAGAGAATATGTACTCTTAAAAGAGTACGGATGGTAACTCTAGATACATGTAATAGTGACGTGTAAATATGTGAGTACTTAAAACAATCTTTAAGATAATAATAACATAAAGTAATACTGTATTTGTATCTGAAGAATTATGTAGATGGACTTATGTAACTGTAATGGTTGAGTACAAAGAGGCTTATTATTTTGAGTAGAGTGGATTATCAGTTTTTAATTTAGTTTGTAATTAACTCTTAATAGGGCAGATTAAAATAAATTATCAGAATATCCTGAAATTGGTGTATGGGTTCTATAGAGTACTTGGATTTTGGGAAATATTTTTTTTTGTTTTGAATAGTCAAAAAAGTGGAGGGAAATAGTATCTTTTTACTCCCTTACGACAACAAGATTTACCAATTGGACAATGGTAATATATTTCCCCCTTTTATATTTAATTGAAAAAATATATAAAGCTTATTTTAACTTTTAAGATAATTATTTCCTTAAAATACCTAATATATAGTATTTCTAGAATGCATACTCTTGAGCAATTTATTTTTAATTCAAGATATTAATGATAAAATATAAGATTTCAGATAAAATTAAAATAAAACAACAAATATCTTTTTTAAATTTAAAATTATCATTAAATTTGGTAGTTTAAAAATCTCAGTATTGTTGATCTTTGAAATTTGTTATACGGATGTAATAAAATTAAAGTTAATAAGAAATAAATATTAATAACTAGGCATTTCAATTCAGTAATTTTTAGAACTATATAAATATGAACTTAATAATAACAAATGTATTTTTTATATTTAACATTATCATTCAATTTGGTATAGTTTATAAATCAGTTTACTGTTAATTTTTATTTTTCAAATAATTGTAAAAAATTAAATCCTCAATATTTTAAATAATGAAATAAAATGTAATAAAAAACTGCATTCGAATCGAATACTATAGTATTCGTTGTGAAATTCAGTTCTTCGATTATTTCCAATTCAGATTATATCAGTGAAAAAATTGATAATTATTCTTAAATATTTTCTAAGTACCTAGATCATTTTTGGAACCAAATATGTTTATTTGTCGATAGAGTATGAAATAATGATTCAGAATATACTTACTTCAAGATTGTTTTTGAAATTTTAATGCTATTTTTCAAAGTAATAAATTACAACGATAATATTAAATTAAAATTGTAATTATTTATCCAAAGTGATAACACAGAAAATATTTATCACATGTACATTATGATAACACCGAAAAACGCGGCAACTTGTATTGATTATAAATGTACAGTCAAAGACTTTGTACGTCGAACTGCTCATTCATTATAATTGATACAAATAATAATTTTTATAGAAAAAAAAAAGTATTAGTAGTAGGGCGATGGTTGACAATTTTCCATCTTGACTGTAGTCGATTTATTTATCCTATTTCAGTTGTTGCCATATATATATATATATATATATATATATGTAATTGATACTAACATACGGGGAAAAAATAACGGTTTTCTTTTCGATTGAATGGGAAAAATGTTACCCATGACCGTTGGGTTCTACAATTTTTCTTTCTCAAGTGGGAAATATGTATCCAATGGTCTAATAAAGATTAAAACTACTGACATCATTTGTCGATCGTGATTATCGATAGCAATTGGGTTTCTGGATTTTCAACATTACGTGTTGCTCTATTGACGTTTGGAAGCGACCAGTTCATGTCGGCGGCGGACAGGTCACGCCCAACCGATTACCTCACTGCACAGACCGTCCGTTTTACATTCCAAGCGTGTTTACGCTGCACTTACACCTTATGCGGTTGACGTGCAAGACAAATACGTCATTTCTAAAACGCATCTGCATCGTCTACCGAGTAAGAACAATGCGTTTTTGTGCATACGTCCGCCGTCAGTACTGAAACGATCATAGGCGCAAACAGGGGGCTTAGCTCCCCAAACATTTGTCTTGCGCCCCCATAAATATAAATCTCTCCTCCACATAATAAATTAAAATATTCCCAAAAATAAAACACTCGTTGCGTCTAAGGGAACGATGCATCACTCCCGTCGGCGGTGATAATCGAGACAAAAGTGCGCTACGAGGCCACGCCCATGCGCAGATGTCGTTTCGCTATAAAACCAAACAACGAACAAAAGTTATAGAAGTCCAATTTATACGAACATTTTGTATAGAGCTAAATAAAAAACGACTACCGAAAGCGAAAACTTTAAAGAAAACACGTTATCGTCGCATTTAATTACAATCGAAAATTCGTATTGTTCACGCCATAGTTATAAACATGTTTGTTGATCTAAAAAGAGCTAAAGGTACGGTCTGCAAGTAGTGATGGGCACAACCGAGTGAAAACTATCGATGTACTCGAGAGTTTAAACTATCTAATTACTAGGTTGTTTTAAAAACTATCGAACTATCGAAAAATTCGGTAGATAATACCTAAAAATCACTCGATTGTTTTTTTTTAACTCGATAGTCAAAACTAGTTGGTACTAGACCTGCATTACTATTTACTACCAAATGAAAACTATTGATAGTCAAAACTAGTCGGTGTAAGACATGCAACTACCGAAAGAAAACAATCGATGAATAATAATATCTTATCAATTGAAAAATCACTCTGTAGTTTTTGAAACTATCGATAGATAATCGATAGTTAAAACTAGTCGGTTGTGCCCATCATTATCTGCAAGGCGCGACATGTCGCCGTAACACGTCATCAATATGTTTTTACGAAAAACGTATTATCTGATCTGCCAGACGCGACAGATCGTAGCATGCAAGCTTTCGTTTGCTACGGCCGACGATACTACTGCTGTAGAAGCAGTATACTCGTGACACATCACGACGACACCATGTCAAAAGTAAAATTTTCGCCGTCTGATGATGAAATATTGGTCCAAGAGAGGCAAAATTATCCTATACTAAATAATATAGCAGCTACGGATTACAAAAATGTAACAATAAAAGATAAGGTACATGGAAAGAGATGTCAACCAAAATTATTTATTTAATTATATTTATCGATGGTCTAATCATTATTGTTATTATTTAACAATTGAAAGTACACTCGCGTAGTGTCTTATGCGTACACTCTTCAATAGATTTAAAACTAAACTGACAATATTTCTATTAGTGATGAATGAACGAAAAAAACAATTTATCGACAAGACATGTCGCGTCTTGGAGACTGTACCTTAAGGGTTCTCAGCAGCAGTGCCTGATCTAGGAAATTTGGCACCCGGTGCTAATAATAATGCAGTACCCACCCGTAAGTGGAAGTACGGAATATGCTGGGTAACTTGTTTATTATTCATATACTTTGGAACGCCCTTATTCCAACAACTCCTGGAGCCAGCATAACCAATTCCCCGTTCCTAGAAACGGCACTTCTAAACAGTCCATAGTTTTGATTTGAGTTTTAAACAAGTCAGAAGTGGATTTACGAAACACAAACCGATTCGTCAATGTGGTGCGATGACGATAAGCAAAATAAATCCAATTTCGTGGTTCCCGCCGTGTTTGCGGTTTCGCAAAAAACATGCATAATAACGTACCGTCGATGGCGGACTTCGCGGAATAAGTGGCGAACGGACGCTGAAAATCAGGTCTGTCAGTGCACTGTTGTCGCGTAGACGAGTTGGCGTTCGGTACACCTGCATGCGCATCAAAAAACTGCGATAACAGATTGAAATTTTGATAACTGCTCAGCGCTTAACCAAAGATTGTGTAACATAACCCTGGCTATAGTTCGGGATCATCGTTCAGGTTACTTCGTGCAAACGTACAAACATGCGAACACCCCAAACAGTAGATGTGCCCGGTGTCGAACACGTCTCGGCATCCCGATATTGATTTCTGTTTCTCCAAAGCGTGAACCGACCAGAACAGTACACCCCAACTACGAGGGTGAGAGTCTCCCTAACCTCAATTTTGATTCGACCAAGTAATAGTTTATAATGTGCTTTATGTGCGTTTAATTTGCGCGGTTTACTCGTATGTTATTAACGAATCGCGAGTTTGTTGATGGAAGCTGATTGTGTCTGTTCGTTTTGCTCTAACAGTTTCACGCCGACTACCGTTTGAAATATCGTATTAAAGTAACATTGTGTGTGGTTTTGTGCGCAGAGATGGGCGACCAGCATCGACGAGATTCTGAGCTAATGGACGTCGTTGATGAAGACAACTTGGTGCAATTTCCGCGACAGCACCTTATCGAATTATTGAAAAAGGCCGTAGCGCGCATTTGCTTTCTAGAAACCAAAGCAAACGAAGGTACTATTTTCTCATTGCGATTCGCGAACTGCTTAAAAGCAAATTATTTTATTTCTTTTTTATTCTCCTAATTGAATAGCTAAAAATTGGTTACGATTTAATTTTTGACTATAAAAATCAAAATACCTTAATTTAAAAAAAAAATTATTATTATTTTAATGCAAATAAGATTTTTTCTTTTGACCTTGTGAATATTCACTATCAGTGAAAATAGGTTGCTATGTATGCTTTTTTTGAATGTTGCTCAATTATTAAAACATGTTGATTTATCTTTAATTAAAATTAAAATGTACAGTTGTGAAGCTTATAGTTTATTGTTATCAGATTTATATAATTATTTTAATATGTACCATTTTTTTCAGTTACGCTATGTAATAGGTGTAGCTTGAGTTGCGACAATAGGTATGGAAAGACAGATTATAAAGATAATTTTATTCAAAAGTCTATTAAGCGACAGAAATATTTACGAAAAAAACTGGCTGCTAAAGAAAAAGAAGTACAAGATTATATTGTAAGTATTTGAACATGTATTATTCTGAAATTAAAATACAAACAATTTAAATTTTTTTTTTTTTGTACTATTATTGCAAAATTTTAAATATTTAATTGAAAATCAGGTGCAATAATTGAGTAATTCCATATTTTAATATTTTTTATTTGAACAACTGAACTATGAAATTTAGAATGTGGCATAAATATAATTAAAAAGTATACTTAAATTATTTATATATATTTCTAACTTTTTAATCATCTCAAGTATTGAATTAATTTTATAAAAATAAAAATATGGAGTTATTTGGTCATTGCACCAAATGGTAAAAATAGTTTTTTTTCCTACATTAACCAAGATTTAAAATGTAAAAATGATTGGAAAATATAAAAATCTTCATATATTACATTTATGTACAATAATCATATTTAATATGTACAATAATTATACAGTATTGAACAGAAGACAATTTTTTTTATTTTAATAATTTATTTCACATAAAATCTTCGGAAATACTTTATTATTGCACTAAATTCTAAATACCTAGAATCTTCTTTTTTATGTTATTAGCTTATATAGTAAACGTTTGACCTAAATGTAGACATTTTATATTATCAGAAAGTTAATAAACATAAATTATTATAAAAGTGTTAATATCTGATAATTACACCTTTTATCTAACTTTCCATATTTACAAAAAAAAAAAAAAGTAATAATATATATAAATTTATTATATATATTATTTTATAATTTAAATAAATATGACAGTTCAATTTCAAATAATTGAAAAAAATAAAATAGTCATTATTTGTGCCGTCGATTCAATAGGGATGGTAGAGGATTTAATAAAAAGATTAACTCCAAATTAAAGTTACTACTTTTATTAAAATAATGTAAGACAAAAACATTCACAATATAGAGTGGCATGAAGGTGCTTGCTCTACCCGGACTTAAACACATCTGACTTTTGGTCTGTTGAGGACCCCTTTATATACCAAGATTTCATGTGAAACTACTTATCCCGGATATGATTTAATTATTATCATGTTTATTTAATATATCCATTTATTGGCATTAGATAGTTCAATCCTTTAGTGGTTGGTCTCGTTAGTTTGGCAATATATACAGTCTCTTTGCTATTCTTATGTTAATTTATCTAATCCGCAATATTACTGAGCGCTGTAGTAAACCGACATATGTCGAATTACACCTGTCCCACGGGTATTACCTATTCCTAATACGTCCATTCTAAACAAATACAATTAGTAACCACACAACATTTATACGACAGGATATTGCACGTCTTTTATTTTAACTCTCTCAAAAGTAACACGTTTCCAAAAGACATTATCACGTACCTAGGACAATAGTTAAAAGTTGGACCACGTAGAACCAACACCTTGTAAAGCATTGTCCTGGGCCAAATTCTGACTATATATACGAGTAGAGATCCATAGAATAATTAGATTTTAGCGAACTCTCCAAGTGTACGGACTCATACTCGTCGTTGCCCACTAAAGTAACATCGCCGCGAGCCTATGAGTCCCATCCCTTTATTTTTTTTAAGTGTAACTAAATTCTCAGGCAGAGCTTAAACTCTGTCCTCAAATTTTACTTAAATAGTTTATATTTATATTTTATGTGCTTTAATAAATATTCTTAAACAAACTTATTTGACTTGTGACTCCAACATATCTACGGTCGAAGCGAAGCTGTCAAGAGCCGTCAGTATAATAAATATTCTTTGTACTAGTGTACAGCGGTTCAGAACCTGACCCCTGTTCTGCTCACTACAGCGCCCAACCCTGTTTTGTTAGTTGGCTGGTTTTACTATTTTTACATTCTACAACCTTTCACATGTCACTCATATTTATAATTATTTTTGAGACTGTGTTCATGTAACATTTAACATTTACTTATTATTCATGTAACCCCCTGTTAATGGTTACCTTGGGACCTTCATCATACATGTCCGTAACAATAAATTAAATTTGAGGTAATTTTTTTATTTTTATGGTATGTATTCATAATTTTTTTAAGATATAAGATTTAAATATTTATTTATAATTTTTTCTTGATATGTATTTCAATGATTTGAAAAGTAATTATTAAATCATTTGATAATTAGATTGTTATATTATTATAATTTTTTCCAACATTGATATCATTATTCATGATGGAACTTGAAGTTAATTTTATTTTATATATTACACAAAGGAAATCGCATACATTTTTTAATTTTAAAATATATTTTACTTATAACTAACTTAAATTTATTTTCAATTAACTTATTAATACTAAATTAATACATCAAAATATTAACAAATATATTTAAATTGAAAGAACAAATGAATAATGAGTAAATAAGATATTGGTATATTTATAACTACATTTGAACAAATAGTACAATAAATATAAACAGATGGGAAATAAATAGTTGAAGAGTTAAAACAATGTTTATTTGAATAAAACTGATAGAGAAAAATCATATTAAGATTTGAATTATATAAAAATAGGTTTGCATATTCAAATTATTTTTTTGAATATAAATATTAATTTTTGAGTATTTAAATTGAGTACTCAATTAAAAATATATTTATAATAATGTATAATAAATATAATTATTTTAATGTATAAAGACCGGATTTTGCATAAAATGCATGTTGCTATTTTCAATATCATATACATGCAGTCAATGAGTGTTCAAAAAAAATTGCTCCACTGATTAAATATCAAAATTGTATACTGCATATTTTTGCATATTCTGTCATTAGTGCATATACTGCATATATTTGCATATTTTAACAAAGATATACGTCACTATTCATCCTTACAGATCGTCGTCATAATTTTACAGGAATAAACATGGAACACACTTTGGTAACTTATTGTTTAATTAACATGCCTAGGTACTACATAACATTTGTCGTATATTTTTTCCTATTATATATCAATAATTACTAATTAGTAATTACAAATCTATTTTGTTATTTATGAAAATGTTAATAAAATTAATAATTAATTATCACTGCAAAATTTAAATAAAATATAAAATGTAATAAAAATAAAAATTTTACCATGCATGTTTTGCCTTTTTTTCTTGCATATTTTGCTTTTTTTTAGTGCATGTTTTCATGCATATTTTACAATTTAAAATTCATATATAAATCCGGTCTTTAATAATGTATAATATTTTTTTTTAAAACTCAGTTGATGAAACATTTCAATGTTTATATTATTAAGATTAAAAGAAATAGACTTTAAATTATGAGATTAATACAAAATTATGTGTGTGTATGTTTAATATACTTTTTATTTAAAAGTAGACTCTATAAATAAGTTAACATTTTAGGCTTTGATAAATTCACATTACAATAATTATTGTACTGGACACGGTATTATTGTACCAGATTATAACCAGACATAATAAGAAGAAGACAATAATTATTATTTAAATTGCTATATTAAAATGTATATTATACTAAAATGTAATTCTTACCTTGTAAATGTTCACGATTAATTATTAATACTATTGTTTGCTTATCTGTCATACTAACTTATGCCTATTGTACTATATACATATACATTGTAAAATATTTTTATGAATAGTAAAAAAAAAATTGAATTTTTAAATTATAATAAATAATTAAATAATTAAATTAAAATTAAAAACTATGGAATAGTTTATGTATAAATAAATTATTCAACAGTCTATATATTTATTTATTTATTTATTTAAATAATTAACTAAAATAAGATTTTTTTTTTTTCAGGCACAAATTTCAGCCCTTCGCGATTCTATTAAAAGTAATTCAATACTCTCATTAAATAATTCATTGCAAGATCCATCTACAAATATTTTGATTGAAAAGTTAAGACAAGAACTGAAAAGTGTCAAAACTAAATTAAAAGAAACTCAAAATGAACTAAATTCCTCAGATTTTACACCAAATAGGTGAATTACTACATAATATTGTCAAATTTGATAACAATTTATATAATACAATTTCCATTTTACAGTCATACTGGAAAAATATTGATGGCTAGATGTTGTAAATTACATAGAGAGAATGAAGAACTTCGTAAAGAAATTTCAAGTGGACGCATAGCTAAACTCGAATGTGAACTAGCTTTACAGAAAAATTTTGCTGAAGAAATTAAAACATCGCAGAAAGGTATAAACTTAAAAATTTTTATATTTTTATACATTTATATTTGTATTAAAATTTTTAATTTTATTATAATTTATTTTTTCCAGAAATAGATGGATTTTTGACAGACTTAGATGAAAGTGCAGAAGATACAAAAAGTGAAATGCTTAGTTTGCATGATCAACTGAAGAAATGTAAAATTACTGCTCAAAACGAAGGAAATGAAAAAATGAACACAAAAAGTGTTAGTGAAATAAAAAAGTATACTGATAGTTCTATCATAGATATATATTCTACACCTAAAACTAAAACCTCAGCACTATTAGAAGAATCTGAAAATGAAACTAGTAAATGTAACAAATCAAAAGATTGTAAACATTTATATGGTAGTAAAAGTTTTCAACTAACTGAAGGCGCCCATCAAAGTGGAAAAGTTCATAAATCGCATAAAAGAAAACATAAATCAGATGGAAGTAAAAGAAAGAAAAAACATAAAAAGGCTGAAAAACGTTTAAAGATGGTCGATTAAAATTAAGTAAATTATGAAGAGCTGAAAAGTGAAAAGAACGAAATGACCGATATTACTTCTATGTTTATAGTTAATGGGCAACCATTTGATTTATTAAAATTGTTTTAACCCCTTCATTCCTAAATATATTTATTCACGCAATTTTTTTTCTGCACTTTCATATATAATTAACTTGTTTAAGAATAAAAACAAATTTTTTTTTTGTTCGTAATCCTTATGTTATATTATAATATATTATTCTATTCTAATATTTTGTTTCTAAAAACTTAATTTAAATTATGATTACAATATTTGTATTAATTATTACATTTTGTTAAATTATAATATACATATATAATTTAACAAAATGTAATAATTAATACAAATATTGTAATCATAATTTAAATTAAGTTTTTAGAAACAAAATATTAGAATAGAATAATATATTATAATATAACATAAGGATTACGAACAAATTCGAGAAAATAAATTGAAATATTGTAAATTATATAAAAACTATTGGTTTTAAATAAAATGTACCACTTAGTGTATTTGAATATATTACAATTTTTCTCAAAGCAAAAATAATTATTATATACAACAAACATAAAATGCAAAAAAAAATATACATATAAATAAATAAATTGTATATTTTTTAGGATGATTTTGTACAATATTGAACATATTTCTTGATATATTTGGAAAATATATTATAATATAATATATTTGAATAATATTTGGAAATGTTTTATAAATTATATACCTAATTGAATATGGTAATTTTGTTTCAGTCAGTTGATACTGCTTCTCCGAGTTTTGGACCAGTGCTTATTACTTTTATCTTCATTTAAAATATTTTAAATTATCAAAAAAAAAAAATGTAATTATATGAATTGCATATAGTTCTTCTATAACTCTTACATTTCGACCGACTTTCGATGGGGAATATGCCTACTCTGGGAAACCACATTAAAAAACAATACGCCGTGCGTGTAATACTTCATGTTTATTGAAATTATTGCTTTTGTGAAGTACGGTGGTGCGGAAATTTACACTCGTTGATTAAACGAAATAATTTAGTGAAATATACACAGAAAACTGATCAAATTAGATAATGGAAAATATAGATACATAATACTAAGACTTACAGATAACGAAGTTTTTATTGAATTGTAAAACAGTATGAAACGTTGCCTTTGTCTTTCAATTTTTTTATTCAGTTTAAGATTGGTTTTTTTTTGAATTATTTATTAAAAACATAACATCAATAACACATGTCATATAACTTTTACTACAACGTTTTTATTTAATACAGATAGTAATAATATCGTCATATGAATATATTATCAAATAATTATAATAGTGACTTCAATAACTACACAAATGCGATTTGTGATAGTAATTATTATGATTATTATTAAAATCGTAATTGCAATATTTAAAAATCATACACATTAATGCATATTATATCGGAACTAGTAGGTATGTCAATTTTTCGCGTAGTATAAAATCGAAGTGTGTATTTATAAGCTGTATTACACAATGATAACAAAGTACAAATCATTGAATTTAGGATGGGATGATATGTAAAATATAAAGCGATAAAAATTTAAACATTTACAGGAAATTTTTTTGGGTTGATAGATTATCTCACAAAATGCGGTGCACTCGTCGCCATGCAATACTACACACAGTATATACTATAAATACATCGAAAAATATGTCAAATTTTACAAAACAAAAAGTTTTATTATAAACTACATCATATGCAAAAAAAAAACCAACTCGGTCATGAGTTAGCATTTTTAGAAACACAAATGCAAAGTAATTGAGAACTACTTATATATGAAACGATGGGTACCCATACCAGGAGACGTAATATTACGATTGTCATCATACAGTTTATGTAATAGACGATAGATAACGACTTTCCGTTCGCGTAAGTATTAACAAATAATCGTCTTAGAAGTGACACGGGATCAGCGTCGAGCCTTTGTCTGTAGGCAAATAGTTATAACTTCGTGCTGACCCAAGTCAGACAGGGGCGAGATTAAAATGAGAACTAGTGATTGTCTGGAGACTCTTTCTATTACCAACGTCATAAGGATCGAAACGTTTTTAAATATCCCGTCAAAGGTGGACCCTTTCAGTCCTGGAGATCAACACGTTTTTAACCATCAGGGTGGTATGATGGGTGGTAGAAGCGATAAGTAAAAACGCCATCCAAAGCGTCTCAGTGTTATCGAAACAATGAAACAAAATATAAGTACTAACCGTATTCTAAAACTATAATGAAAATGGTAAAAAAAATATTATAAATATGTATAAACGTAATATATAGGTGATGATTTCGAATTGACCAAAGAACGTTCACGGGGTCTCGCGAGCACTGTCTGACGTACTACGTGGCCGTGGTCTTGCTGATATCTTCGGACAACCGGTACTGGACGTTGATGATGTCGGCCACGTCGTAGTCGTTGTCCATGCTGGTCTTGACGCAGAACAGTATCGATCCGAGCACGGTGGTGATGATCAGGAAGATCTTGATGCCGGAGAATATGCTGAAGATTTTGACCGGGTACACGTTGTACCGGGACGACTTTTTCTTGACGATGTACTCGAACGTGTCACCGATGGTGACCACGATGCTGTCCCCGGAGTTAAAGTGATCGCCGGTGCGCGTGGACGGGTTGCACGCGATTTGATGCTGCGTGTGCTTGGTCACGTTGCACGCGCCCGACGAGTTCTGGAACCGGATGGTTACGTCAGTGATCTCGTAGCCGAGGTCCAGACCGCGGCCGCCGATCACTACGCGGTTGTGTTGGGTCTCGAAGTCGATGAACTCCGGGTCGGCGTACAGCAAGTAGCCGGGCGAGTCGGACTGCGGCGACAGGTCGATCACGCGGCCCGCGAACTCCATCCGGAAGAACATGTTGGTCAACACGGTGGACGTCTCGGAGGCGGACAGCACGTCCAGCTTGGGGGACCGGCACACCATGTACGTGTCGTTGTGCACCGCGCAGCTGGAACTGATGTGCTGCGACGACGTTTGCAACACAACGTGCAGCTCGGCGCTCTCCACGCACGTGAACCGGGTGCCGTACACCGGCACCGTTGTGCCGCCGGATGCGATGCCTTTGAACCGCTGGCCCACGTCGATGGCCGGCTCGTCATCCGTGTACGTGAACGCGTTGGTTGTGTGCCGGCTCAGCACCTTGTCAAACAGCACGGACACCGGGCCCCTGAAAGACTGGCCGTTCGGCACCGGCGACGTCATGCAGAATATGTGCCGCGGGCCGCGTGCTATCGTCTCACACGTCACGTTTTGTTTGCCCACGAACACGCGTACCCCGCGGCTAATGTCCAGCGACATGCCCTCGATACGCAGCTGCGTGCCACCCCGGAGCGGGCCGCACGACGGACTCGAGGATATCACCTCGGGGTAGACGAACCGGAACGTGTTGTTCGTGGTGCCCAGCCGCATCGTGTCGTACGACAACTCGACGACACCGCTGGTCGGCCCTGTCACCGTGGTCGGTGACGTTACGCACGTGATGGTCTCGTTGTCCACGGTTTTCGGGTTCAAGCAGTGGCGACCGCCCACCGTGACCGTGACCGCGCGGTGCTCGGCCAGAATGTTGTGGTTGCGCACCATGATCCGCACGGCCGTGCCGCCGTTCCACGACCCGGACGTCGGCGTCACCGACTCGATCCCGATCGCGTGGCACCCGAGCACCCGGATCGGCGCCCCGCCGCGGTCCACTTCGCTGTAGTCACGGGACGTTCGCACCGAAATGTACTCGTAGATTTTCTTGGTGCACGGGTTGTCCGACGAACACCGGTCGTACCGGTTCACGTTGCCGTCCGGATCGTCCCACAGGCATGACGCGCAGTACTCGGCCACGTCCCTGCAGCCCAACGTGTCCCAGTAGAACGTCACGTAGTTGTCCGTCCGGTTGTCGAACCGCAGCAACACGTGGCTGTCGCCGAACGCCACGTAGTAGAACTGGATCGCCATGGCCGTCTCGCTCTTGTACTTCGTCGTTCCGCACTCGATCGCGTCTTTGGTTACCAGCGCCGCGGTCGCCTCGCCCGTATCCGCGACGTAGCACGTTACGTTCGTCCCGTTCAGGTACGGCATGAACCCGTACAAGTCGTTGAACACTTTCACCGTGTACGTGTACTTCACCGTCTTATTCACCGAATACACGTTCGGTTTGGTCACCACGAACCACGGACAGTTATCCTCGTTGTACACCGTCAGGCTGTCGACTTTCTGTGTCGAGTCCACGCACGTCTGCAGCTTCAACGACCAGCTGCACGACAATGTCTGCGTGCATTTCGTGCACTCCATGTACTCCGAGCACACGATGGTCGCGTTATCCGTTCCCGCGCAATCGCAGCTCGCCGTTCGGCACACCATCTGTTAGGGCACACGAACACAACGCGGGACGTTAGAATGCAAACGTGCAATGGGGATCGCGGATAGATCTATGCGAACACGACGACGACTCGCAATGAGCATAGATCTAACCGAGATATTATGCACGTTCGTTCGAGGTGTGTAACGCACATGGGGAGGACCTATCCTAGAACATTTACTTGGTGTCGACTTTTCATCATTAGTCGATATCTTACTTATCGGCCATCGTTTTTATTTTACCTTGGTTTTTGTCTAAAAATTGATTTCTACACTACACCGTCCGTCGGCCTTATATAGGTCGTGAGTATCAGACAATTTCAGGTATATATAAAAGGTAGTATCGGCCCTAATAATAGAATGAAGTGGATATAGAAAACAAAGAACTAATTGGTAATACAGAGGTATTTGTTAAATAGAATTACATACAAAGTTACATATCTATTACGTACATATTTTTAAGCTTATTTCACATTTATATAATTTATTTATTTAAAAAAAAAGTCAGTGAGTGTCATTTGCTCATTATTTTTTATAAATTGTACTTTTTTCATAATAAGTTTCAATTTATTGTATTAAAAAAAAAAAAAAATCTTGAGGAATATTTGCCAGTTGTCTAAAACCATTTCACATAACAGAAAATAAAAGTTACATCGACAAGGATAGAGTACTTATATATTATTATTATTATCTCATAATTATATGAATTTCATTTAATAATTTTTAAATAACATTTTTTTTTTTTATATATCAATTCTAATTAAATTCTAAAATTATTTTCATTTTTAATGTATAGTGTGTACCTCTGTATTCTTATTGGCTATATTCACAGAATATTCTGTACTTATTTTATCATTTCAATGTTTAGTTCATTTGTTGACGTTATGAAGAATTTGTGTTCCGCTTTTGTTTTCGTTATTTGTGATAATCAGACATTAAGTGTTTATTATGTTTAAATCCAGAATATCAAACTGCTTCGCTATTGTAAACATTAATAGCAGTAACACTATTTTTAAAATTTGTACTATCAAAATCAGTAAAATTATTTAAGTGATCTTATATCTTTAAACTATGACTTATTTTTTCAATGATCAAAGTTCATATTGAAAAATTAGCCATATCCACTCTATGACAAAATTATTTAATATTTAATAATTTGACCACCACTGGTTTTATACATCATTTTAATGAGTTTATAAAATTATTAGTAATTTATAACATTTTTGAACAATAAAATATTTTATATAGGATTATAAAGTTAATTTTTATGTTACTTTATAGAAATTACCTAGGAAATATAATGTCAAACCATTTTATGTATAATACAATATTTTTCTATAAATAAAAAATTATTTAAGTCATGAGATTAATGAAGATAAAAATGGGAATACCAACATTTTCAAAAGAATAAATTCTATAAAATGACTGATTTTTTCGAAAATTATAAGTTTTTTTATAACGTTTTACAAAAACACAAATATGTAGTTAAAATTTTCATATTTTTATTCCCTGAAAATTTGTGTCAGTTAAAAATATATTGATTATCTTCACTATTTCATATTAAGTTTGAACTAAACATCCAATGTTAGTAAAATTAAAACTAAAACTTCCAAATAAAATTTTATTTTTGTAACTATTCGTTAACAAAATATGATGATTTTAAATAGTATTAATAGAGACATAATTTTACAACAAATGTATACGTACCACAGCGTATATGAGTAAAAGGCTTGAAAAATGCTTCCAGTTGCCTTCATTTATTTTCCAACGTTTACTTTTATCCATGGTGTTGAGATTTCTTATACCTAATTACCTGAAACCGAACAAAATGTTTAAATAAATAACAAGTGTTTAGGAAATCGTTTTTGTTCATGATAATTTAATTCACGATTAACAATCAAGTATAAAAAACATTCGAATTACTAATTTTACTCTAGAAATGAGGATTTATTTTGACTACAATTTGGTATTTTTTACAAATTCAAAAGTTTTTTAAATCTGTACATGGAAAATGATAAAACAACCTACCATTATAATGTTGAATTTCAAGTATTAATAACCCATATATAATTTGTTAATTAGCTGCCAAGACTTTCTAAATCTTGTAGTTAAAAATACAATACTAGTACATTTTTACATCTATTAGTTTACAATTGGAATCACATTATAGGAGAAACCTCGAAACCTATTAACGAAATGTTCATCTAAAATATTTTTTAAAATGCATGGTAATTTAAATTTCGAAACTTTACGAAAAGGGAATTATCTACGATAGTTGAGGTATTTAATTATTTAGTTAACACGACTGCACTCGTTTAAGTATTGGTTCCATTTTCAAGACTTGTAACCTAATATTTTGTATTTTTTAAAATAAATATTTACACAAGTCACTATTATTATTCTAAGACCGTGGTAACTACCTACTAAAGACTTGTAAGGGCCGGACCGGCCCAATCCGATCCTCAAAAGGCTGGCACCGAATTGGTTCCCGAGCTCCAAACCCACATGCCGAATTGGTTACGTACATGACTCCATACGTACAATGAAAATATTGATATTTTTTTCGACATATGTCCCCAGTCCCACATATGTCTTAAAAAATCTTTTTTACATTTTTCTTTAACAATCATTTAGCAGCCAATTAGCAACGATTAGCAAAGCAATCGCAGAAATTCTCAAACCAATATTTCGTTCATAAAAGAAGTTTCCGAAGTTCGCAAGTCTCCAGCCCGTTATTCAATGTGTTGTTTAAGTTGATTAATTATTATAACCATAATTATTATTTATTTTATTGTATTGCAATATAGTATCATAATCATGATACTTCATATGAGTAATAAAATATTATTATATTAGTATAAGATTTTTCTAGTAATTCTAAAAATAATATGTTGCTTATGAAGGGAATATATATTAAAAACTTTTAAAATGATACAATGAAATATACACAATTGTATCTGAGTTATCAGTTATTTTAATTTATTTTTGCATAAACAATTATTAATAATTTCCACTAGTGATATTTAAACGTTTAGTAAATTGATAAATACCAATTGTTTTTCAATTACTTTTAAATTTAAAATATTTTTGTGGTGTACTCGTATATTTTGTGAAAAATTAAAAAACGAAAGCCAGCAATTCCTTATGAAATTAACTCAATATATAAAAATAATATTTTAATTATATATTCTTATATTTTTCTCAAAAGGAAAAGTATTTCTTTGGAGTTCTCTAGTGTAGCAGATTCTAGAGATACATGTCTCACCCATGCTTTTTTATTGTTTATAATAAAACTAAAGCCTTACAGATTGTGAAAATACTCCTGAAATCGTTCTTTATTGGCTGCTAAATGCTGACATAAATCTCAAATCAAAATTCGCAGTATTTGGGTACGGGGTGGGACTTGCGACATGTGCGAAATTCGGAAAATTCTTTTACGAACGAAATATGAGTTTGCAAATTTTTGCGATTGCTTTGCAAATCGTTGTTAATTGGCTGCTAAATGATTGTTAAAGAAAAATTTAAAAAAAATTTGTTTAAGACGTGGGACATATGTCTCCAGCCCCACCCATAGTTTTTTTTGTTTTATGATAAAACTAATGCCTTGCTAATTGTGAAAATACTCTTGCAAATTTTTGCTAATTGGTTACTAAATGTTGACATGAAAAAAATATCAATATTTTCATTGGGTGGAGTTGGGGACATGTACGTGAATTGGTTCCCGTCTGAAAAAGGTATTTTATTAGGTATAGCCGAATTGGTTCCCGTTTGAAAAAGATATTTTATTAGGTATAGCCGAATTGGTTCCCGTTTAATTACGCATATTTTCATTCTCAATTTTACAGGCTCAAGACTGTCAACTTTAAAGTAGGCTTGGTTAAAAATGTGCATTAATGTGTGTTAAAAAAAAAATGATTAAATATTTACAATTTTAAATTGTTGATTTGGAAGTCAACTTGCTATCACATTAAATACAAATAATAAAATATAATAAATACAATTTAAAAGACTTATATTTTAACTAAACATAAACTCCGTAATAACGAAAAATTAAAATATGATCGATGTTTAAGCGAAAACAATTTTATATAGGTTATATTATAGGTACGAGTATAAATGACGATGCGTTATTCGAGACTGTACACTATACAGTGTACCTACAGTACTCATGAACATTTTTGTCATACGTACAATTGGATATATACGATATACTATACAGCGATATAAGTACGTATATCTCAACCGTTATCTTAATAGCGATAATTTGCTAATCTCTAGTAATCTATAGTGTATTATTTTTCTATATTTAATCTTATTCATATGATAATTGTGTATATATGTCATACATTTAGCTTTGAAAATTTTGTTTTTTCTCTCTATGCACTGTTCCGCTGGATTTTACCATATTATTTTACCGTACACAAACAGGAACCAATTCGGCTAAACTTAATAAAATACCTTTTCAGACGGGAACCAATTCGGTTATACCTAATAAAATACTTTTTTCAAACGGGAACCAATTCGACTACTCCTCCTCAAAAAGCTCGGCCCGTACTGAGACTGGACCGAAAAAATAATGAGGGCTAGATCGGACTTTTTTTTGTAAAAACTTTTCAGACCGGGTTTTTTGGTAGAACTTTTCGGACGAACTCTCCAAAATAATGAAAACCAAGGATGAATCGAACTTTTTTTTTGTATTATGTATTATTAATATTATATAATTCGTGGAACATGGGTACTGGTTAATGGATATAATATATTAGCTTGTTTCTTAATCATGGGTTATCTGATCACGAAATAAACATTTTGTTTGTTGTATGATTTTAATTTAATAAATGTTTTATGCTACAACAATTTTACATTTTAATTCATAATGTATATTGATTATAATATTGAAATAAATAATTTTTAAATAATAATAATAATAATAATAAATAAATAATAAAAATTAATAATAATAATTTTTAATAATAATTTTTATAATATAAAAAGTTGACCCCCCATTCAAAATTCCTGAGCACGCCTCTGATTGTATTTGTATAGTATATAAAGCTTTAACAAAAACATTTTCCGATTAAGATACTTTACCTATCTAAAATACTAGATTCATTTATTTTTTACTTAAACGTTAAGATAAATTACATGTTAAGATAAGATTATTTATTATACTTTGACAGTTCAACGTTTTATTATTGTGACATTATAGTGTATATAATGCTAATAAAAACTCTTGTTTTAATTTTTAACCATCGTCCGAATTTTGTTCATATTATTAGTCTATACTCAATAATTTACACATTACCCAACATGCATGGATAAAATATCGAAATTAGCTGACTAATGTTGACATTAGTCAAATGTTAACATTACTTATAACAGATACACAATAATACAATAAGTAAGATTTAAGCACAAAATTAATGTTTATTAGGCTTGAACAATAAGAATGAAGAAGGAGTCTTTTGATATCAATTCAAAAACAAGTTTTATTTTTATTTTTGTACTATCTATGTAGTTTAAAAATTGTTGTTTTACATTCGAATTATAATTAGAACAATTTGGTTGTAATTACTTAAATGTATAACTACATCATAGCAATTATCTAATTTTAAATGTCAAAGCTTATCGTTAATGAATAATTAAAAAAAATAACTATTTGATTTCTTGTACATTTTATGATAAAACTGTCAACAACTATAATAATCATTACTCTACATCTATTGTTTGAACAACGATTATGTCAATTCATAGACTTTAAATTCTTCAACCTTTAACATCGTCAGAGATTCATAAAAATTACTATTCGTTAAATTATTACTACTATTGTAATTATTGCTAGTTTTAATTATTGTACGAATAAATAAAATCTGTTCATGGTGTTATAAATTTGGATGTAAAACAATGTATTTTAATGTCGTATAAATAATGAAAAAATACCATCAATTCTATCGTACGGCCAAGGTCGTAATTCGTAGCGCATAGAATGGGTTTTTCTGGTGAGCTTTTCGTAAAAATAAGGAACTTACTACTGTAGCGGAAAATATTTTTTATGGCGGTTTTTCATTAATGCATTTTAACGAATTTCCGTGACATGTTGTTAGTACAATGTTAGTAAATGAACGCGATCAACCGATTCAAGAGCCGCAGTGGAATATGAATTGATATCCATACTTTTGAAATAATTCGAATGTAGTGCATTACATATACACTCTGATGCATTTGTTACGGCGTAATAAATGGATAAGTTAGGATACTTGTCAGCTTATCGTGTATTCGTCCGACGCAATGTACGGTATTTGAAAAGTCAACGTAACCGTGACACGGGTAATGTTCTTTGGTTACGAGTCGATAATCGCGCAAAAGAGAAACGCGAAACAATTTTACGCATTCGGCAAGGATGACGATGTGTTCCACTGTTCCCCGTAGTGAATGCGTTTTGAGTCGCCGAGCGGATCCCGACTGGTCGACTGCACTACGCGCACCCGTAAGTTTCGAACCGTCGAGGGTCCGCGGACACGATCACGATATCGACGATCCACCGTACATCCCCATTGTTGCCGCGTCCGTGCCTACCGCTTACCTTGGCTTCGTTTCTGATGTTGCTCGCGTGCCCAACGACGGTTTCCAGAGAACGGTTTGACGGATCTACGACGCCGCCGCCGCCGTCGCCGTGTACGATCAAGACTTGCGATCGCACGCGAACCCGACCACGAAGAACGTCCCGTGATCCTTAGTCGCGATGGGTCCGGTTATATCCTATGGTATCGGTCCGTTATGCGCACGTCACTGTCACCGTGGTTCTGGTACCTGCAATAATAACAACAGTAGTACTATATGGCTACGGGTTATTGGTCCGCTCGCAAATGCCTCGCTTGCAGATCGACGACTATAGACTGACCCGACGGAGTCCGTTGTCTGTTACACTTCCCCTTGCTGACCCGTACATTCCATCGCGTATTTAATTCATATTTTATCGCTGTAATTGCTTTACTGATACACTCGTCCTAATATTATCACAGACGCGTTGCTCGGTATACCATCATGATGTAGTATTCATCACGTGTTCCCTACTACGTCGATGGTTATAATTCGTTAAACGGCCATAGGCGTGACTAGACTTCATCCGCAGTGACAGCCTAACTAATGACCGACGCCACCTTAATGAACTGAAAAATGCTCCATAACCACCTACTGATTGTGGGGGGGGGGGGTTAGTCCCTCCAATTTAATACTTATATAGTTTAAAAAAAGTCTATATAGGTATTCAAGTTCTAGAAAACTTCCAAGTTGTTACCCACCAATTATTATCGGGATATGCAAGAAAAATCATAAATTGATAGAGCATTAATTCCATAACGCAATATATTATTAGAACAAAATAAACAATGCATGACATTTTTTTTTCCAAATAAAAGTTGTAAACTACTAGATTTAAAACTCGGTTGACCGGCGCCTTTCGAAAATTGTAGGTGCAGCCCAGGCACATTAGGCTGTCATCGTAGACACATCTATGTAAACGGCCTATAGTGAAATGCGTATATCGGTGATAGATATACGAAATACTGTCGCCGTACGTTCCTCAACATCTGAACACTTTATTGTTTAAAAATTCAATTAGGCTTATACCGCATGACACAGTGTTCGTAGCAACCGTTCGTATTTTGTAACACGATAATTTGATCGTTTAACACAGAAAACAAATCGTTTGAATGTAATCGGCGAATGAGCAAATTACAAAACCAAAAAGGGCGAAATTTCTTGGTCGATGAGACTCCACGGTTGAAGGTGATACGTGGGGATAGTTGAGTGGTGTTGCTGTATTAGCTTTTTAAACTTGAAACCGACGTATCAGTAATCGGTTCGGCAATTAGTTATTAGTAATTGTTGCACTTGAAAAACCTAACTTTGTGTGAAAGAAGTTGGGTAGATCAGTTTATATTTCTGAATATAGTTGAAGTAGTAGAATCTAAATAAGGTAGGTTGAAATTTAAATGTTCAATTAATATTTTAAAAAAATGTAGAAAAAACAACACGAACAATTTAAATTCTTATAAACAGTACAATTTTCATTAAAATAATTAAAAAATATAAAATGTCTGAAGTTAAAAATAAATAATGTATACTTGTATCGTATATCTAATTTAAATTATTATACAGTTTCATCAACATTTCATTTTGTAACGCTAATAAATAATTTTTGCAACTTTAAAGTATTTTTTACTTTTTTGGCTATACAAATTTAGCGGATTTTCGTGTAATCATTTTTGTTAAAATTTAATATCTAAATACTTATAAAATTTTTTTCGAAATTAAGCTTAATTGTTATTTATTAATCAATATTTTATAATAATGAGGAACTTTGTAATACATTTTCAGGAATTAAAAATAGTTAAATAGTTAAATTGTATAACCGAATATGGTTGAAATTTTAAGTTTCTTTTGCAATATTTTCTTTATTTTTTCCAATTATTTGGAAAATGTTGATAAATTTAAGAAGTAACCACCCGAAAGTACCTTATAAAACCCATTTTCGATCTTTTATTTTAGATTTGGTGATGAACGGAGCACCTCTCTGGTTAGAATCGTGAAAATAGATGCACAAAAAAAACTACACACTGTTATACATAACCAATAAAATTATCTTTTCTCTCAGAATCTAAACTTTATTAATCGGTACAATGTTTGCTATATTTTTTCACGTAGTAAGCTTTAGTTTACCTCAATAACTCAATGATAATCAATCAATGGAGCTTAATGGAAAAAAAGAAATATATATATATATATATATATTTAGTGAAACTGATGATGGTAATACAAATTACTAATCAATTTTTTTCTACATTACCGGTAATGCGAATGTTCTATACACAAGGCGCTGATCCAAGGAGGGGGAGGGCGAAGGGGGCGTCCGCCCCAAAATAGGTCTAAAATATATTGGGTTTTCGATTATTTTCGTGGTTCAATACAACTACTTACTAGAGTAATATACAATTACGAAAAATAAAACAATATTATTTTATATTTATTGTGTATTGACTAGTGTGTTGGTATGTTATAGCCACATGTTAATAAATTTTGTACTTAAAAATAATTGCTTGAGAATGTTTTTTATTTTATATATTCCTGAAGGCTATGGGCCAACATAATTTTTGTTGCTTTTACGTATTATGTTACAATTCAGGCAGATTAGTCGTAAGTAAACAATTTATTTTGCGCCTCCTCCGTAAAAAATTTCTGGATCCACCCCTGCTATACACATAGTTGTTTTTTCATTATTCCGGCCGATATAGTGTATATACAGTGGCGCAAAAGTTTGTAAAATGTGGTCGGGCAATTTCAAAACTTCGCGGCCTCAATATCTTAAATATTTTCATAACACTATACATTTACTTATAACACAATTATGATGTGAGTATAATGTGGCCTACTAGCCACATTTTGAGGTACCAGCCACATTTTGAACTACCAGCCATATTTTTCAAAAAAGAGGTCGGGCCACGGCCCAACCTTAACATGGACTTCGGCACCACTGAGTATATAACATAAGTGAATCACGTTTACAATATTGATAAAATTTCGAGTGATAATAGCATGGGAATCCTAAATAATATAAGGATAGCACTATAACCTTTGGCCCAACAAATTAGTACCTATGAATGATACTGCAGACGTGGAAAACATTGTGTAATCTTATAAAAAAAAAAATATTAAATTATTATGATAATAAAAAATTATAGGTACGTTAACTTTTTCTCCTGACTTTATGTCTAGACATATATTTACGGGATAATTTTTTTTTTTTTTACGTCAACAATGTTCGTTTATAGAAAATATAATTTTACACAATTTCAACAATCGATTTGGCGTGGTGCGTTATCTTTCCATAGCCGTACAACGCGGATACTCATACTAATAATTGGTATGTGTGAAATCGCTGGTGAAACGAAGCCGTGGTGATTGTACGTCGATTTTCGGCGCGCAAGGTCTCGAAAGCAAAACCCGTACTGGCGCATATTTTCTCACTCAAGGTTTTCACACCTATGAGATACTTACGGCATGCCGCGGCATCAATATGGGACTTGGCAGATTAATAGCAATCGTATTGATTACTACTATTATTTATGTATTATATTTTTAGTGCAAAATATCTAATACGGCGGGTCAGACCGAATGTTGTCCATACGAAATAGTTTCGATGTTTTACATCTACCAGGCGTCCCGCAACGGCAAAACGCCAGAATTGTAACTTTAATTTTTAGTTTCGCATTTTTAAAATTTTTTTTTTTTCAAATTTCACAATACCCTTGGACCTTGGTGATACGATTAATGATGCATTTCCATATAGTTCGACATTGCAGTCATTAAGCTACAACTTGTGCCCGTGTCTTAACCCGCGAGCGTTCATCTACAACAGTCGACCTATGTTACCAGTGCCATTCGTGAGCCGTTCGAGTGTACAAATCTGTCGGCGGTCGTTCATGGACCAATTTATAAAAGGCCATTACCGAAATGCCGGCTAGTCGCACTAGAATGACGTCGTAGACGCTAAGACGTGTGGTGACATCCGACTTTTGCACATCTCTAAACGAAACCAATGCAACCATCGATCCCAATAGATTCTAACCAATCGATTCAAACTAGACGCGTTCTTATGTTGCAGTGACGCATGGTTTTACTAAATGTAAACGTCGCAATACTTAACGATGTATAATAAAAAACAAATTAAAACCTTACGGTTATGAACACTTATGAAAATGAGATTAGATATTTAAAAATCAGAGTAACGTAAATTATTTGAAAATCTATAAACGTTTATTATAGCGTAGCTGACGAAAAAACACTTGGACTGCAGTGTCCGTCCTCGCTGCTTACGGTACTCGTAAAATGTATCCTACTCCGATCGACAAACAAACAACAATGCTTTTTATTAACTCTATAGATGTATTTTACTTTGTGCAAAAAATGTGTTGATCAATACCTGGTTGGTAACCTAACCTAACCTAACCTAACAATGAATTATAAAGTACATGCCCGTAACTCGATTAACACAACAAACACATCGGGGCGAGATGTTAATTTTTACATCGTGCAAATTATATAGCACGTGAGTTGTGATAATCCCGTGAAGCGGTTCGATGAGAACGAAATGGCGCCGGTGTCGCGTTGCACCGTCACACGTATGTGGTCACATCATGTTGTTGTACTTGGAGGACGGCAAGGCCGTAGCCGCCTTGAACTCGACCATCACGTTGCGGGCGATCATGGTGTCCGTGGACCGTTTCTTGGTGTAGTGCACGTAGTAGAACGCGAGGAAACCGAACAGCACGAACACGGCGACGACCTTGAAGGTAGTCGAATAGGTGAACCAGGAGCGACCGGACGGATCGGGTCCCGGGCTTATGTCCAAGACGGATCCGGCGGCTATGACGCGGAACCCGAAGTGGTCAGGATCTGGTGCGGTCCACTGGTGGGGGTTCAGGGAATAGCACACCATTTGCGTGTCGTCCTCGACCGTGCAACTGGCGTACACCTTGGATTTGTCTTGCATTACGTAGTAGATCTCGGCTGTTTCGACGCACGACAGATGTTGGCCGTGCACCATGACCGAGTCGTGGCCGGTCGTTAGCACCTGGTAGATGTGGTACCGCTGGCCCACGTTCAGGGTCGGCAAGTCGTCCGTGTACGCGAACGTCGAGCTGACCACGTGCTCGCTGAGCGACTTGTCGAAGAGCACCATCACCGGGCCCGATGTGGCTATGGCCGCCGGCGCGGTCACGCAGTATATGCTCTGGTCGTCGCAATCGATGATGCGGCACTCGAGCGCGTCCGGACCCACCGTTACCCGGACTATCGTGCTGGTGTTCAGCGACCGACCGCCGATGCGCAACCGCGTGCCGCCCCTCAGCGGCCCGCATACGGGGCTCACGGTGCGCACCTCGGGGTACACGAACCGGAACCTTTGCGTGGACACCACGACGTCGTGGCGCCCGTACCGCACGATCACCGGACCGTCGGACGGCCCGGACTCGGTGGTTAGCGACACGGTGCACGACAACGTGCGCTCGTCCACGGTGGTGGGCGCGGTGCACGCGCGACCCGCCACCGTCACCGTCACGTCCCGCCGGTCGGCCAATATCGCGTAGCCGCCGACGGTGATGCGCACCGGCGTGCCGCTGTTCCACCGCGCCGACGGCGGGTCCACGGACTTGACCGCCAACTCCGGGCACTGCAGCCGCGTGTCCACGTCGTTGCGCACCGCCGTCAACGAGTAGTCGCTGGTCGAGCGCCGTTCGTAGAACTCGAACGGACCCGAACACGTGTTGTTGGCCGCGCACCGCGCGTAGAAGTGCGTGTAGCCCGGCGTGTCCCACGAGCACGACGTGCAGTACGAGCGGTTGGCGCCGGGGCAGTGCTCGTCCAGCAGCACGTAGTTGTCGGCCGTGCGTTCCACGCGCAGCACCGCGCCCTCGAACGTCACGTAGTTGAACACTATCCGCGGTTTCTCCGGCGGCTTGTCGTTCGCCGTCCACTTGTGAACGGTGCCGCACACGATCGTGTCATCGACCACCACGCCGTGCAACGCCACCCGGTCCAGCCAGCAGATCAGCCGGCTCCGGTTGAGGAACGCCAGGAAACCGTGCAGGTCGTTGATCACCCTCACCTGGTACGAGTACGCTAGGGACCCCGACAGACTCTCCCGCGTCACGTTCGCGATCACCGTGTACTGCGGACAGTTCTCCTCGATGTGCACGATCAGGTTGCCGGTGATGTCGGTCGACTGAAGGCACGACTGCGATTCCAGCGACCAGCTGCACATGGAGTCCTGCGTGCATTTCCTGCACCCCGTGAACTCCTTGCAGTCCACCGACAACCCGCTTACCAATTCGTGCGAACGGCATCTCGTCGCCGACCCCAGCACCTGGAACACATCGGACGCCGTTAATCAGCACGCGTCGACGACCCCCGAGTACTGCGCGTGTCGCTACGTTTCTCTGTTCCAGTACTACACATGGATTTCAAACGGACGGCCACGTAGTTGGTTTCTGCGATTAATTATTTCGCTTAAGAACATTCGAGTTCCGGAGTGTTGAGAATTATTACGGAAAATGTGTTGGTGAAATTAGACGAATTTATACCCGACAGGAATTGAAACTCGTCGTCAAACACGAGAACATTCTGAAAGTAACCACGTGTACTGTTCGTATCGGTTTTTTTTTTTTTTTTGTACTATCGCATAATAATTTAACATCGTTCTATTGATTACCTATGGTACCGGTTTTATTCGTAGAAATGCAACGGCGTAAAACACGAACACAATTAAATCAATGTGAATTACTCGTCGCCGTCGAGCGGGAACAAATATTTTTGTCGACATATTTTCTAAATCAATTGGTTTCGATCGTTCAATTGCATAAAAACGGTGCACAGACGTTGGGTGAGGTTCGTGCAGCGGGAACGAACTGATTTTTTTCTTCCCGTTACATTTGAGTGAAAAATAAAATAATAAGAATTCGTTTTCAAATGACCAACTCTACTGACCTCCGAATACGAGACAGTATTGATCGTGATTTCTTATCGCGAAACAATCGTTTAACAAAACATTAGGATCGTACGTACCAGTGCCATAACGAATATTCCATTGGCAAAGAGAAGACGGCGGCGATTCCGTATGTTTTGTGTTTGAAATTTGCAGTCGCCCATGTTGTTTAAATTGTACGAGCCCCTGGAATAATAGAGTCACATAGGATTTAAACGCAAATAACATTTCGTACAGTGCACATATGAGCACATATGTGACTTGTACATGGAAAGCAATAAATTTACGACTAATTTTATTGAAATGGTATACGTGAATTGTTAATAATCCATATGCAGTATTAAATTTAAACCAGGATTAAAACGATACAACCACTTGATTATTTAGAAATGGTTCAATTTGATTTCCTTATTTTACTGTTAGTTCGTTTAAATTTAAACCGCGTGTTCGAATTTAAGTGTATTTAGTTTTCAATGATCGATGCGCAGTCGAACTTTGATAACACGAACTATATTTAAGATCATTTTTATATTATATAGTTACCTATTAAAAAAAAAATCAATTTTCCGTTTTTCCTTTCTCGGATTTCAATTATTATTGTTCAACTACAACATAAATATGTTACTGAGAAATCGTCGTCACGCGTAGCGTAATACGTCCAAAAATATACATATTTTATTTATGACAAAATTATTGTCAATCTGATCATTTTCACTGAGTTTGGAGTTTATTAACATTAATAATTGTTATTTTAAAATATTCAACATCGTTTTGAAACGTGTAATTTTTGTAATCATACAGTTTTGATAGAAAACCGAAATCAATATTATCTTTATTACAATGCAATAGGTTTTGACTTTTTCTTATTTTGTTAATATTATCGTGATCTACGAAAATTGTGAGCTAAGTGGATTACGTCAACACCGAATATCACGTCGGATTACGATTGAAAATGGCGGTTCACTACCGAATGTTGTAAGATTTTTTAAGTTCTAATCGTATATTTTCATGGAAATTAATCTAAAAAATAACTATCAAATTACATTTACAAGGAAATCAATCGAGTGTAAGACGCAGATGTGTAATTTATAAAATATTATTCAAATAGCAGTTGTGCTGGAAAGCAAAAGAAAATAACTAGTAACAATAAATGTATCAAGTTAATTTATTTACCTTGTCTGATAAGACGTCACGTTAGATTATTCGACGACTCACAATCCATGCAAGTTATGAAATGTCGTCTTGATCAACGACCCACGGTATAAACTTGATGACAAAACGTGTTATCTGATATTGTATAATGTAAATGATCATTAATAAATCCACAGTGGATAAATAAATGCCATAACATTTCAAAATTCATTTACCAAGATTATAATAAAACAACGTATAAATATTTAACGTTATTGCCATTCATACATATGGGCTTATGATACTACACTAAATCCGTGTGTAATATTATTTTTTCAAATAACTACGAGTCATAATCAAATTTTTAACTTATCTTCTGAGCGTATAATTATATAAAATGCATAATTATGTTTTTAGACATCAATAATGACAATATAATAACACTACGTCAAATATGAACCTATGATTAATAGATACATAATATTTCATTGATAACAGATTATGTTTCATATTTTTTATACTTTTAAACTTCAAAACATACATTAACACTGTTGCGTCGTACACATCAGTTTATTGGTTCGATTCAACAACTGTCAATGGTCGAATTTTATAATTTGTATTTTTATATTTAATAATCAAAACAGTAATGTATTATTATGCGCCCTAAGTCGTGATATTTAAACGTTTACTTGTAATCATGGCGCTACTGATGATCTTCAAGTTTAATGGCTGTACGCTTTCCTGATCAAGCCCTCATGCCACATTTAATTTATTTTATAATAATTTAAAATTTTTACTTATTGTAAAAAAATGTATAGATTGTAAATATTCAATAAAATATTTTAAAAAACTTAAGAAAACACAATACTGATTAAAAGTTGAAAATAACATGAGTAAATCACACTTTAAATTGTGTTAGAAAAGTAGAATGTCAAAAACCATGATGAATTTTACAATGTTATTCAATACAAATTGAAATAAAAATATTATAATTATATGCTTGGAAACATTTCTAGTGAATAATCTTTAATTTAACACTCCGTTCTTGTTACATTATAACATTTGTGAACTCTATGATTATAAATAATACATTAATAATGTTAATAATTGTCTTAACACAATTATTACAAATGAAATAGTTAAATATAATCTTCGCGAGGCGTAAAAAGAAATTTAATTAATCGAGAAATATTTAAATGTTCTCTATAACATATATTTATGGACCATTAAATAATTTTATAAGACAATTTAATACCTCAACTATGATAAATTATTTGTAAATTCAAATGTTCACTAAATAAAATTTCTTGTACAGTTATACTTGTTATAAGGGCAGAGGACTTGAAACATTTGCATATTTGTTTTGCACAGTCACAAAAATAGAGTACAAAACAAATACGTTTCATGCTTTCATAAATCTAGTTTTGAAATTTTATTTTGCATATAAATGCATATTTTGAGTCCTTTTTATTTTTATGGTATATTTTACACTTTTATACGCTATTTTATACTTTTTGAGACGTATTTAACTTAAATAGATTTTTTTCAAAGTGACATTTTTATTTCAAACAATACAGTCAAAATGTTTGGATAAAAACTTATTTATTTTTAATTTTTGTCGTATAATATGGTTTTTTACTGTCCGCGGGCACACATTATTCCTAGAAGCGATTACGATTTAACGTCATTTCTTTACAGAAAATTAAGAAAGTTAAGTAAAATTAATTTTGTTTATTTGGCTATGGTATATGATTTTAAATTATCTAATTATTTTGACTTGTTTTAAACGCTATTTATTTAATTAAGACTTTTAAATAAAAAGGCTAAAAAAATGTTTAAGTGCATATTTAGAGCTTTTTTAGAGCTAAAATTCCTTTGCCTTACTTGTTATACATGCGGGTGGAACCATTTTCCTCCATTGTTTACATTCCTCAAAAAAAAAAAAATTTTAATTCCTTTTTCCTCCACAAATAAATATAATTTTTCTTCAAATATATTTTTTATGTTTGTATGATAATTATATCATACAATATATATATATATATATTTATTTTTTTATTTATAAATATATATATATATACACACACATACATTTATAATTAATGTATGATGATATCAGTATGATACTAGTTGCTATTAGTGGGTTGTTACTGCTGTAATAGTACAGTATAAATATTTTGATCTGTGACTTGCGTTTTCTTGATGTGTGGGCCGCTGAGTATATTATATTACTATATTAGCTTTGAATATTTTATCGATATTGGCTTATTCAATATAAATGAATAATCAATTATTCACACTTAACTCTACTACATATATATATTTTACGAAAATTAAGTACAAGTAAATACTCATGTGTGCTTATAAAATATTAGTTCAAAAATAATAAGTATTTTATTTGAAAATGGATAGTAAAGTATGGTGAGCGGTAAGTAATGGAAAATGGAAGTGAAGTAAAATAGACAGTAGAGGAAAATAGTATCTAATTTTTGGAGGAAAATAGCTTACAATAATAAAAATACATGCGTCTTATTTTATATTTGCACAACCTATTGCAATCGAGTCAATGATTTATTTTTATTATTGACCAAAAGGATTTAACTAGAAAATTTCTGGTCCGACTAACCGTTCAAATTAGGTGCAGTAATTTCTACTAAAATACGAGTATGATTTGTATAATATAATATAATATTAAAATACATTAACAGTATTTAATGTACTTTACACACTTAGAAATCTGAAGTAGATTCAACACCATATGTTGCCAATGTTATACACATTCGCACGTCGTTTTCCAGCTTTGGTCCAATTGGTGTTAATGCAACACCAGTTTGATGTTAGTTGGGTTATTATGAATCAACAATCTATTAATGTTTTACTAACCAACACACGGGTTTACATTAACAACAAGTGATGTTAAAATAAGATATATTGATAGTGACGGTATGTTAAGAATTAGTAGTAAATATAACACCAATAAATGTTATATTAACTATTGCATTAGTTGTGTATTTAACACCAATGATTGTTATATTAACTTATAAATATATTGTCCATTTCACCTCAAATAATTATTTTATATACTAAAAATAAATTAGGTAAATTATTATTTAAATTAAATATTAGTGTAATAAAGCATCTAGATAAATGTATTTAGTGTGGGTACTTAATAAATAATTTGACTCACCCACCAAATGATTCTAGTAGAAATAATGGTGTTAATTCTTGACCTTGGTACTTTCTTAACTAATAATTTTTTCGATGAATCAAAATCTGAAGTACTGTTACTCTTTATATTAGTATTCATATTGTATATATACTTATTTAATACTGAACTTAAGTATAGTGGCGTTACAAAAAAAAAAAAAATATAAATATTTTGGTTAAATAGATTAAAATATTATATGTCAATGTGTACACTGAAATTTCACAGTCAAAATTGAAATCTGCAACCTTATACTATACATTAATTAATAAGAAATTTTATTATTTAATACATTGGCCAGAAGATACCCATTTCTACATGTTTACATACAAAATTCTCAACAAATTTAATTAAGCAAAGTAAAAAATACAAATATTTGATTTTCTTGTAAATATAATATTTTTATTGAAAGTAAAATATACAATGCAATATACATTTTCAATGGTACAAAAAAAATTATCATAACAGTATAGTTACAAGGTAAATACTTGTACTACATATATAATATAATAAAATAATAAAAACTGTAACTTGAAAACTAAGTCTGAGTGCCAAATTCTGTCTTCACTATCGTTTTTAGTAAGTTCACTAAACTAAATTATTAAAAAAAAAAAAAAATTTCCAAAAAAAGGGTGTCC
>JASXSY010000412.1:0-32627 GCA_034509805.1 Sipha maydis
AATTGACTTGAAGTGTATTTGAACCTGGATGTTTCAACCGTAAACGATGATGGTCAATAATCAAGTCTGTCAAACGATGTCTTGATGGCAACAACATTGGGTGCTTATGAGCATAGGGAATGTCAGCGTAATCAAGTCTACCGCCCACTCTGACAATACCACTCTCGTCAATTAATGGATCTAATTGACGAATAGACTTGGAACCAGGTAAACCCTTCTGGTGCAACGATATCTCATCAGAAAAGGAACTCAGTTGGACACAATACACGAGTGCACAAAGTGCACGAGAAATCTCTTCGGCGTTGATAATTTGTGTTTGTGCAACTAATGAGCGTGATTGGGTGAATCGAAAACAATAAGATACAATGCGACAAATTTTGTTGAGAGAAGAAAAACGGTCGAGTAAATTTAATATTGATGGATTGACAGCAACATGAAGTACATCAGGCGTCCGCGATTTGCTTAACGAAGGTTTATTGACATCTTCAATGTCCGGTTCAGGTTATTGAGGCCAGTTGACTGGTGAGTTAAATAGAAATGGTGGGCCAGTCCACCAGAGTTTATGGTTAAGAAGTTCAGACGGGAGAAGCCCACGTGAGGCACAGTCAACCGGGTTCTCTTGGTGGGGACGTGGTGCCAAATTGACGGTGAAGTCATTTCTTGAATCAGAGAGGTTCTGTTGGCGATAAATGTCGCCCAACGATGAGGTGATGACCGGATCCATACAAGAGCTGTAGTGGATTCGGTCCAGGCGTGCAGTTCATCTACGCGGATTCGATCACTGTAAGTGTCCGCAACCAAACGAAGTAGTTTTGAAGCTAAGACGGCACCACATAGCTCAAGCGGGGAATCGTAGACCGTTTCAAAGGCGCAACCTTTGACTTACCGGTGATAAGCTGGCAATGAACTGACGTTTCTGTCTCCACGCGCAGATAGACGGCCGCGGCATAACCTTTCTCCGAACTGTCAGAAAAAGCGTGGAGCTGGATAGACGTTGATTGGTCGTGGGTAATACGACGAGGAATCTTGATTTGATCAATCAGATGAAGCTCAGATTGATATCGACCCCATGCCGCTGCAAGATCCGTAGGTATTGGATCGTCCCACTTGACACCAGACGTCCACAACTGTTGCATAAAGTGCTTAGTGAAAAATGTCATTGGCGACAAGAAGCCTAACGGATCAAACACTCGAGCGATGTCGGATAGAACCGATCGTTTAGTCGGTTGAATGGACGATACATGCGTTTTAAAAGAAAGTGTATCTGTAGATGGGTCCCATTTGAGTCCAAGCACTTTTAATTCTGAGAATTCAACGCTCTTAAATAAAATCTAAACCGGCATTGCACAAGTAACCTGTGGGACCATCTGTAGGATTTTCGGACTGTTGCTCGCCCATTTGTGCAGTTCAAACTGGGCTTGCGAACATAATTTTATCAATTCATCTTGACATGCTAACGCATCTGCTTCAGAGTTGGCGCCAGTTAAAATGTCATCGACAAAGGTGTAATTTAGCAAGACGTTTGCAGCTAGTGGCCAGGAAGCACCATTAACTGTAGCTAACTGACGAATTGTATGCAATGCTTGAAATGGGGCTGCTGAAGTGCCATAGGTGACAGTACACAATCTACACAATCGATATTCATCAATAGAGGAATTTGATGAGAATCTCCATAAGATGCGTAAGTAATCACGATCCGAAGGTTGGATGGCAATTTGGCGATACATTTGTTTGATGTCAGCTATAAAAACATATTTCCATAGTCGCGACCGCAAAAGAACAATTTGAATATCGGGCTGCAATTTGGACCCGTCTACATACTGGCATTCAGAGAGGACCCAGTTGACGTGCACGCCGAAGCATTGAACACTACACGTAATTTTGTAGTCGTGCTATCAGGCTTAAGAATGCAATGGTGGGGGATATAGTAATTTAATGGATTATCTATGTCATGCAGTGGTACGCGTTCCATATGACCAGCGGATAAGTAGTCTTGCATGAAGTCATTCTATTGTTGACGTAGACTTGGATTGCGGTTTAATCGGGATTCTAAAGCCTTGTAACGCTGGAGGACGTGAGTTTTAGAATCACCTAACATCGGCAATGGTTTCTTAAAGGGAAGGGTAACCATGAAACGCCCAGTACTAAGCCGCGTTGTGGTGGCTGTGTAGATGTCTTCGGCAGCTTTCTCATCAGGACTTAAGTGGCGAACTATTGGCAGTTCTTCGAGTTCCCAGAAATGTCTTAAAGTTTCGTTAAGAGATTCAGACGTAAAAACAAACAGCCCAGATAGCAAAAATAGATTTTTTTATCATTTATTTGATATTATGTTTAGTATGATATCATTCAATAAATATTATTTTTCTTTATAATTTTTGTTGAAAAAATGTTTAAAAAATGATTATAAAATGACGGTTGGCCGCGAGTTTTACATTAATAAAATATTACCAAAATAATAATTATGAAATAATAAAATTGTAATATCATTATATTATTTTCAAAAAATAATTATTTAACAATACATTTTAGTTGTATTTAAAACGTTAAATATTAAATAATAATAAAACAATACCATTGTAATATTGATTAAATATTATTTTCATGTTATTAATATATAAAAAAAATTGAATTATATTCTGTTAATATTATAATAATATATCAATAATATTAAATGAAAATATAATTATATTTTTCTTAATTTATACTTAAAGTTTCTCTTCAGTATTTTAATCATTTTATAAATAAAAATATTTATGACCTAAAAAGAATGTATAAGTGTGTTATAAGAAGTTCAAGTATAATTTTGCTAAAGCTCCTTGTTATAGTCCTAACCACTCTCCTCGTCGTCATTTCATTTCTCACACATTTTGATCGATGATTATTGGTATTATAATTAGTACCTTGGATTTTATAGTTAAATAAATGTTCATAATCATAATATATATACATATAGAGTATATTCTTTAAACATAATATTTAATTAAAATACAAATATAAAATTTTAATTGCATATTTTACAATTAGAAATCATATCAGATATTTAAATTGACAATTTTTTCAATTAAAATTCAGAAGGTTCTGTCTTATTATTTCTGAATTTGGCCCCAGCAATGAATACTTTGATCGGTGTCTCCACATCAATTGAATTGAAGTTTTGAAATTTGTTAATTTTTTTAATAGAGTCTATAATCAAAATATAATGTTAAAAACAAGCAATTAATTCTATATGATTTAACATCTATTTTAAGTGATTTTTATTTTACTCACCAAAAATAACCGAACAACATTTTAAAGTATAAAATACTTTTTTTTTTTTCTGGCCTTTGAAACTATATTGTTCTAATAGTTGGTCTTTAAACATGTATCGCATGATGGAACGTACTGTGCTTGGTAGAGTTCCACGCACCAAACGAGATAATTCTGAAATCTAAAAATATTTATATACAATAATATCCTACAAATTTATAATATTAAATTATATTAATTTTATACCAATTTTTTGTTAAATGCTGTATCTAGAAGTTTTTGTTCAAAGATTTCCAATTCTTCCTCATTTGATAGAGGTAGTGAAAATATTAAACCATTCTCCAAATCATCATTGAAAACTTCTTTGAAACCTTTGTTTAAAAGTGCATTCTCGAGACTTTCAATCCTTTCTACTAACCCTTTTATTTCATACCATGTATTTAATGTTGTTCGATTGATTTTGGTTAAAATATCTAAATAATTAAAAAATATAAACATAAATGTCAAAGTATATTTTATTTTAATTATAATAAGACTTTCTATTAAATAAATGTATGTGAATTTACTTTAAATACTGTAGACTATAGTATTTGTTTAAATGATCTTCAAGGGACTTAGAGAATCAGATCATTAAATCCAGATACACGTATGAGGTAGCAAGCCAGATATAAAGCCGTTAACTAAGTACATATCTATGAATTTTTATCCAGAATATTGTTATATACTGAAGGTGTTTTATTGTTTTTAACTTATTTAAGATATGAAAATTAAAAAGAAATATAATATTATCATTTTAAGTTATTGTACTTACCATTATTAGAATGCGGAATAGAATTACTGACTGTTACTTTGAATGGCGATGATGAAGTTGTTATTATCTTCTCTACTTCATCAAAATTGATTGCATCTAAAACAAATTAGTATAAAATAAATATTTTGTATACCTTCAAATTATGTAGGAAAGAAATTTCAATACCATATCAACTAACTTACTAGACATTTTAGGTTTTGGGCTCAGAGATTTGCATTTGTTCATTGTACTTAAGTCTAGTTTTCTCTTAAATGATGTACCAGGAAAAGTTTGTGGAAAATCTTTAGAGATTAATTTTTGCTTAGAAGGTGGTGTTTCTGTAAAATAAAAATATAACTATTATTTGAATTATTTAATTAAAAAGAATAATTTTTAAATGTGGATTAACAATAATTATTTGTTATAAGAATATAATATATTATATAAAATAAATACAAAATAATAAAAATATTACAAAAAAATTGTATTACCATGTATTATAGTATTTTTCTCACAAATAACATTTTTAGAATAACTTGGATCTTTTTCTGAACTGTATTCTTCTTCATCAATAGATGAAGCTAAAAATATATCAAGTTTAGGTAAATTAAATGGTATATATAAACAAAAAAAAGAAACATAAATAAAAATTACTTGGGCTTTCTAAAGAACTGGTGTTCCACTTAAGTTTCTCTTTGATTTTTAAATTATTTTTCATAACCTTTTTCTTGGTTTTTTGAACCGTGTGAGTCTTTCCTCATAAGTTTCATTTGAAGACGAAATATTTGAAGTATCTTCAGATGCTTTTGCTTTTTGTTTAGCTATAATATAGTCATCTGTAATATAAATAAAAAATTAACTTCACAGTCACAAAAATATTTTCAATTTATATTACCTAAATCATTACACATTTTTTTGGCTGGTAAGTAGTTAAAATCAAATTTATTTGGAGGAATTCTTCGTTTTATAAAATGTGCTGCATTTTTTTTTGGCCATGCACAATTAGTTTTGTGGACCCAAAACGATGGTACAACTTCAACAGTATTGTCATTAATAAAATTAATAACTGACCACATGATTGTAAGATTTGTGCACTGTAAGAATTAAGTGTGAATTAAAGGAAAAGCAACTAAATTATTATCTGAAGGTAATACAATCAATTTTTTTTTTATATTGTTAATGGAATAACAGACTAATGTATCACTCAATTTGTCAACAATATAGATATCTAACTCTGTAGATTTAATAGGTTTACCAAACAATATAGTTGTGTCCTCAATTGCCTACAAATTAAATGTATAGAACTTTTGTGTTCAACTATATTAAAAACTTTAACAATTTTATTATTATTAGTTAAAAGATATCTATCGGCTTGAATGTGTGTTTTAATAGTATATTTCTCCATTTTAAGTGTTGTATACTGCAAACCTTCCATATTTTCTATAAGTGGTCCGCTACTATGAAGGCCAGTACATTTAAATAGTTTTTTCTTCTTTTTGAGAATTTGATTTTAGTGCATGAATTTCATTAAACCTTTTAATAACTTGAATGAGGGGTTTATCTGGTTTCCTTATAAGGTTTTTAAGAGTACTCATATAGTTCTCAAATGGAAATGTTGAACAATTATCCAATGCACCAAATTTAATATAATCATAACATAAATGAGTTAATCCATGCACATTGTAAGATATGAGATGACGACCATACAAAATTTCAAAGTTCTTTACAAAATTATTCAACAATTTTTGTGCTATACTAAGATGACAACCATAATCAGGGCTCAATAAGATAATCATCGCCACACTCAAATTAAATAAGTGTGTCCAATTTTTATTAGTTAATACTGGTTTAGTAACAGTACAACCTAAATAAATTATAAACATACGTAATTCTGTAGATTTCCAACGATTAATGAGTTCTAGGCTTCTTGGTTTTCTAGCCATTTCACAGGGTATGTTAGTTTTTAAGCTTACCAATGCCTTTGATATTTCTTTTATTTTCCATGATGCATAACGTATTGGAATTGGCCCCTTTACCCATAATAAAATTAATTTTCTAACAACACCTAAACACACTAAATGTTGGTAGTCTAGAGAAAAATCATTGACACAATTAAAGTTTGTTAAAGTACTTAAAATAGAAATGTTTCCAATATGATGCTCTTCTTTGAATTGAGTAATATAATTCTGATGAGTTCTTTTATGAGGCTGTCTATCTGGTGATGTGTATGGAAAACATATTCGGTTAAGCAAGTATTCTCCTTCATGCTCACACCTTGAGCATGAAAAGAAACCAGAATGTCCTTTGATTTTTAATAAGAAAGATTTAGCAGGTGCGTCACAACATAAAGTATGGATTTCAACTTTAAAAACTTTGTTATCAATTTCTATACCATTGCTTATTAAATCATTTGCTTCCTCGACAAAATATTTTAAAATATTATTGCTGTCTAAAGGTTTTTCTTTCCCATAATAAATGCCTATTGGAAACACATCACTTTTAGGGCGTATATAAGCCAATATTGGCCAAAATTGTTCTGGGCTACTTTTAAATAACGGGAGGCCATCCACACCAGCAACAATTTGGATAACTGACATATTATCATTTTGTAATAGACTACTAGGAATATTTCTTTTTATTCCAGTAGATAGACCAAAATGGTAATATTCTCCAGGTTCGACTTTGTGCAAATTAGAAACATCTATTGGTTTGGAATGCAAAATAGTTCTTGAATCTTTAGGTATTGATTCAAAATATTTATGTTGTTGTAAAACACTTAATAAACCATTAAGAGCAATATGACTTATTTTGTATTTAATAGCCCATTCTCCAATGAATGATAAAAATGCTTGATCAGATTTAATATTATCATTTAATGAAATTGAAACACTACTTTCATCCGATGAATACCAATTATTATAACTAACATCTGAATCAAAACTAATATTTAAATTATTTTGTACATCAGAATTGGTATCAAAAGAGAAATTAGTTTCTGGTATATCAATTACACTATCAGATACAGGCATAAATGTACAGTCATTAAGATTTAAATTTAGATTGGACATAGAAGGAACATTTTGAGTATCATTAGATGATAACAGTGGTATGCTATTCAGTTCTTCTTCAACTTTTCTCCTTTTACACCGAATACTCAAGTTGAACTTTTTATGAAATGACATGGTTTCTATTGATAAAAAGAAAATAGACCTTAAGTACTTAAACCACTTAAAAGGTTACAGTAGGTATAAATAAAACCAAATTTTTAAGTTATACGTTTCAAATAAAAAAAAAATAATTAGCCTAGCTATATGAATAAATTGCTTTTATTTTTTTAACATTATATTTAATATTCATGCCATATTAAATTTAAATGTAAGTACACTGTATACATTTCCTATACGAATGATTTTTTATGAAATTTAACTTTAATAGTTAAAATTAAAATTTTATTTTTAAATATAAAATCATATTTATAGTATTTTATTGGGATTGATGTGTGCATAACATAAAAAATTGACACTTAGACATTAAAAAATTAATAAATAAGTACTTACCACAAGTTAAATTGTACGGCTTGACACGATTACAAATTATAATTTCAATTACACGAATTGAACAGAACGACTGATGAAATTTAACCATTAAACGATATTATTATTAAATATTATAATTATTATAATATTATATTTTAATAAGTAAAATATCACCAATAATGTGACGAACACGGAAAATATTGTTGACTCGTAGACAAGAGACAAGACGTGTACAAAATAACACTTCAAAATAACTACAAAAATAATCTTATCCCACATTCGTTATCCGTTATCGGTAAATAATATTTTGTTCTGTGGTCAAATATAGCAAGCGGGTAGGCAGTGGTGCGCCGTGCGATGGCTTTGGTAGATCTTTTTGGAAAAACTATTTATAAATTATAAATAGAATACATAATAACTAATAAGAAATAATAATGACGTCATTGAACATGAACAAATAAAATTATTATTATACTATTTTGTGGTGTATGGGACATAATAGCTACAGTTGTAGATTACTTATAATTTATATAACAAAAATATTATTTGTCTTTAATATGTTTCAGTAACGTAATAATTCGAAGTTACTATAGTTGACATTTTTTTTAAATATAATTATAATTAGGTATAAAATATTAGAGAAAAAACTAAAGAAATATGTTAAGTATATTATATATATTTATAATGATAATATATAATCGGCTTTCAAAAATATGTTAGTAGAATCACAGTGAATCACCGTGCCTGACGGGTTCACAATGTTCACATCATGTAAGTCTACTTGCACGACGATGGCGCGTTTTGCTCACCGATATGGCGCGTGTGAACTTAACTAAAAACCTGCGCGTACGATACGCGTCCATATGAAACAAGTCTAAGGCCGGGGCTATACATGAAGGATATCATACGCCGCATTTTCATCCGCAGCGGAAAATGCTGGTCGGCTTGCGTTTTGGCGGACGAACACCGGAATAATAAAAACGCTAACTCCTAATTTCCATTGTATTAAATTAGGATGGACTATACTGGTGACGAAAAATGTCGCGTTTATACCATACCTACATTTTTAGATAATTTTGTACGCGGCGGAATACGCTCGACGGATACGCATTGTGGCTTGTATAGTGAGTCCGTAGGAAAAAACAGTCTTCTTTTCTGATTGTTGCCCTCATGGATGTTTTTCCACATTCATGCCACCAGCCCGGCAGCCCACCAAGATATCAACCTTACAAGGTCATAATCAGAAATTTGCACTGCATAACACTATAAATATCTGACGCATTCTTGGAGCGTCATTTGAGGGGGGTCAACTTGGGAATTTGCCCTAGTCTAACATTTACATCAACCTTAAGTCGGCACATTTAAAAATTGTAAGAAGTATTATTATTTTTAATTACTAAAGCCATTTTATAAATTATAATATTGAACATTGATTTGAGTCGGCAAATCAGTGTGTAGTTGCACTAGTCAAACAAAAACTGAAATGACGCTACTGTCTTGGAGTTAGGTCATTATTACCATATAATATTATAAATAAAAATACCTACATAGTATTTTAAAAAATAATTATTTTAAATCCTATTCAAAAATGATATTATGATATTTTTTTCCCGATATTATTTTATAATTTCGTTTATGATGTCTTATTATTAATACATTTAAAATATAATTTAAACAATTCATGTATAGTAACATAATGATATTATATTCAGAATATTATTTTAATATTTTGATTATGACGTTAAATTATTAATATTTTCATAATATTATTTAAAAAAATCATAATTTGATATAATATAATTATTTATATTATAACATTATTTTTTTAATGAAGATATGATATTAATGAAATATTATCACTACGAAAATGCTATCTGGGAGTGATGTGAGCGACGAAGGAGGAGTGACATTGGATGGACCGAACAGAGCCCAACCAAATATTGTATTTAACGCAGTAGGCTCACCCCTTTTGCCCTGAATATGACCATCACACAATATGGCTGGGAGAATATCAGCACCCAACAGCATGTCTACATCTCCAGGAATATTATAGAATGGATCAGCTAACGGCAAATTGAGGATATGAGTCCATTCTCCGGGCGTGACAGGAGTTTGTGGTGTTTTGCCTGTGATGTGTCGTACAATTAAAGTTGCTATACAAATTTTAGGCGTTTGTTTGCTATGAGGCTATACACTGATAAGAGATTTTCCACGCAAAGGAGTAGTAGTGGTGTTGGCAAAATTAGTTATGTTAACCTGTGACCGACATCGATTGAGCATAAGAAGATCTGCTGATTTTTCGGTTAAAAAACTTGCTTGAGATCCACTATCTAATAGTGCTCGAAACGAATGACGAAGTCCATCCTTACCATAAATATCAAGGACTACAGTGGATAATAGTACTATTTTACTCAGTTTTAAATGTGCAGTCATACAGTAAGGTTGTGCGTGTTCTCTTTCTGATTTATCGGTAATTGTACGTTTATTATCATTATTTGTATATTATTATTATTATTATTATATGTTATTTGGCTTTTCGTTTTCGACTGCTTAATATTATGTCAACTAAAGTTCAAAATTGCCACATTTGCACTCATGCATTTACTGATCTTGATTCACCTATTAATTGTGATGGCTGCAGTTTAATTTTTCACGCTAAGTGTTCGGGACTATCAGCGAGCGAAATCAAATGTCTATCTCTAAAAAATCGTAATTTAAAATTTTTCTGTGAATCTTGCAACAAAGGGTTGCGTGATATTCCTGAGTTGAAAGCTTTAATAAATCGTTTGCTAGTTGAAGTTAACGAACTTAAGAACTTAAAGAATAATAATAATAAAAATGAATTACAATGTTCCGAAGAGACTATTATTAATGAGGTGGCCGAGCGAAATATTCGTGCATCTAATTTATTATTTTACAATATTCCAGAGTCTAACTCTGATAACATTAATGATAGAATTTCTCATGATTCTAATATTGTAAATAATATTATCGATTCAATTAATATTGGAGATAGCATTATTAGACCTACAAAATTAATACGCTTGGGCATTCGCGGACAAAATAAAACTCGACCAATTAAAGCAATTTTTAACTCACCTGTTGATGCGTTTGAGATACTGAAATTAAAGAAAAAACTATTATCTCAAAATCCACCTTCCACTTATAGTATCAGTTCAGATCGTACACTTTACCAGAGAAATTATATGAAGAACTTACGCGAAGAACTTGAGACTCGTAGATTAGAAAGTGAAGAAACTGATTTAATAATCAAATATGTAAGAGGCACTCCAAAGATAGTTTCCAGAAATGATCGTCTTAAACATCGTAACACAAATTTTTTATAGTAAATATGTTTTACCAAAATGTACGCGGTTTATTAACCAAAATCCCATTTTTACGTAACGCTTTATCAAATGTTAATTATGATTTTATTTGTCTAAGTGAAACTTGGTTGAACACGAATGTTTTTGATGTTGAACTTGGTTTTATTAATTATAATATATATAAAAATGATCGTAATTTAAGTTTTGGAAAAACTAGGGGTGGGGGTGTCTTAATTGCCATAAAAAAAAAAATAAGCTGTGAATTATTAACTGTCCCCATAGTTGCTGAAATTGAGCAAATATATTTAAAAATTACATTTAATAATATAAAAATGATTTTAGGTTGTGTTTATATTCCGCCAGGTACATCCTCTGATGTGTATTCTAATCATTGTAATACAGTCGAGTCTATTTATTTTAAATTCCCTGAATACAATTTTGTTATAACTGGTGATTTTAACTTAAACACTTTCGACTGGTCAGTTGATCCAAACACTCAAAATCATAGGTCTGGTAATATCTTATATAATACTTATATTAACTTTTTAAAGTTAAAACAATGTAATAGCATAATAAACTGTATTGGTCGAACCCTCGATTGTATAATGCTTAGTGATCAAGCCGAACTCACTTCTATTTACTTGTCTGATACACTTATTCCGTCAATTGATAAATATCATCCTCCGATTGAATTTCTAATTAAATTTGAAAAATCATTGTTTATTGAGCATTCAGAGTCTCCTTATATTTTTAATTTTAAGAAATGTAAATTTAATGAAATTACGCAATTTCTTTCTAATATTGATTTCGATCTGAATCTTGATAATAATTTGTCTCTAGATGCTATAATTAATAAATTTTATGAAATTATTTACCACTCATTCAATCTGTTTGTACCGAAAATTAAAATCTATAATAATTACTCCATTGTTTGGTCAAATGCAGAACTCCGAAACCTAATAATAGAAAAGAAAGCTGCCCATAAAAAGTATAAACTTTTTCCTTCTCCTGAAAATTATATTAAATTTTCTGAGCTTAGGAAAAAAGTAAAATTATTAAATTTAAATTGTCACACTCGATACATTTCAAATATTGAAAATAGTATTTCATTAAATATTAAACCATTTTGGAATTATATAAATTCTCTCAAGAAATCGAAAAACAATATTCCTGACTGTATGAAATATAATAGTAAAGCATCTAAACATCTTTCTGAAACGGTTAATCTATTTGCTGATTACTTTTCTAGTGTCTATGTTAATAGCACTATTAATTCTAATAATAATTTTTCATTACCCAATATTCCTACTAATAATAATAATATTAACTTAAGCTCATGGTCTATTGATACTTGTGACATTTTTGATTATTTAAACTCTTTAGATTTATTTTCAGGGACAGGACCTGATGGTATACCATCAATTTTTTTAAGAAACTGTAGTTCTGTATTGTTGAAGCCTCTTCATTTTATTTTTAATAAATCTTTAAGCTTAGGTTATTTCCCGGATATATGGAAAAAATCATTTGTCACTCCAATTCATAAAACTGGGGACATACATAATGTTACTAATTATAGACCTATTTCAAAAATGTCTATTATTCCTAAAATGTTTGAAGCCTTAATCACTAAAAAATTATCTAAAATTGTTTCTCAAGTTATTTGTAAAAATCAACATGGTTTCAGACCAAACATGTCTATTAACACTAATATTCTTCTTTTTCAGTCCAAAATACTTGAAGCTCTAAACAATCGTGTACAGCTAGACTCAATCTACACCGACTTTCAAAAAGCATTTGATAAGGTTCAACATAATTTACTTCTTAATAAAATATCTTCTTTTGGCATCCATGGAATTTTTTTTAATTGGTTATGGTCCTATTTAAACTGTCGTACACAAGCGGTTAAAGTTTCTCATTATATTTCAAACTCTTTTCCAAGTAAGTTCTGGCGTACCACAAGGTTCCCATTTAGGTCCGCTATTATTCATCATTTTCATTAATGATTTACCATCTATTTTTGATGAATCGGTTGATATACTTCTATTTGCTGATGATGCGAAAATATTTTCCAAAATTACTTCTACAGCAGATGCTTTAAGATTACAAGCGAATTTGGATAAATTCATATTATGGAGTCACCAAAACGGTTTACCATTAAATATAAATAAATGTAATATTATTTCTTTTTCTCATATAAATAATACTATTATATACGATTATAAAATGGATAACTTTTCTGTCACTAGAGTTACATCAATTAAAGATTTAGGGATTATCTTGATGACTTGTTTCCATGGCTGATAACGTGTTGGTAGTCATAACTTTGTGACCATAAGTTGGTCGAGATTTAGACAAAAACGATTTTTGAGAATTTTTTGGTTGGGCGTGTAGGAATTTGAAGTAGGACTGTATGCTCCTGCATGCGCTTCTGCTGAATGCACATGACTTTGTAAAAACTCAATAAATTCATTTGTCGATGGTTGATGTCGATCTCCAACGGCGAGCTCCCAACGAGCACGAAGGTCATAATCAAGATGATGTTCGAATATATGAACCAGAATGGGGCTCCATTGTCGAGTAATAAAATCTAAGTTATCTAGAGCCGCCGTATGCTCCAGAATCTTTCCTGACGCACAACACATCTAGACTGGCTCATTTTTGAATTTGAGAGCATAGCAGTGCGGGCATTCCTTGTCCATAGCACAAATTACTACTTTTGAATGAGCATAATATTCAATATCGGGCTCATACTGGAATGCTAGACGCAGGAATGAATCAGATATAAATGTTCGATGTACCTGTTGGCATGGCTGCATACGAACTGAGTCCCAGTATAACCTTTTATGACGAATTGAGTCCCGGGTTGTTTTAGGGTATAAACCAATTGAGTCCAGTGAAATTTTAGGTATAATACTAATTGATTCCATGTTTTAATACTAACTGAGTAGTAAAAAAGTTTCTGTAAAACAAAGAAAAACTAAAGCATCAGTTTCTCGAAGGACTTATACACTTTTCTATTTTTTAAAACTCAATGGTGACCCATTAAATGTTTATAAAAATATGTTTTTAAACACTCTTAGTGTGGGGGAAGCTCAAATACATAATTGGTGTTCAATTAATGAAATATCCACAAAACAACTTCAAGGTACACAATCAAGGCCTTTCAAAAATAATACTGGCCAAAAAGAATTTATTAAATTATTTTTCAATAAACTACCAAAAATGGAGTCCCATTACTGTTGAAAGTCAACATTAAAACTCTACTTTAGTATTATCTTTAGTACAATCAAAATGGACTTACAAGCTGTAAAGGTATATCCATTCTTAAAAGCTAGTGCTCTGTATTACAAATGTAAGCACTGTGTACACAATTTTTCAATGTACAATCTTGGTACCCATGAGTGTATGTGTTATTGGTGGAAAGAAACTCAGTGTAACTTATCTGCTTCTGCCTTTACGAGTTGTATTATTGACCAATTATCTATATGTTACAACAAGAATCAAAATAAGAATATAATATTATGGAGTGATGGGTGCTGTTACCAGAACAAGAATACAGTCTTGTCTAATGCGTTACTCGAGTTTTCTGTTACACATAAAATAATCATAGAACAAAAATATCTGACCAATACATCGATTGCGTGTGAATTATTACAATAACTGCACAACAATGTAGATGCGGCCAGGGCCGGATCTTAACTTTTTAACACCCGGGGAAAATTAAAAATATGCGCCCTTTTCAAGGAATTTCAGAAAGATTACCAGAATCATTATTATTTTTTTTATGAAAAATCAAGCATACTCATATAGTAGTGTGAGCACCTGGACAATAAATTATTTATCAAAAATTATTTGCACAATTTTAGCTTAAAATCAAAACAATTAGTTTTTATATAATCAACTAATCATGTAATACTTTTAGAAGCACTTCTTAATGGTGTATTTAAAGTTAAAGTCTATGGTTAATTTTTCTAAGTTTCAGGTTTAGAAAAAATAATATTGGTAATAATAACATTATAAATTATTTATTAACAAATCTAAATTATTTATTGCTTACTTTTAAGTTTTAACATAAAAAGCTTTACGTAAATGAAACAATATTTATACATTTTCAATTTTTGTTATTGTTACACTCAAAACTTTATAATTACTACATGTCTACATATTATGTATCTACTTAGGTAAGGAAAAACTACAATTAAAGAAAAATATAACTAAGTACTGAAAATTAAAATAGTATAATGATTACCTATAACTTATGTATTAAATGTATATTATACTAAAATATATTATTCTAAATTTTCCAAATTTACAAAATGTTAAACTTAGTATTTAAAACTTTATTTTTCTGGCTTTGATTGCAGAAAAATTATCAATAACTGAATCAAAATCAACTGTCTTTGTGATCTCTTTTTCACACACACAATACAAGCACATAGTCATAAAGGCCCCTAAACATTCTGGTTCATTATATTTCAATTATAAGAACCAATTCAGCATAGTTCTTCTTGCCTTGGTTGACGACAATTATAATTTTACATGTATAGATATAGGTAGCTATGGTAGTGCTTCGGATGGAGGAATTTTTGGAAAATCAGCTTTAAACACTGCAATAATACAGAATCAGTTAGATTTGCCAGAAAATAGTGTAATTCTAGGGATGACGCTTTCCCACTAAAAGAGTACCTCATGAAACCATTTCCCAGACGGCCTAACCAGAGTATTAAGGAACGTGTATACAACTATAGACACTGTAGAGCACGAAGAATTAGTGAAAATGCTTTTGGTATTTTGACAAATCGTTTTCGAATATTTTCAAGAACAATTGATCTTGAGCCAAATAAAGTAGTAAAAATTGTAAAAGCATGCTGTACTTTGCATAATTGGATAAGGAAAAAAAACAAATCCAATTATGGTATAACTACTGACATTGAAGATGTTGTGAATAATACAGTAAACTTGGGATCATGGCGAGAAGATCCAGCCCAGGTGGTATAATAAATTTGGCTTCAACAAGAGATAGAAATTTTAATGCTTCTGCCCGTCTAAAACGAACACAGTTTGCTAATTACTTTATGGGTGAAGGTGAAGTTGAATGGCAGTATAGAATGATAAATTTGCAAGTTGTGTAGATGTGAAAATGTATGAAAAATAATAAACAAACATATTTAAAAAAAATTACATTGGTAATTTTGTTATAAATTACTACCTTATAGGTAAAAATTTAAATTTGATGATTAATATTGGCATTGAAGAATTATCTAAGAATTTATTTCCAATAAATTGTACTAGATTATTAATATTGTTTATCACTTATTATTTACCTATTTTATATTTATGTTATATGTTACTAATTATTCATTAAATTATGTATAATAAACAATTATGACGTAATTTATTTATTTACCAAATTTGTTTCGGATTCAGGCTCATGATCCGTATTTTTCCGAAGAAATGTATTAGCATAGTTGTACCACTGCAACTTTGGCTTGTACAATTGGTCCAATCCAGATCCAGTAATCATTGATTTTTTTACTTTTCATAGTTCATTATTATATGCTCCGCGTATTGATCTCACTTTCGACCGTAATGCTTTAATATTTTCTAGGCCAGTGATTTTCAATAATTCGTCTTCCGCTTGGTCCCTTCTTGACCTGTCCTTATATTCTGGTAGGGATTTGTCCCACAGACAAGGATGCTGTTGATAGCTTTCTAAGAATTTAATAACATCAAAAGATGACATCGTCACGTTCACGAAAAACAAACTAATATTTAATAAGACTTAAAAATGTAATCGAAATATTCAAAGTTGTTAATTTAGCAATTTTAATTGATATAATATTGTTTTTTTCGGAATTAGATTGTTGTGCTAATGAACGCGAATTTTAGTGTGACACTATTTATATCGCGTGCGTATAAGATTTGACGCAAGTGATGTCGACCGGTTTGCGCGCACGAAGGTCGTCGCTGCGTACCCGTGCTGGAAATTTACTTAATCGGACACCAAAAGAAAACTGATAATATAACAATAATAATGATAACAATATCGACACTACCAGTGTCACGGTGTCGCATATCAAACATTTTTGATGCGCGGCACGAGTGTCGCGATATCGTGGCATCTAGGCACTGCGTTGTTCACACGGCGACACTGACGGGACACTAAATGTCAAGACACTAAATGTCATGCTGTAGTGTCATCGTGTGAACGAGGCTTAAATGAAGTGTAGATTAAAACACTACGTTAAACGAGCCGACACGAGTCGTCTTTTACTGTCGCCGTCGCCGTAGTTCGCTTACTTCTACCGTGCTCGGATATGGTCTAACCCACCAGGTCAAACGAGCCGGCACGAGTTCGCCCGTACTTCGTTTATGCTGCCGTCCGATACGTATAAAATCTTACCACTATTGGACGTAAACAATAAGTCAGACACGTGATTATCGTCGCGCATATTTGTATTTACCATCCAAATTCGAACGGATTCCACCACTAAAGCAGGCATCATCAACCAGGGATAACCGTGAGTCGAAATAATTACCATGTCAACATCTATATCCGCAGTTGAATGTTTTTTTATCTATGTCAAATCACATAATGTGATATAAATTATAAAAGAATAATACTGTAAACTTGAAATACATATCATTATATCTTAATAAACGTTAATAATTTATTTGTGAACAATAAACCAGTGTTGCGTTCATTCATATTTATTACAGGCTATAGTAATATTTATAAAAATGTTCAGTTTGTAAAAAGGCATTGTTAAATATAAAGACTTTTATAAACCTACAAATATTTAATTTAATAAATAATCTAAAACAACTAATCAGTAATAAGTAACATTTTATGTTATATTTAAAAAAGTATATAACTGTTGATTAAAAATTACATAACAATGAATTACAATTAATGAATTAATGAAGCCATTTTTAAGATAAATTTTAAATAACTATTAACATAATTCATAAAAAAGATGTACCCATATAATTTATTAATATGTATTTATATTATATATTTATATACAAGAAAACAATGTAATTTACCATACTTTATTGTATCACATATTGGAGAGTAAATCTACACATCGAAAAATAAAATAAAAATTACAAAAAAAGTTTGCCCTGCGGTCTGCGACTTAATAAAATTCCATAACAAATACCTACTAGATATTTACAAAATATGTTCTTAACAAAAAAAACTATTGACTACATGTCTACATACAGATTACTAAAACTAGTAATATTGTTAATTTTGGTTGTACTATTCTGAGTAGGTACTAATGACTGAGCACTGACGTCTTTTAACTGTAGCGGTGTCAAAATTAAAATGGAATCCAGCATAAATGTATAAAATTAACTGATTATATAAACTAATACAGGCTATATTATTGGTATAACGCATTAACACGGACACACGAATCGATGAATCACAATACAATGATAATAACATCAAATTCAACAATATCTTAATTTCCCACTAATTTGAACAATATTTAATTTTAGATCTGCAGCGACAGTCAATCCCGCTGACAGTCGCAGACGGGTATTTCCACTGCAATACGTACCTATTAGTCCATTTTAAAATAATATTGTTATTACTTGTTAAAATTAAAAATAAAAATATACTATTTTATTCGCATACCTATTCTTACAAATTTCTATTAAAATATTATTTTGTAGTTATGACTTTTGATTCAAAGTTTTAATTTTAAATTTAAAACCTTTAAAATACGCCAGCGAAAATTATGCGCCCGGGGATAAATCCCCGACTTCCCCCCCTAGATCCGGCCCTGGATGCGGCAATAGATACGACATTATTAGGCGGTGCCGGCACAGCTAATATTAACGATGTCGGCAATGGTCGATCGTGTTTACGCTGCCATTTCGGCGGGGCTTTAGAATGCTCGTTTGGACGTGACGTATGTGCGATTTGTTTACAGACGGCGCCTTGTACTCGCTCGAGAACCGCGATACGTGACCGAACAAAATCGAATAGGCCGTGGACTGTAGGAAAATCAGTCGTCAACTGCGATTCGAAGGAGGTGCGACACGACATCGACAGACACCTTGAAGCCAACGACAATAAAACAAAGTCACCCAAATCTGGGACTTAAAGTGATGTGAGGACTGAAACACTTTCTCCAAATCCAGCCATGCACTTATTCAGGTCCGCCAGATTGTCCACAGACGACACCGGAACTTGCAACAATTTATCGACCAACGAACCCGCGACAAAACGTGGCTAGTCAAAACGTGATGTAAGCGCCGACCAAGCTAAATCAAATGTAGTACCCGAAACCGGTATACCACTGATCACGTCAGCGGCGACGCCATGAAGGCAACCGATCAAATAATAAAAACGTTCAATATTTGGTATGTTTGGACGTTGTGATACTAACGCGTCGAACCGATCACGGAATGCGGGCCATTTATGTATGTCTCCATCGAATTGAGGCAGCAGAATCTCCGGTAAACGGCTGAAAATGCGCGATGCTGAAACGTCATCGGAATTTGAGACCTCGAGGCTACGGACAGACGCACGATTATCGTCTCCGACGACGGATGCCGACTGCGGGGCAGGTTGCTCACTGTAGTGTAGAATAATAGCTTTAGTGTAATCTACCAAACCGCTTATTTCAATACACAAGTCGGTAGTAAAATCGGCTACCATATCTAAATCCAAAAGGGCTTCAAATACCGCAGTGTCTTCGACCTGAAACCCCGACCATAGATCATCCAACTTGGCTGAGGCAACGACCAGCTGAGGAGCCACACTACTCCATCGTCGTTAACCAACAGATGGATGGCTCTAATGCGAGCGGCGTAAGATTCTCGCATCGCTACCGCCCGAATATGCGCGCGTTTTCTTCGGGCCAAATCGTCATCTTGACCCATGATGACACGGCCGGTTGCGCGACAGAATGGGAGAAAAAATGCGCGCACGTAACTCACAGAGCAGTCACTCAAACCTGATAACGCTTAAATCACAATAATATATGGGGGAACAATAATCTTAACTTAAATGTCGTAAACCCACAACAAACGTGAACACCTAAAAAACCACGCTCTGCTACCAAAATGTGCGTTGCCGGCTATTACCTAGCATTTGGCCGAGCAACTTTATAAACAAAAATAATGGTTCATGGATGTGTGAGGTGATACAACACGTGATAATAAAATTATAGACGTACCGGGATACATATATTATTTACATAATCCAACAATAATATTAACCCTGCGTAGGTCGCGTGCCTTGATAGTACGCCGGTAGTCGCGAGGATTACAGTTGTAATCCATTTTTTTTTTTTTTTTTATTAATAGGTTCTAAGTCTATATTGAAAATTTAAATTATTTTTATATACTAAGTACATATTGACAAATATATTGTGATAAAGAAAAAATTAAAATTTTTATCTTTTTACTTTAGATTATTAATTTTAACTTAAATGAGAATAAATAATAATTTATTAGAATTTGTTTTCATAAATTGTAATGATACTCAATGTAATTAAATTTTTATAATATTTCTGTATAAACATATTAATATTTTAATATTTTACATATATTTTAGCTCTCTATATTAATAATTGCAAAAAAAACAAGAGTACTTTATAAATTTTTACATGTTAAAACTTTTAATCATAAAAAAAGTACATTTTTATTGATTTGAAATAATTTATGATGATTCTACACTCTGTTCTTCATCACAACACCCAATACAAATATATTTTAAATGATCTGGACACACCCATTTGTAACAACGTTCACATGATTTTCTCGTACTTTTGTTTCTTGCTCTTCCACACAAATAACATCGACCAATTCCCTTAGGACGTTCAGACAAAATAGGTGTATCTTCAACGAGGCCTAAAATTTTCATACCACGACTCCTAATATGTTTTGGTAATTTTGAATTTTTAATACGTCTTTCAATATTCGGTTTCATCAGTTGTAAAGCTAATGCTTCTAAAAAGTCTGATCTTTTAGATTTATTGTTGATATTGTTAAATTTATACACATTTAAAGCATTTATACATGATATATTAATTAGATTAAAAAATATGGTAAGCGGCCAACGACGAGAATTTCTTGAAACGTCATATAGACTACACATTTGGTCTAATCTATCAACGCCATATTTAGTTTGGTTGTAAAATGTAATCATCTCTGGTTTTTGTTGATCTCCTGTGTCTTGATCGATAGAAGCGTCATTATGCAGAGTGGATAGCAGTATAACTACTTTATTTTTTTTCGGGACATATGAAGTGATTGTGCAATCTTTTTGGAAACCAAATAATGACGAATTTATTTCCCTATTTTTTGAAATTGAAAATTCTTTTGGAATACATGTTTTATTTTTTCTTAAAGTCCCCACTACTGTCAATTGTTTTTCAGTTAGTAAATATTTTACCACTGGAAGTGAAGTGAACCAGTTATCCATGGTTATGTTCCTTTTAGTACCTTCCACTGGCTGAACCATTCTTTTGACAACACTTTCCGCAGTATTATTCATTTTATAAGGACCATTTGGTTGTTGTCCAGCATAAATCTCCAAATTAAATGTATATGCATTTTTTACGTCTACAAGAGCGAATATTTTTATTCCGTAACGGGCAGGTTTATTTGGAATATATTGCCTGAACGAACATCTACCGCGGAAAGCAATTAATTGTTCATCTAATGTTAAATATTCACTTGGAATAAAATTATTTTGAAAATTTTGTACTATAACTTCAAAAAGTTCTCTTATAGGAGCCAATTTATCAATTTCGCTTCTTTCTGAGCGGTTGGTAAAATCGTCAAAACGCAAATTTCTAACTAAAAATCTAAAACGTTGAACATTCATAGTTAGATACACAGCCTCAAGTCCAGTTCCCTTGGAATCATCAAATAAATTAAATATATTTTGTCTACTAGATTTAGAAACTCCTGCAAGAATTAAAATACCAATCATAGCTCTAATTTCAACATCATCAGTTTCCCTAGCATCTCGAGCACGTTCATAATTTTCCTTCACAAAAGATATTTTTATATTTGTACTTTTGACGATAATATTTATTACAACTTCATCAAAAAAAAGAAAAAAACATTCTAAATGATTTTTAATATTTTTTGCGATCGATTTTGGACCAGGTAAATGAACAATTATATTATGAGAACGTGTCCGATGGGTACTAGTAGGTGCTTTCTTATTCCATCTAGTTTTATCCTTCCCAAAAAAATATTTATTTTGTAATATTGGACCAACATCATCACTACTTGACTCACTTTCATTTTCATAGTCACTATTTTCCGTATCCGTGTTTTCATTATTAATTTCTACCTGATCCCTCAACTCATCTTCACTGTCAATGTCATTTCCATCAATAAGTTCATCTTCATCTTCTTCTAGCCATTGTTCAATATCGATTGTGTTGCTCATTTTTTTATTATTATTTTATAATTAATTCGTAAATAAAAACTTTGATTATAAAATAAACGGAAAAAGAAACGGGCGTGAAAGATCGCGCGGCATACACTGGTAATCCAACACACTTTGAACTCCGATAACAACGACAACTTTTGCGACCAGTAATCGGAAACAAACTAATTATATTAAGAGGACGCTACACAGAAAGTGAAACGTATACAATGACCAAGAGAACGCGCTGTTAGATGTTTTCGTGCGGCGCAAGCACGCGATGTGCGTCGTTGACACGCCCATTACTCGTAATCGACGACCGCGGACCGGTCCGTCAAAAGTTTATTAGGAAGTGTGGTTTATTCAATCATGAACATCCGTCGTTATAGATTCTTATCTATGATTCGATATGTACGGTATAGGTACGCGTCGTTGTAAAATTCGTCCGCGTAAATGCTACCACAATATTATTAATATCGGAGCGTACCCACGAACTAATTATCAATTAAAACAACTGTTTGCGTAATTTTAAATACTAATATATTTATTCAAAGGTTAGGTGCTTACAGTCCATTACCATTTATTTTAAAAAGTGATGAGCAATAGCAAGTGTAAAATCATTGTGAATAATTTTGTAAATTTAAAGTGTATATTTGTAATAATTTTAAGTTGTTTACTATAAGTGTAGGTACATTTTCTTGTTCCCGTATATCACTTTTCAACATTCTTGTTGGATAAAGTGGTTAAACTATCTCGGGTAATAAACATTGAAAATAAAATCTAAAATAAAATAAATACATTTTTATAAGTATATAATACCAACCTAAATATTTATCAAAATTGACAAAATATGCCTTAAAAAGTTAAAAAATAAGCATTTATATGCACTAATTATCTAAAATGACGCTCTTAAAATATGGTTATTTAAAAAAAATCATAAAAAAATTTTAAATTACATGAATTATCTATTAATTTTTTCATAGTTTATTTTTACTGTCAAAATTTAAAAATATAAATAAATAAATTGTTTTACGTGACTTCGTAAAAGTTTAAATTTCAAACGCTTATAAACATTTTTAGTTTTAGTTCGGTAGAGTTTTATTGACAGATATTCAAAGAAAAACTAGGGGGGAGTGTGCTGTACCTTCTCGTGGTCCTCCCTGTAAGTAGTGGTATTCCTAAGGTGCTTTCTAATCTATGAGATCGAAATTAACTTAACATGCCACGAAACCAAACAGCACAAAACCGACTGCCAGACGACCCATGTAGACCTCCTGGCATACTCGGCAAAAACAGCCCTTCTCAGGGCTACCCTGACCCACGCGATATTCGCGTAAGCCATACCACATTACCTAAACCTTTCAAAAATAAATTTCGAAAACTAAATTTCAAAAACAAAAACAAAAACAAAAATAAACAGACTTTTCATGATAGGTCAAGAGCCTTAAACATAACCAACAAAGAACATTACTCCCCAGATTGTAATGATTCACAGAAAAACATAAGAATCATACACCTTAACATAGAAGGTTTAACAAGCTCTAAAGCAGAAATACTCGGTAAAACCTTTAGCAACGCCGACGTGCTAGCCCTACAAGAGACGGTCAAATAAATCAATAGAGGAGATGTGGGCAAACAAATGGACAAACACTAACGTCCGAAACCATTTCTTAGTTAGCGTCCCTGATAGCAGAGTACCTGGTTTCGAGCTCAGTCGAGCACAATGGACGGCCCTAAACCGAATAAGAACTGGGCAAGGTAGGTGTAACTATCAATTACACAAATGGGGCATGACTGATTCCCCGTTGTGCGAGTGCGGTCTAATACAGACTACAAGCCATATTGTTGAGGAATGTCAAAGAAGAAGATTTGAAGGAGGGATAGCAACTCTACACATCTGCGGACCAATGGCGATCAAATGGCTAGAGGAACTTGATATTCGACTCTAACAACCATGTTTGAAGAACATGTCCTATAATATTTTAGTCTGCTTTGATTTATTTGTTGTTGTTATTGTTATTAGTCTGTTATATTTTATCTAATATTCTATATATGTATATCTTTTAATTCTGTTAAATTTAAATCTAAATAAGAGCCGAGTGTCATATGCATAATAATAAAGAAAAACTTATGGAGAATCTGGTACCAAATTTATAAAATCATTATTAAAATATACTTTAATCATGTTTAACACAGTATTACTTTCTTAATTATAAATTAGACATTGAATAAATAATATAATATATGGTATATTATCTGATGATAAGACTGTATGTACATTTCCTACGTGTATTTTTTTGTACTTGGATAAACTATAGGATAAATAAATAAAAAATAAATAAATAAAATTATATAATTATTTTATAAAGTGATATTATTTTTAATGGTATTAGATTCCCTAATATCTGACTTAAGCATTCTTTTGGGATACAATGGATCGACAATTTCTGGTAATAATGATTCCATATAAAAACTGAAAAAAAAATTCGTATTTAATAGTGTATAAAGAATAATCTATATGTATATGTATATTTATATATGTACATACGTTTTCAATTTGTTAATCATTTTGTTTTCCCAGAATGAATTGTCGTATTCAATAATTTCAAACGACAACCAATTAGGTGTGTATATCAAAAAATAACACTTCTGCCTTTGAGATATATGCAATAGTCCCATTATTTGGAAATAATATAAATGATCTCTTTTTAGTTGAATAGAGTGATCGACAATGTTGCAATATTGTAGCTGAAACATTAAAACATATTCCAATGATAAAAATTAAAATTAATTACATTGCATAATATAATGATATGAAACATAATTTAACAGATTTACTAGTTTATTATTCACGGCATCTTGAGCATTAATAGTATCTCTAGCTGCAAAAGGACATTTAATTTCTACAATGGCATTATTTTCTATTAAACCATCTGGAATTACATTAAAATTTTAAGACTTATATTATAGAGTTACTTATATTCTATAATATGTCTATAGACAAAAGTGATTATTATAAATTTAAATTATAAAATATTAGTTACCAGGGCTCGCTGCTAGATATGATATTTCTGAATCAATTAGCAAACCTCATGTTTGAATTTTTTTTTTTATTACTTTTTCAAATTCTTTACGAGCTATAGCCTCCATATCTCGTCCATATTGGAGAGATTTTGCTCGCGCTTCACATGCGTATAATATTTTATATACAGTATTTTTGCAACTTGTATTGGATCTCATTTTACATATCTGGCCAAAATGTGAAGCAGTCAGACGGATCCTACGCTCTCTGTACCACATTTGACTATTGTTCTGCTCTCGAGTATTAAACTCAATGTCTCCTTTATTTACTTTCTCTAATAACTCAAGAAAATCATTCTGTTTTTTATCCATTTCTTCTGGGGACAGAATATCGACCAATGGTTCAGCCAACCCATAATCTTCATCAGGTCCACACATAGAGCTAGGCATAATTTGTTTTCTGCGTTCTGGAAATAGTTGTCGTTTTTTCGTTGTATTTGTAATTATTCGACTGTGATTACTTAAATATTTTTTCCCAAATTTTCCTACAAAAACATTTTTATTTTAAAATATTCAATTATTTAAAGTCACTAATTCTAATACAACAAAAATAAAATAAAACTTGTATTGTTACCTGGACTATGATTAGTTGTAATTTTTTTGTGGATTTTTCGTAAGAACTGTTGAGTATTGAATGCTACGACCGCTGCTTCTACTCGAGTGTTATAATTTCCTCTGCCAGAAAAATGGATTCGTTTGCCACCAATATGTTTATTTATCACTGAATTAAATTGTTCACAAATATTGTTTGTTTTGTTTTCGAGTAAACTGTCGGCATTCTTAATTAAACGTGATACACAATTCTGAATTTCCGACATCATACCACTGCTTATAGCCTCAGGGACAAGATTTAATTCATTTTTATCATTTGTACTCGATTGACAAAAATAACTGGCACAATTTGTGTGTTGGCCCAAACGGTGAAAAGGGCCATTGGTTAAATCCTTTTGAATTTCTGAAATTAATATAAATATAAAAAAGGGTGAAACTACTAGGTCTTGGAACCAATGTACTATTGTTTTCGAAAATACGATTTTAAATGAAAGAGATCGGATCAGTTTATACTTCTAAATATGGTCGTTATAGCAGTGAAATATAGTATTTTACCTTTAATTTTTTGTAACTTCGTTAATTTATTATCTTCCATCCAATATTTCACAGATTCCATAACATCAGAACGAAATCTCATGATATGCGTAAGCATATACTTTCGAACACGAAGCGGATATTTTGACATTTTAGCCAGCGCAGTAAGTTTGGTCACATAATTTCTAATTAAATGATTTTTACATTCAATCTTTTGGATAAAAAAGTTAGGTCCGTATGGCTGTACTTCTAGAAGTCGTTTCATTACGCTACTATCCCCGTCTCCTATACAATATTTGTATTCATTATGTTAATAAATAATATATAATAATATAATTATATATATATATATATATATATATATAAACAAGTAGTTAAACGATAATGTCATGTATGCATGTATATATATTATTTATCTGTTTACCGATAAGTTTATTAAACTTTAGACCATGTATTTCTAAACTTTTTGAAAAGCCTTCTACAACACCATCTGCTTCCATGCTTGTTGAAGCTTTATTCCAATTCAAAAAGCATTGGTGTTTTGGCGCAATTTCTTTCTTGGTCATTGATTGTTGACAAATTATACAGTACTTGTTTCTTATTCCAATAAACAAGACCTTTTTTGTTTTAAATCCAATTATAGTTGACTATACACAAATGTACACAATTTAAAATATTAAATTAATTCGAATTTTTTATTAATAAGTCTTGTAATTACGTAATAATAATATAATACCAAAATAGATTATTATTTAGTTACATTTATTAATTTTAAAAGTTATTAAATAATCACTTATTTATGTGTAGAAAGAACTTTAAAAAAATATATATATGATAGTATTGAACAAATGTATGAACTATAGTTACGATTATTTATACTTGGAAAATAAACTTACAACTCCAGATGATGCATTGTAATTAGTCTTGTAGCTCCGCTTAGACCATTGCCCATCGGCCACTACAGTACACATAGGACTACCATCGGAGTCAACATTACCACATTTTAAAGCAAGTTCTTTTTCTTCTTCGCCAGCTCTTTTCATTTCTTCCCATGCAGTATCCGAAATAACAGTGGCTAAAGTAGATTGTAATTTTATGTAAGTAGTACAGGATAACGATGGTATTTCAAGGAATGAAACAAATTCTGATAATTGTGTATGACCGATACCTATTTATTAAATTTAATATATTAAATATATATACTATAACCATATCGATAAAAACAAACCTATAGCTTGACAAGCGCTGACAGCAGCATTATTAGTTGTTACTCTGGAACTTTGATTATTATTTTCAGTATATAGTTTCTCCACAATATTACAAACTTTACACTTAAAAAAAAAAATAGATTGGAATCCATTTATTTTTTCCGACTCATATTCCATATCTATAAAAGAGCAACCGAACCCACTATCATGTCTCTTTTGAATTTGACTAAATAAATACGATATATCGACAATTCGTCTACCTTCTAGTTTTCTAAGCAATTAAATTAAAGTAAATTTAGTATATTACATAAAATAATGTAAATTATGAAACATAAAAATATAATATATAATGTACTCTAAAATTATTGTGTCAGTTGATGCATCTGTTTCAACACGAAGATCATGATCTAAAATTGAGTTCATCGATAAAGACGTGCCAAATGATAAACTAGAGTCTTTTTCTGTGCTGTGCAATAAAGTCGGCGAAATCGTATGATTTGGAGTACTAGTTACTATTTCTGTTACACTAAAAATAATAAAATTATGGAATATAAAATATACCATTGGCTGGAATTAAGATTCAATATCGCATAGATTACCATAAACATAACAATTTAGTCATGTAAAATTATGACGGAAAAATAGTTATTTTTTAATTAAATGTACGCCATTTTAATAGTATTTGTATTTCTTTATTAGATTCAAAGTACAGTACATAATTTATACACATTATAATATACCTACAAATGTTTTCTCTATAAATAAATATATTTTATCACTGATAATGATAATAATAATAAATTATTCATAATGTAAAAGATTGAAAAAAAATAGTTTTAATTTAAACACACAAATATATTTCTATATATTTTTTGATAATAATAATAAAATTTATATATACAGTGGTCGAGGTAGGTCTAATAAGTAAAAGATGGAAATAAATCGAGAATATAAAAGTATAAAATAATCAGTGGCGGAACTAAGGGGAAGAGGGAAGATTCGAGTATTATTATCTTATAAAAAATGTGTTAAAAACTCAATAAGTATGGCTGTATGCTAATAGTTAAAAAAATAATTTAGGCAAGGGTATTTAATTCTTCATCTATGATAAGGCGCAATTTTAACATTTATTCCGGGCGTAAAAATTCCTAGTTCCGCGTTTGAAAACAATTGGTAGAACAAATACATACCTATAATTGTAAAATTAGGATTATTTTTGTAACTTACTTGTTAATTGTCTCATACATTTTTTCATTTTTTTTACATCTTTTTAAAACTTTTCGGCCACCATTTTGCCTACAGGTTCTTCTGTTTTTAATATTTTTTTTATTTGCCATCATAAATAAATAAGTCGTAAATAAAATAACAGAGAATTAAACAGACGGAATGTTGTTGATGAATAACAGACAGTGGGTCGAGAGTTTGTCATTGAATTATGGGAATGATATGACAATATTTTCAATTTTGGTTTATTTTTGGTCGGTTCTGGATTATAAATATAAATAAATATTATAATATAAACATTAGCGATAAGCCGTAGGTATATATAAACGCGACAATCCCGCACGGTTGCGTTGAAGAGAGGGAGTAACGCGTGTCGCCGCTGACGAAAATGGTTATGCCGCTTGGAGCAGCAGCTGACGGAACAAAATAAATATTTTTCGGCGTCTAAAAATGTTTATGCAAACTGAAAATAACTCACTTAATTTTGGTTTTAAAGTAAAAATGCTTATTATACAATTAAAAGAAGACCATTTTCCGGAGGGCACTCCGATGTTTTTTTTTCAATTTTTCCAAGTACAACGCTCAACACATCGTTTAGAAAAAACGGCTAATTCAATATTTTTAAGTGACTGTAACTTTTCGAAAAATGAATTTTTCCGAAAACACGCAACGGAGTGCCCTCCGGAAAATTGTTCTTTTCAAAATTTATTATAGGTCTTTTTACTCTAAATCCAAAATCAAGCGAGGTATTTTCAGTCTGCTTAAACATGTTTTTACCGCTGAAAACCACTGATGTAGCGTCCTCTTAAGCAACATGTTATTCGAAGGTACTGAAAAGATAAGATAATTTTATTGGTTTTCAATATACGAAAAAACCATTTATTTTTAGATGGATTACAATAGTAATCCGCGCGACCTACGCAGGGCTATCAATGATAATAATAATAATAATAATAATAATCGCCGGCGATATTGTTAATGATAAAATATTATATAATGCGGACAACAAATTTATAAATACTGACATAGGTCGATCGTGGTGATGAGAAGGTTGCGGCGGCGCACAGTGGGGCGATTAATAGACAAAATCGGACATAGTATAAAAATGTAAATCATTGAATTTTTATTTGAAAATGATAAAGATTTATTTTCAAGTAGTTTAATTAAATGATTTTAGTAACTTAATTGTTTTTCAATGAAAATAAAACGAGTAAATATAGAACAAAAATCGTCATATTCAATAATTTGATATGTATTAAAAAACTGCTATTAATATTATGTTATAGTATTAAAATTTAAAATCTCACTTATCAGGTACTATATCACTTTTAATAATTTTAATCATTAAAATAGTTATTAAGAGGTATATTAAGTTAATATGTGTACTATTCATAACTATTGAACTATTTTTAAACAACTTAAATTAATTATCAAACTTTAAAAATAAAATATAATTATGAAGATAAATTTTATGTAAATATATACTTAAAATTGTGATTAAGAAAAATTGTCAACTATTATCGATTTGAAATAAATTGAAGGTGATTATCTAACTAGTTGACTTGATATTTCTGTAATCAGTTTATCCGACATTGTCCGACCCTTGAATTAATTAACATTTTACGATAATAAATATGAGTGATATTCGCATAGACGTACCTATATTAAACTTTATTCTGTCTCGTCTTACGCGTCGACTGAATTTATTTAGTAACCAGTCATTATATTTTCACATTCTACATACGTCTATCACAGAACTTTTCGGTAAGATTTATTTTTCGATATTAATTGTTTGTACAATGGAGTCCATTAGAACCAAAAATGATTTATATTTATTATTGAAACGGTCAAAAACTAATTTTAATAATCATTTATTTCTTCAAACTGAAATTTTGAAACTCACCAAAGTAAAGATTTCTGAAGGTGCTCTCAAATCATTAGAATTGTCTTTGAGATATTTTTGTAATAATTTATATAAAAATGGGTTAGCTCTTCATATAATGAAATTCGATTTTTGAATAAACACGAAACGTGGCTTATGCAAAACTATATATTTCCGGAAGATTTCGCATCTGAAATTAGTAGTAAAAATGTGTTTCCTAAGAAAAGTTCAAATTTGAATGAAGCAAAATTTAATAATTATTCTGACAGACATAAAAATCGTATAACTGAATCATTAAGAAATAATTATTCGAGTGATGAACTTCTGCATGCGGCAAAATTTAAATGTAAAACTGAGGGTAAAAATGACATGGCTTCAATTCTAAATTATTTAATTGAAAACCCTAGTGAAGCAAACAGAATTAAAAAATCATGTGAAAATAATAGTATTCATTTAGACACACTTTCGAAAAATAAAGCACTTGGTATGATTATTTCTTTAAAATTATCTCGATATCAGTACAACACTTTGCGGTATAGTCTATTAAAAGACGGTATTAATTACTATCCATCGTATTATAAAATTCAACAGACAAAAAATGATTGTTATCCGCCAAAAGAGTCTATAAATGTGACTAGTTCTGACGCAAAAATTCAATTACAAGCTCTTTTAGACCACACTGTTTTAAGAATTGTATTGACCGTCCACGAAACCCAAAATGAAATTGTATATAAAAAATTAGTTCTAATAAGTAAATGGGGATGTGACGGAGCATCTGGACAAAGTAACTATAAACAAATAGATTCCAATAATATATTTGAAAACGATTCTAGTATTTTTATAATTAGTTTAGTCCCAATAAAATTATATGATTTAAATACCGATGAAGTTATTTGGGAAAATGATCGTCCATCATCAACACATTTTTGTCGTCCTATTAAATTCGAGTTTATAAAAGAGACAGCTGATACTATAATCAATGAAATAAACAGCATCGAAACCGAAATCGGTAACCTTGTTCCTAGTGTGTATCAAACTTTTGAAATAGACCATAAGTTAGTTATGACTATGATAGACGGCAAAGTTTGCAATGCCATTACAAATACGAGTTCAGCTGCACGGTGTTATATTTGCAACGCAAAACCTACTGAGATGAATGATTTTCATCTTGTCAACAGTAAAATTAATAAAGTAGACTACTATAAATATGGGTTATCTTCTTTACATTTATGGATTAGATGTTTTGAGTGTCTATTACACATTTCATATAACTTAGATTTCAAAAAATGGTCAGCAACTACTATCGAACATAAAGAATTAAAACTATCAAAAAAAAAACTAATTCAACAACGTTTTAAACATGAAATGGGACTTAATATTGACGTGGTTAAACAAGGAGTAGGCACTACTAATGATGGCAATAGTGCTAGAAGATTTTTTGAAAATCCTAATAAAGTAGCTGAGATAACTGGTTTGGATGAAACACTTATACATAATTTTTCTGTAATTTTACAAGTAATAAGTTCTGGTCAGCAAGTACATTATATCAAATTTGGTGTTTATTGTACAAAAACTGCAGAACGATACATTTCATTATATAAATGGTACTATATGCCATCTTCAGTTCATAAGTTATTGTTTCATGGTGCAGATATTATTCAACATGCTATAGTACCCATTGGCCAACTTTCGGAAGAAGCCCAAGAGGCACGGAATAAGGATTTCAAGAAATATAGACAATTTAATTCACGTAAATGTTCCCGAAAATCTACCAATGAAGATGTATTAAATAATTTATTATTATCTTCGGATCCGCATTTGTCCACGATCAGGCCTACATTATT
>JASXSY010000413.1:0-69754 GCA_034509805.1 Sipha maydis
AAGCTTGAAAATTTATTTAGTATTTTTCGGCAGAAAGAGGGCTGTAATAAAAATCCAACTTCAAGGACAATAAGGACTTCTATTAGAAGCAGTTGTATTTTTTCCTTGTATGCTTCGGCATCCACTAACTGTGAACCATCGCAAGACACATATGATTTTATATCAATCGATATAGATAAAATATTACAAAACACAGAAACTATAGAAACATATACTGATGACGAATCAAGTATTTCTTCGAGTTCATCTGAATCATCTAATGATAATAAGTGGAAGCGTATAGATGAAATTCAAAACAGACACGATCTCCCTAGAAGATTGTTCAGTCACTTATTTTGCAGGCTACCTGATATACAAATGTTATAAAAAATTTAATTGCCACCATTGTCAAAATAATTTACAAATTAATAATAATTTAAATGATAAAAACCAACTGCTTTTATAAATAAAAATTATTCTTCTTGTCTAAATGATATAGCACTAAAGACACCATCAATTAATTTTAATAAAATAATTGAACGCGTATTGAAAATGTTTGAAAAACATTTTGATAAAATTCAGTACAAAAAAAAAATTCGATTCAAATTAACATTAAAAATTAAAAATGATATCTTAATAAATAAATGGATAAATGAGTTTGAATTTTGTATAGAACATAAATTATGTATTATAGACTTGTTGTTAGTTTGTAAGATATTTAAAAAAACTCAATTGTATTCTACTACGACTAAATTAGCCAAAATAAGTAAATTAAAGATTTTAAATCATATTTAAATATTTAGCTCTAAGCAATTTTTTTATTTACGATTTTTCATTGGAACAATATTTTAACATTTGTACTAAGGTGTATTAATTATGTTCATTTTTATTTGTTTTTTTATGACTAATTTAAATTCTGATTAAAATTATTATATACTGTATATTATAAAACAATGTTCATTTACAACTGTTTATTTATTTACTGTTCTAATTCCAGCCTAATTTACGATGAGCTGCCGACTGCCGCGCGCCCGCATGTCCGTTCCACAGTCAACAAATAATAAAAATAAATTTTGATTCATACTTTCATAGAAAATATTATACGAGCTCGACACCATACAGCTAACGATACCTACCGACAGTTAAAATAAACAATATTCTGGTCACCGAAAATTCCTATGCTATGGCTTATCTGTATATTTTAAAATCAATGCTATTAGGTACCTATACAATTTGTATAGCATAAAATATAATATAATTTACAGATACTTACAGATCTAATTTTTTTTTCATTTGTAACCAAAAATCATAATCATACATCACGATTTCATGATAAGTCCATTTGTCAGAAAAAAATGAAAAACTGACATAACTTTTTTTTACAAATATGCAATTGATCCTGTATCTGATAATAATAATTACTATATATTACAATATATATATTGTATTGATTGATAATTACAATTGCAAATCTGAAACGCTTCAAATTATTTTGCACATGTTTTCTCAAGATTATAGGATATTTGGTATTTTTTATAACAGCCATTAATTTTGTTCCGTAATTTCGTAATAAATGATTACGACGTTCTATTTTTTCAATTATGAACTTGAGTCCATATGGCATACTTTCCTTTAAACGTTTTGTAACACTAGAATCTCCATCGCCTAAAAATTAAATAAAAATTATATAGTTAAAATATATATTTTGAATGTATTGGTACACTTTAAGTTTTTACCTATAATTTTATCATATTTTAATCCGTGCATTTCCACACTCCGTTTAAACCCTTCCATTACAGTGTTACGTGGTACCCAACAATAACAGGTACCTATCGTAATGATGATGTTTTTCGGGATAGAATATAACGACTTTAAATCAATTAACACGTTGTAAAACACTTTAATAAAATAAGTAAATGGCTTATACAGACATACAGTTATTAATTATAAAATATTTGCGATAACAATATCAAAGAAAAAACTCGTACGACTCGGGAATATGCGTATTATTATTTGTTAGTAATATATGCATATTACAACAGCATCAGCTTCCATACTTGTCGCAGATTTAGACCAGTTCATAAAACAAACGTGTTTCGGTATTGGTTCTTTTTTATTTAACGCTTTTTGACAAATAACGCAGTATCGATTTCTTATACCGATAAACAACATTTTTTTTGTTCTATACCCTATTATCGTAGCCTGAAATTAAAACGTAAAATGTTAAGTAGGTACTAATATACCTTAAATTGTGAAGCATGAAACAAATGTATTTACTCATAAACTACTCGTTGAAATGTTTATATCAAAAACTCCATAAACAATAACTTTTTTTTAGACAATTTATTTCAATTTTTTATATTATTATTTATATTCATGATAATATTAATTTTAAAAACATAATTTTAATATTGATTAAAAAAAAGTTATTTCAAAGTTCGTTAATCACATTTATGATTAAACAGAACTTTTTGTACACCCCATGTATAGCTCTATAATATTATACTTACTGCACCAGATAAAGCGTCATATTTTGTTTTATAGCTTCTTTTTCCCCATTGCCCATCTGCTACAACTGTGCACATAGAAATACCATCACTGTCAATATCTCCATTTTCTATAGCTAATCTTCTTTCTTCTTCGCCAGCAATCATCATAACGTTCTCAGCTATTTTGTAAATCTTTTTTCCAATAATATCGTGATTTCTTATAAAAGTGTTACTTGTCATGCTTGGAATTTCCATTGTAGCACAAATTTCTTCTAGCTGGGAATGGCCGATTCCTATAGAAATTGAATCACTCACAGCACCTTCATTGATTGGCATGTATGATTTTGGTCTTTCTTCTTCAGACTCAATAATACGCACTACTTACACATTTTACTCGAAAAGATAAAATTTGAGCGTAACCCAAATCGTCTTTCGTATGAGAGTTCCATGTCCATGAAATTACAACCACAACCACCTTCATGTACGCATTTTTTAATTTGATCAAATATATAATAAATATCGACTATCCTACGGCCGTAATTATTTGACTCACTGCATAACTCAGGTATGGTGATAACTAGAGGTCGGAATTTTTATGATTTTACATATTTGTTTCTAGTCTATGCAGTTAAATGGGAGTGAGAAATCTTAACGATTCATGAAACACAGAATTCAAAGGAAAAAATTTATTTTGCATAAAAAAGCATATTTTAGGGGTTAGAGAATATTTAACACGTAAGAGAATATTTGAGAATATTTTTCTAAAATCGGCATATAATGAACATATTTCACGTATATCAGCACTTTGATAAATTCAATGTTCACTAAATGATTTATTTCTGGGTTTTAATAAAAATTAATCTCCATGTATTCCTTATCGATTACGATAGCACATCGGTTATTCGTTAGCTGTCACGACTATTCTCGTCGTCTACTAGTCGTCCGTCTTGTCGCGTCGAGTGTTGATATCTGAGTGCGATATACATAATATTTTCTTTCCACTCGTTTCATATTACTATAACTGTCTATAACATACAAATATGCCGAAAACTTCAAGCAGTTTAAAAATTTTATTTGCTCAATGGATTTCGTCGTACAATAACCAACAAACGATTTTCACGACAGATGGTGCAACAATTTTTTGTCAAGTTTGTGACAAAAATATTCCTTGCACCAAAAAGTCACAGATAACACAACATGTACATACTAATATCCACATAAATGGTTTAAAACGTAAATTAAATACTTCATCAAAACAATTATTTCTATCAGAAGCTACTCCCAATGAAAACAACATTGATTTTAACAAAGATTTGTGTCTAGCCTTAGTAGCAGCTAATATACCTTGGTATAAAATGCAAGTTCCTCAATTTCGTACATTTTTAGAGAAATACACTGGCAAACATATACCAGATGAAAGTGCGTTATGTAAAAATTATCTCGAGCCGTGCTACTATAATACTTTAACAAAAATTAAAAATTAAATTGGTGAAAATAATATTTGGATTGCTGTAGATGAAACTACAGATACAAACGGTCGTTATGTTGCAAATTTACTGGAGGGAATATTAAAATCAAATACTCCGACTCGCCCATTTCTGACATGCAAAGTTTTGGAAAAAACTAATCATTCCACTGTTGCTCGGTTTATCAATGATGGACTAAAATTATTATGGCCGTTGGGTGGAAATGACGAAAAAGTGTTGTTAATGTTATCGGATGCAGCTCCATACATGACAAAAACCGGTGATACACTAAAAGTTTTCTACCCACATTTAATTCACGTTACGTGTGTAGCTCACATGATGAACAGGGTTGCAGAGAAAGTCAGAGAAATGTTTCCAAATGTGAACACATTAATCAGTAATCTAAAAAAATTATTTTTAAAAGCGCCATATCATGTCCAGGTGTACAAAGAAATATTACCCAATGTGCCATTACCTCCAGAACCCGTATTAACTAGGTGGGGAACTTGGCTGGAAGCCGCTGTATTTAATTGCGATCATTTTGATCGTTTGAAAAATGTTATAGACAAATTAAGTGAAGAAAAGTCGTCAGTCAGTATTGAAAAATGCAAAAACATGTTACACTTACAGTCTGTAAAAAATGATTTGATTTTTATTAAAACTAATTTTCTTCAAATTGTTACAACTATCAAAAGTTTGGAAAAATCAAATACTGCCTTAGTTGATATGATAAATATTATCGAAAACACTTTCACACAACTTGAGCAGATACCGGGAGAAAAAGGAGAAGTAGTAAAGATAAAAATATTGCAACTTCAACAAAAAAACAAAGGGCACAAATTTTTGAAAAATATTGGACAAGTTCTTAGTCGAAATAACACAATACAACTTCCGGAAAATTATTCACTGACTATGGTAGCCGACTTGCAATATTCTCCAGTGACATCGGTTGATGTCGAACGATCCTTTAGCATTTACAAGAACATTCTTACAAACCGGCGTACTAAAATGACACCGGAACATTAGGAACAATATATAGTTATTAATTGTTATTGTAAAATAGATTAAATTAAATATATTTAAAACCAAATTAATAAAAAATAAATTTAAATAATAAATAAATAATAATTTAAAATAATAAATAAAATATAATTTTTTTTTTAATATTAAAAGAATATTTTGCATATTTAAAGACATAAAACATCATATATCTGGTATTTTAAAAGAATATTAAGAGAATATATTGCCTATTTTATGTGACATAAAAACATCATATTTTAAGGATTTTAAGAGAATATAAATCCGACCTCTAGTGATAACTGATTCATAAACATTTATATATACATTAAGATTTAAGAATTAAATTATTTATTAGCATATTAACAGAAAAAATTATTCATTTTAACCCTTTCAGACCCCATGCACATTACAATGTGCATGAATTTCCTATGTCGTTTTAAAATAACTGATAACAGATTTATTACCCAATTAACCGAATAATGGTCACCCATTATGTACTTGTACGAAATATATTGATTAAATTAATAAATTTACTTTCATAAGTCATGCAATTGTAAATTAATCTAAAAAAACTAGAGGTCGTTGATTATTTTGTCGTTTTTTTTTTGGAAAATACTATGATTGTTCCTAGATAGCGCTAAAATAGTTGTACATGATGTTATTAACAATTACAAGTCCACGTGTTTATCTAATAAATCAGTTGTTTCTTATCTTTATTTGTTTCTTCAGAAAAACGCGGTAAACTATGCACATTATAATGTACATTGGGATTAAACACACCGAGTGGAGCATAACGCTCACATATGCCGCGCGCCGTAATGGAATGATTACGCTTATCGAATATAATTATTAATTATCTTTATTGTTTTATACGTTTTTATTCGAAATTATTTCAATTTATAAATCATTATTTAAAATTTAAGTAGTTACTAGTTATGTAAAGTATATTTACCATGGCTAGAGGTTTAAGACCTAATGAGTTAGTTGATCTCTTAAACTTTGGTCGAGATTCCGATCTTTCTTCGTTATCTAGTGACGAAGAAATAGTAGGCAATTTTCCTGAAAAGGAATTTGAATACCTTTTATCTAATAATTTTTCGGATTATGATTTTGATTTTGATTTAGAAGATACTGAAAATCAATTTGCTTCAGAAGACGAACAATTTGAACCGATTGAACAACAGGTACTCATAAATAACGACATTTTAAATGAACAGCCTTTAAATTTAACGGCTTATAATAAAAAAAGTTAATAACATAATAAATACACCTCTCGTTGAATCTCATAGTGATGAGAATTCAATAAAATGGGATAAGTTTATTCCTATAGAAAAACGAAATATAATTTGGGGAAAAACACCGTTTTCTCCCCAAGTAATTAATTTAACACCGATAACTGAGCCAATTTATCCTACAACAATTCCTAATCCCATTGATTATTTTTCTAAATATTTTTGTGAAAATGACTTTGCTAATATGGCCCAATATACTAATCTTTATTCGGAACAAAAAAACTTAAATAATTTCAACAAAACTGATTCCGCTGAAATGAAAATAATGATTTCTATACATATGTTATTTGGTGTATTGAACTATCCCCGGAGTCATGTCCGTCAAGTTGGCACCGGCACTTAGTGCTACATACTGGAAACATGTATCAATATTTTGCTACGAATTTGCTACATTTTGCTACACTATTTTTAGAATTTGCTACAATTTGGTTTTTCCGGAAATTCGGAAACAAACATGCCGGTGCTATCTTGACGTAGCACCGGCACTTTCTCCAAACAACTCAAAATTGGTATCGAAATTTTGCTATGAATTTGCTACATTTTGCTACGTTGTTCTTGGAATTTGCTACCCCCTGGGTTTTCCGGTATACCCGAAAATAGAAAATTTCTCAGCACCGGCACTTTCTCCAAACAACTCAAAATTGGTATCGAAATTTTGCTATGAATTTGCTACATTTTGCTACGTTGTTCTTGGAATTTGCTACCCCCTGGGTTTTCCGGTATACCCGAAAATAGAAAATTTCTCAGCACCGGCACTTTCTCCAAACAACTCAAAATTGGTATCGAAATTTTGCTATGAATTTGCTACATTTTGCTACATTGTTCTTGGAATTTGCTACCCCCTGGGTTTTCCGGTATACCCGAAAATAGAAAATTTCTCAGCACCGGCACTTTCTCCAAACAACTCAAAATTGGTATCGAAATTTTGCTATGAATTTGCTACATTTTGCTACGTTGTTCTTGGAATTTGCTACCCCCTGGGTTTTCCGGTATACCCGAAAATAGAAAATTTCTCAGCACCGGCACTTTCTCCAAACAACTCAAAATTGGTATCGAAATTTTGCTATGAATTTGCTACATTTTGCTACATTGTTCTTGGAATTTGCTACCCCCTGGGTTTTCCGGTATACCCGAAAATAGAAAATTTCTCAGCACCGGCACTTTCTCCAAACAACTCAAAATTGGTATCGAAATTTTGCTATGAATTTGCTACATTTTGCTACGTTGTTCTTGGAATTTGCTACCCCCTGGGTTTCCCGGTATACCCGAAAATAGAAAATTTCTCAGCACCGGCACTTTCTCCAAACAACTCAAAATTGGTATCGAAATTTTGCTATGAATTTGCTACATTTTGCTACGTTGTTCTTGGAATTTGCTACCCCCTGGGTTTTCCGGTATACCCGAAAATAGAAAATTTCTCAGCACCGGCACTTTCTCCAAACAACTCAAAATTGGTATCGAAATTTTTTTACGAATTTGCTACATTTTGCTACACTATTTTTAGAATTTGCTACAAATTGGTTTTTCCGGAAATCCGGAAACAAACATGCCGGTGCTATCTTGACGTAGCACCGGCACTTTCTCCAAACAACTCAAAATTGGTATCGAATTTACTCTGCCTGTAGTAGCTAGTCTATGATCGCGTTGGGATGAAATCTTGGCAATTTGAAATGTTGAGATTTAAAGGTGAGTAAAATATATTTAATCAATTTATTTAAACAGCATGTGTTTACTATTCACTCTTAGATTTTCTCTTTCACTAGATAAACATTTTAGATTCTGATTGTGTAACTATTGATTATATTTTTACTATGATGTGCTTTATTATCTATCTACAGAGTCTCTACGTATAGAAATGATAAATCAATATGATCTTATACTCTTATACTTAAATAACTTTAATGTACTATTTTATTATACATGATTAAATTAATAAAAAATTATTATAAAACCAAAAATCACCCAACTTTTAATCCCATATTAAAAAATATAAAAAATTAACGAACAATAATAATGTGTTATTATTAATAGATATATATCTTAATTATTAAACTATTTATATCATGAACTAATGTTTATAATGCAAAATGTTAGCCTTATTTGGTCCAAACAAGGATATATAAAAATCAAGAATAACTCTTCTTGAAGATATTTTTAACTTTAAAAATTCATCAAAAATTGAAAATCTTATTAGCTATGATGCAAGATGTAGCATAGCTGATTTGTTGAATGAGCTTAAACTATTGTCAATTACAATTAAAATGGAATGTAATAACTGTTCTGAATTGTCTGAAATAAAAAAAACATTTTATTACGCCAAATATGAAACAAGTATCAGAGTGTGGGTTTCAGCAGCTGGAAAAGGCAGTTATAAAAGATTTATAAAAAGTTCAGAAAAGCTGAAAACTGTGAAAAGGAGAACTGTTTAGGGACAAAAGAATACAAGTATGAACTGAATGAACATATATTTATAGAAGTTGACCTCTTCGGTTACTATGGGTCAAGAATGTGTACAATATCTTCGATTCCACAGTCGATAGAATTATTTAATGAAAAGTAAGTTACCTTCCTACTTAAAACTTGTAGTTATTAATTAAAATAAGCCGTTTTGTTGTAGGTACTCATTAGTTTCAATTGTGAATTATATTGGAGAATTTTATATTGTGAATTATACTCACGAAGTTCAAGTGAAGAAATAGGACATTACGCTTCACATGTAAAAAGAGCTAATGCTAGCCTGTGGAATATTCACGATGACTTGGTAACGACTGTTGTAACTGTTTCACCAAGTTTAGTATTTTTAAGCAATTATTGTTGATACCCCATTCTATATGCTTAAAAATGTATAGTAAGTGCTGGCGCTAAAAGTATTTTAAAATTCTATACTTACAAAGCAGAAGAAAGTTCTAAATTGTATATATCTTATTAGTTGTGAAACGCAATATAGCGCATGAATGGAACAATAATCTATAAAAATAAATAATGTTAATACCTATTACATCGTGATATTTGGTCAAAGTGCAGGTGCTGGGAAAATTTCTATTTTCCGTGATTCTGGAAAAACCAGATTGTATCAAATTCTAAGAATAGTGTAGCAAAATGTAGCAAATTCGTAGCAAAATTTCGATACCAATTTTGAGTTATTTGGAGAAAGTGCCGGTGCTGGGAAATTTTCTATTTTCCGGAATTCCGGAAAACCCAGGGGGTAGCAAATTCCAAGAACAACGTAGCAAAATGTAGCAAATTCATAGCAAAATTTCGATACCAATTTTGGTATCCCCGGAGTCATGTCCGTCAAGTTGGCACCGGCACTTAGTGCTACATACTGGAAACATGTATCAATATTTTGCTACGAATTTGCTACATTTTGCTACACTATTTTTAGAATTTGCTACAATTTGGTTTTTCCGGAAATTCGGAAACAAACATGCCGGTGCTATCTTGACGTAGCACCGGCACTTTCTCCAAACAACTCAAAATTGGTATCGACATTTTGCTATGAATTTGCTACATTTTGCTACGTTGTTCTTGGAATTTGCTACCCCCTGGGTTTTCCGGTATACCCGAAAATAGAAAATTTCTCAGCACCGGCACTTTCTCCAAACAACTCAAAATTGGTATCGAAATTTTGCTATGAATTTGCTACATTTTGCTACGTTGTTCTTGGAATTTGCTACCCCCTGGGTTTTCCGGAATTCCGGAAAATAGAAAATTTCCCAGCACCGGCACTTTCTCCAAATAACTCAAAATTGGTATCGAAATTTTGCTACGAATTTGCTACATTTTGCTACACTATTCTTAGAATTTGATACAATCTGGTTTTTCCAGAATCACGGAAAATAGAAATTTTCCCAGCACCTGCACTTTGACCAAATATCACGATGTAATAGGTATTAACATTATTTATTTTTATAGATTATTGTTCCATTCATGCGCTATATTGCGTTTCACAACTAATAAGATATATACAATTTAGAACTTTCTTCTGCTTTGTAAGTATAGAATTTTAAAATACTTTTAGCGCCAGCACTTACTATACATTTTTAAGCATATAGAATGGGGTATCAACAATAATTGCTTAAAAATACTAAACTTGGTGAAACAGTTACAACAGTCGTTACCAAGTCATCGTGAATATTCCACAGGCTAGCATTAGCTCTTTTTACATGTGAAGCGTAATGTCCTATTTCTTCACTTGAACTTCGTGAGTATAATTCACAATATAAAATTCTCCAATATAATTCACAATTGAAACTAATGAGTACCTACAACAAAACGGCTTATTTTAATTAATAACTACAAGTTTTAAGTAGGAAGGTAACTTACTTTTCATTAAATAATTCTATCGACTGTGGAATCGAAGATATTGTACACATTCTTGACCCATAGTAACCGAAGAGGTCAACTTCTATAAATATATGTTCATTCAGTTCATACTTGTATTCTTTTGTCCCTAAACAGTTCTCCTTTTCACAGTTTTCAGCTTTTCTGAACTTTTTATAAATCTTTTATAACTGCCTTTTCCAGCTGCTGAAACCCACACTCTGATACTTGTTTCATATTTGGCGTAATAAAATGTTTTTTTTATTTCAGACAATTCAGAACAGTTATTACATTCCATTTTAATTGTAATTGACAATAGTTTAAGCTCATTCAACAAATCAGCTATGCTACATCTTGCATCATAGCTAATAAGATTTTCAATTTTTGATGAATTTTTAAAGTTAAAAATATCTTCAAGAAGAGTTATTCTTGATTTTTATATATCCTTGTTTGGACCAAATAAGGCTAACATTTTGCATTATAAACATTAGTTCATGATATAAATAGTTTAATAATTAAGATATATATCTATTAATAATAACACATTATTATTGTTCGTTAATTTTTTATATTTTTTAATATGGGATTAAAAGTTGGGTGATTTTTGGTTTTATAATAATTTTTTATTAATTTAATCATGTATAATAAAATAGTACATTAAAGTTATTTAAGTATAAGAGTATAAGATCATATTGATTTATCATTTCTATACGTAGAGACTCTGTAGATAGATAATAAAGCACATCATAGTAAAAATATAATCAATAGTTACACAATCAGAATCTAAAATGTTTATCTAGTGAAAGAGAAAATCTAAGAGTGAATAGTAAACACATGCTGTTTAAATAAATTGATTAAATATATTTTACTCACCTTTAAATCTCAACATTTCAAATTGCCAAGATTTCATCCCAACGCGATCATAGACTAGCTACTACAGGCAGAGTAAATTCGATACCAATTTTGAGTTGTTTGGAGAAAGTGCCGGTGCTACGTCAAGATAGCACCGGCATGTTTGTTTCCGGATTTCCGGAAAAACCAATTTGTAGCAAATTCTAAAAATAGTGTAGCAAAATGTAGCAAATTCGTAAAAAAATTTCGATACCAATTTTGAGTTGTTTGGAGAAAGTGCCGGTGCTGAGAAATTTTCTATTTTCGGGTATACCGGAAAACCCAGGGGGTAGCAAATTCCAAGAACAACGTAGCAAAATGTAGCAAATTCATAGCAAAATTTCGATACCAATTTTGAGTTGTTTGGAGAAAGTGCCGGTGCTGAGAAATTTTCTATTTTCGGGTATACCGGGAAACCCAGGGGGTAGCAAATTCCAAGAACAACGTAGCAAAATGTAGCAAATTCATAGCAAAATTTCGATACCAATTTTGAGTTGTTTGGAGAAAGTGCCGGTGCTGAGAAATTTTCTATTTTCGGGTATACCGGAAAACCCAGGGGGTAGCAAATTCCAAGAACAATGTAGCAAAATGTAGCAAATTCATAGCAAAATTTCGATACCAATTTTGAGTTGTTTGGAGAAAGTGCCGGTGCTGAGAAATTTTCTATTTTCGGGTATACCGGAAAACCCAGGGGGTAGCAAATTCCAAGAACAACGTAGCAAAATGTAGCAAATTCATAGCAAAATTTCGATACCAATTTTGAGTTGTTTGGAGAAAGTGCCGGTGCTACGTCAAGATAGCACCGGCATGTTTGTTTCCGAATTTCCGGAAAAACCAAATTGTAGCAAATTCTAAAAGTAGTGTAGCAAAATGTAGCAAATTCGTAGCAAAATATTGATACATGATTCCAGTATGTAGCACTAAGTGCCGGTGCCAACTTGACGGACATCCCGGAGTCGTATGTATTGGGAAAACAAATATCGAATAAACATTATTGCAAACAATATGTCCCGGAATCGTTTTTTTCAGCTTCGAAATTGTTTCCATGTTATTGATAATGAATCTGTTTCAAATGATAACCGTGACAAATTTGTAAAAATTCGTCCACTTTATAATTCGTTTATCAAACGGTGTTCCGAGCTTCCAAAAGAAAAAAATTTATGTATCGATGAACAAATAATTCCATTTAAAGGTAATTTGTCCATAAAACAGTACATAAAAGGAAAACCTACTCCGTGGGGTATAAAAATTTTTTTACTATGTGGACAAAGTGGTATTGTTTATAATTCACTATTATACCAAGGCTCAAATACTAATATCAACGATTTTATGCAAAAAAACTACGGTCTAGGCGGTGCGGTTGTGCTCAAATTAGTAGAAAACTTGAAACCTAATAGTCACAACTTATTTTTTGATAATTTTTTTTCGTCATATAATTTTTTTGGCTGTCTTTTAAAATATAAAATATTTGCGATTGGCACAATTCGATGCAATCGATTTTGTAACCCTCCATTTCCGAAAGATAAAGAACTTGCTAAGATGGGTCGTGGAACCAGCTTTGAAGTGTCTTCAAATCATAATATTACGTTGGTTAAATGGTTTGACAATAAAGCTGTCAATATTGGTTCCAATTTTATTGCGTCAGGAATTCCTATTCAAGTAAAAAGATTTGATCGGAAGGAAAAATGTTCGGTGATTATAGAATGTCCTGAAATTATAAACTTATATAATAAAAATATGGGAGGTGTCGATAAGCACGACCAAATAGTTAGCTATTATCGTACTTTTATTAAGTCAAAAAAATGGACATTACAGATGATGTTTCACATATTTGATATGGCGGTGGTCAATTGTTGGCTCGAATATAAAAGAGACGCAGCTGAATTAAATATTGAACCAAAAGATGTTATGGATTTGTTGCATTTCAAACAGCGCCTAGGAGAGAGCTTAATTAGCGTTGGTGTACCATTTTCTCCTTCAAGTAAAAAAAGAGGTCGCCCTTCTAACTCTCCCTCGATAATTAACCCACGAAAGAAGTTAGTTAAAAAAGTAGATGAAAAACCATTAGAAGAAGTTAAGAAAGATAGTTATGGCCATTTCCCAGAATATGATGATCGCACTGAAGCAGTACGTTGTAAAGTTGAAGGATGTAAAGGCAGGACACACGTTTATTGTTTAAAATGTAAATGCCATCTTTGTTTCACGAAAAAAAACAACTGTTTTCTCAAATTTCACACATGAATAACTTGTTTACGTATTTGTATTAATTAATTTGCATATTTTCTTGATTCTTATGAGGTAAAGGTCATACCATTTATTTTGTGATACTAATTTGTTATGTCTAATGTAATAATTTTTATATTTTAATTATCAAGTTTTTTAATAGTTATTTTTTATGATAACATATTTTATTTATTTTAATTAGGTAAAAGTTATACCTGTGTTATATTTTATGATACTTTCTGTGGTCTTCCATAATTTATTATGTATTATTTCTTTTGTATCAGTATGATAATTTTTATAGTTATTTGTTATGATTATCAAATTATACATATATTCTTATAAATTAATTTACTTATTTTATTTATTTTAGTGAGGTAAAACTGTAAAAGTCATGCCATATTATTTTGTGATAATTTTAGAAAATGTTTGATTAATCCCAATGTACATTATGATGTACATATGTGTTTATCTATGAATACCCAATGCACATTCTAATGTACATACAGTCATTACATTATATACCCAATGTACATTATAATGTACATAGTAATATTTTCGGTCCAGATGGTCAGAATCAGCTGAAACTTGCTAAATATCTTTATTGAATGCCTATCATCATGTATAATGAGAAAAAAATTTTTTTCTTCAGTTAAAATAATTCGGGTCTGAAAGGGTTAAATTTAAATCAGTTACATTACTCTTCATTATGAGAAATATTACTTGAAACTTCTACAGGTGAAAACAAATCGGCTTGATTATTTATTGAAGAAATGTCAAAATTAAAACTTAAACATTTTTTATTATATTCATAGTGTACCTACTAATTTTTTGATAACGAAAAAATATTTATTAAAATCTTACTTTTCATATAGTGATGTTGCAGGAATCGAATAATTTGCTCCTAACGTAAGGCAGGTGGATTTATCAATCATATTACCAGATGTATTATCAGAACTAATCTGAGTATTACTAATATTGTAATCACCATCCATATCACTTTTACAATAAACATTATAAAATATATAGGGGAAACCTGGGTAAGTTGACGAATTCTTAATAATTCACTACGACTTTAATCAAAAATGACAATTGTTCCACAAAATACTAAACAGTGTTACCAACATTTAATATTTCTTGTTTGCGGTTCCTATGATAAAATTATGGTTTTCTATTATCAGTTTTGAGAAACCATTATTTCCGTTAAACGTTTTCATCACGTTGTGTTAAGGAATATTAAATCCTGGTAAGTAAAATGTATTATTTTGTTTTCTTTGTTAAGTAGTACATATTTCTTAGATTATTTTTATGTACAGTTTGTTAAGCTACCGTAATTTGTTATTTTTTAAAGATTATTAATGTCAAGTATTATCATTCTGGGTAAGATGGCTGGGGTAAATTGACGACGTCAATTTTCCCCGAGATAACCATAATGTATATAGACTAAATTTATTGAATTTTCCAATGTGTGAGGATTTTTAAAAAAGAAATAGTACACTATTTTAATTTTGTACACTTATAGAAATATTATATTTACTTAATTACATATTTTTAGCTTAACTATGCCAAGAAATTATAATAATAAAACTATTAAAACATGGACTACAAATGATATAAGATTGGCTGTTCAGGAGTATAAAAATAGCCAGAGACCATCATGTCTGAATACAGCAAAAAAATATGGTATTCCTGAAACTACTCTTCGGCGTTACCTTAAATTATACGTTAATGATAATGTATGTATTTTTAATTTTAAATTATGAGCTTAAAATTAATAATCATAATATAATTATAGGCTTATCCGATTCACGGTGGACGATTTCGAAATACTTTTTCTAAAGATCAACTGGAACAGCTATATGAATATATATCAGACATAGATAAACGTGCATTTGGATTAACTAAAATTCAATGTAAGAAATTAGTTTATAACTTTGCAGAGCATAATAAAATTCCATACCGTTTCAATTCTAATACAAAAATGGCTGGTGATGACTGGTTAGCAAATTTTATGTCTAAATATAAATTAAGTTTAAGAATTCCAGAAGCAACATCGATTGGGCGTCTCGTGTCTTTTAATAAACCAAATATTGAAGCTTTTTTCAATTTACTGAAGGAACTACGTTTAAAATATAAATTTGAAGCTAGTCAAATTTTTAATATTGATAAAACTGGTATTTCTACAGTTCCAACTAAACTTCCCAAGGTCTTATCTCCGACTGGTTCACGAAGAGTAGCTAAGATTGTATCTGGTGAAAGAGGAAAAAATATAACTGTGGTTTGTAGCATTAGTGCAATCGGTGTGTATGTGCCACCCTTTATGATTTTTCCCAGAAAAAGAATGAAAATTGAAATCATGAATGATACTCCACCGGGATCATATGGTACTTGTAATGAAAGTGGATGGATGACTGCTGATACTTTTCTTATTTACCTAAAACATTTTTCAAAATATGTAAAACCATCAACTGAAAATAAGACTTTGTTAATTCTAGACAATCATGCTTCGCATGTGTCTTTAGAAGCAATAACATTTTGTCGTGAAAATAATATTGTGATGTTGGGGTTCCCTCCTCATACTACACACCGATTACAGCCTCTAGATGTGGCAGTGTTTGGACCATTGAAAACATTTTACAGTCAAATTTGTGATGATTTTTTAGTCAACCATCCAGGAAGAGCAATAATAGAATAAGACATTGGAAAATTATTTGGACAAGCATACAATAAGGCAGCAACCATAGGCAATGCAGTTCATGGATTTTTAGCAACTGGCATAGAGCCATATAATCCCCTAATTTTTTCTGACTCAGATTTTGAATCTACTGTTGTAACTGATAGACCATCGGGAGTAGAAGTTACTAATGTTAATACTGTTGAAAAATTTATACATAATATTGAAAAGCCATTAGAAACAGATATTATAGATATTTCAATTACAAAACCTACTAAACTTCCACCTCTGCCAGTAGCTCAGAGAAGAGATTCCAAACGTGCACCAAGAGCTAAACCACCTACTTTTGAATTAACTAACACTCCTGTAAAAAATATATTGGAAGAAAAAAAGCAACTAAAAGAAACAAAAGAACAACAAAAAAAAGAACGTTTAGAAATAAGAAAAAGAAACCTCATAGAAAAACAAACCAAAGTAGTTCAAATTAAAAAAAGTAAAAGACAGTTGTTTTCAAATAAATGTAAATCAAAATCAGTAGCAAAAGAATCATCAGATGAAGAACCAATTTATGTGGGAACTGATGATGAAGATTCTGCGGATGAAGATTGTATTTTTTGTACAGAACCATACAAAAATGATTCTAAAGGAGAAAACTGGATAAAATGCATTAAATGCTCAATTTGGGCTCATGAAATTTGTGCTGGAACTGAAGACTGGAAAACATTTACATGTGATTTTTGTAATACCAAAGACTGAAATTTAAACTAAAGTTACCTACACTAAGGTATTTAAATGTAATTTAATATTGTTTTTAGTTGTTAAACCTACAAAGGATAAAGGTTGTTATTTTTTATTTAATAAGTTTGATTATATATTTAAAAGTACCTAATCAATTTATCATTCCTATATTTTATTTTATTATTAAGTCATGTTGTTTTTATAAAATTCAATACTTTTTTTAGTTAAACCTACAAAGGATAAAGATTTTTTTACTTTTTGATGAATAAGTTTGTTCATATATTTAAAAGTATCTAATTAATTTATTATTATATAAATAAGTGAAAATTGTTATAGTGTTATAAATTGTTATAATGTTTTAGATTTCATTTTGAATAATCAAATAATACTTTTTTTTTTAAATAAAGATATATAATGATTATTATTTAATAGTTTATTTATGTTGATAGGTAAATTTGTATTTGTTTAGCAAAATATTTATTAATTTGAAGAGGTTGATTACATAATTAATACTTTTAGTTCAGTATTTATGGGTACTATATATTATAATGAACCATGATGTTAACTTACCCCATGCTAATGTCAATTTACCCCATCTTCCGGGTAAGATGGTGAATTTAAAAAAAAACATAATAATACAAAAAAAATGTATAAATAATGAAAATTAAGATTTCTATTTTTTTTTTATATAATCTATGTTTATCTAAGCAGATATATTAAAAATTATGAACTTCTATCTCCTAAATTGAACTATTTAAAAATGTTTAAATCTTAATGTCGCCAACTTACCCAGGTTTCCCCTATTTATTAAAAAAAGCAAGACATAGCAAAACGTAATTAAAAAAAATTTTTTTTTACTATTTCTGTTTTATTAATTATAGTCTACCACGACTCATCGAAACTTTAAATACGTTCATGATACGTAAATGATACGTTTATTATTTCTTCATTAAAACTATTAAACAATATGATATTCAATTCCTATACTATATATTTATTTGTATTACAATAATATTGATTATAATTAGGGTGCTCAGACGTAGGGGAGACCGGGTCTAGTTGTAACATGGGGTAAGATGTAACATACGCGTAAAGTATTTGTAGATTGCTTCTATGGAATTCTAATAAATAGCATTAGATTCATAAATAAAGATTATCATATGTTTTGTTGTTATCAGAACCATGCTGTAAATATTAAAGCTATAACAATCATAAAACTGATTGTATCAGTAAATAGTGAAAATATTTTGTTATCTTACTATTCAGTTTTTTATTACAATTTTAAAACTTTATCACAAGTTTCTGTCATACTTAAATCAAAAAAAGTCATGTTGGGGTACAATGTAACAAACTGCTTGGGGCTAGTTGTAACACATTTTTATCATAGTATTTATTTTAAACAAATTCACCGTGTTATTATGTCAAATATGAATAGTAATTAAATAACATATTAATTCATTATTATACATTTATAGAACTTTCAATATGCCTAGACACTATATAAGAAAAACTAATAGAGGATTTACAGCAGAGTTAATTAAAGCTGCTGCAGATGAAGTTATCGATAATAAATCAGTAAGAAGTACTGCAAAAAAATATGATTTATGTCATGTCAGTCTGTCGAGGTATGTAGCAAAATTTAAAACAAGTATGAATGATGGTGATGTCAGTATACTAAATGTAGGATATAAGGATCCTAAACAAGTATTCAGTGTAGACCAAGCACATATACTATCTCAATATATTAAAAATTCGGCAGATATGTATTTTGGACTCATCCCCCGTGACATTAAACAACTAGCATACCAGTTTGCACACAAACTAGGACTGAAATATCCTGAGGTATGGGGAAAAAACCTTATGGCTGGGCCTGATTGGTTTACAAAATTTTTAAAAAGAAATTATAGTCTTTCTCTTAGGCAACCAGAAGCAACCAGTTTATCCAGGGCCATGAATTTCAATAAAGCTAATGTAAGTTTATTTATGGATAAGTTTCAAAAAATGTTATTAAAATATAAATTTAAAGCTCAACACATATATAATATTGATGAAACAGGTGTAACAACAGTTCAAACACCATCCAAAAAAGTTGCTACTAAGGGAAAAAAGCAGATAGGTGCTATAACATCAGCTGAACGTGGTGTTTTAGTTTCTATGTGTATAGCAGTAAATGGAACCGGTTGTGCTATACCACCAATGTTTGTTTTTTCTAGAGTCAAATTTCATCAACATTTTTTAAGGGGAGGACCTGCTGGATGTGTTGGTACAGCCAACAAATCTGGGTGGATGCAAGGTCCAGAGTTCTTAACATTTATGGAACATTTTGTTTAACCATGTTCGACCAAGCCTTGAAAAAAAAGTGTTGGTGCTTTTAGATAATCACGAATCGCACTTATATCTGCCTGTGATTGATTTTTGTAAAGATAACGACATTGTTTTATTATCATTGCCACCACTCTGCTCACATAAGCTCCAACCTCTAGACCGTAGTGTGTATGGTCCTTTTAAAAAATTTGTTAATAGGGAAATGGATCAGTGGATGACCATGCACCCAGGATCTAGAATGACAATCTATGATATTCCTCAAATTGTGGCTGGTGCATTGCCCGATGCAGTATCACCTCAAAATATAATGAGTGGTTTTAATGTTTCTGGTATTTGGCCATTTGATAGAAATATTTTTCGAGAAGACGAATTTGCACCATTCTTAGTTACTGATGTAGATGAACTGGTAACAAATCATTCTCAACCAGAATTAGCCAACAGTCCTGATAAAGTCCTGAATAGTCCCGAACAAAACAGTCTTGAACCAGAATTACACATCAGTCCTGATCAAGTTAATGTAAGTTCAAATGTTGTTATTCAAGCGTCAAATGATAATTGTTCAAATTCTACTATTCTTAACCAAATACTGGCTGATAATAAAATACCTTCAACAAGTTCTAATGTGATTTCACTAAAAAGTATTCGCCCATATCCTAAGGCAGTAAGAGAACATAAATTAAATACAAAAGGCAGACAAAAAGTCAAAAGTACTGTGTTGACTGATACGCCAGAAAAGAACGAAATAGAAAAAAAATTTAAAGCAAAAGCTGTAAAAAGAAACATTTTTGAATCAAAGCAAAAACAGAAAGCTAAAACTACAAAACCAAAAAAAGCTAAAATGTCTAAGGAAAACAATTATAGTTCAGATGAGGATGAGACATTTTGTTTAGTGTGCATGGAAACTTTCAGTTCAAGTAAACCAAACGAACAGTGGATTGAGTGTAGTAAGTGTAAGCTCTGGACTCATGTAGACTGTGCAAGGAAATGTAAGAGTCCGTTTTATAAGTGTGATAATTGCTACTAAAAGACTGAACAATTTAAATATCTAATTACCTATGTTTTTTATTATTATTAAGTAATGAAGGTTCCTCTAACTTAATATCAAAAAGTGATTTTATTATAATTTATTTTTTTGTTTATTAATTTTTTAATATGCTTATTGTTATTATTATTTTTAGTGTTGTTATTAATAACACTTATGTGTAAAAACTATTACATGTGACTCAAAGAGCTATTTTATTTAAAAATTTTTTATTCATTATATTTTAATATATATATTTTTATTAATATTATTAAAATAACTTACTTATGTTAAAACTATTACATATGACTGAGAATTATTTTATTTTAAATAATTTATATGATTATTATTATTATTATTATAACAGAATTGTTTTATTTTTTTTTTTTGGATATATAGAGAAATTAAACAATATATTTGTATGTGTTACAATTAACCCCACACCATGTTACAACTTACCCCACTACCGGGGTAAAATGTAACAAAAAAAAATCATGATATTCAACTTTATATTAATTTATGTATTTATTACTAAGCGCCTACAAAATATATTATAAAACAAGATAACATTATCTATTGGTATAAGAAAAAAATTGATAATGAATATTATTTTCTAAGATGCAGCCACAAATATTAAAAGTGTTACAATTAGACCAGGTCTCCCCTATTGTGTTACACTTAATACTCAAATTTTCAAATTCTGATCACCCTAGTTAGAATAAAAATTTAATTCACTTACTCTAATTGAGACAATGATTGTTCCGTTGTTAATGGTGTGTCAGCTAAATTATTTGCCAGCGGCTCTTCGACATTACTATTGAGATATAAATTTAATAAAAATAAATACTTTTACATAATATATAAAGAAGAAAAAGAAGAAGAAGACATAATATGTACAATTTAGTACATACTAAATATAGCAAATAACTTTATGATTACAATAATATACGATTCTGAATAGATTCTGAAACTTTACCATCTACATCTTGTTCTCAAACTAAACTAAATACACCTAATACTAGAAATAGAAAACATCTCGGTAATTCAAATAAAACTGCACCAAACATAAACCAATCTAATATTGTAAAAACCAAAAAATTAAATCCTACTTGGCGAAAAGGAAATTTTACACAAAACCCTGAAATAATTAAGTTTTTTGGTGAAATACCTATGCCGTATTGTATCAATGAAATGATCTCACCTAAAGAATTTTTCTCTTATTTCTTTGATGATGAACTACTAAATTATATCGCAGAACAATCTACACTGTACAGCGTCCAAACAAACCCCGATAAACCGTTTAAAATGTCAAAAAGTGATGTACAACATTTCTTAGGTATTATATCTATGATGTCAATTGTTCATGTACCAAATACTAGATCAGCGGTTCCCAACCCATGGGCCGCGGCCCACTTGTGGGCCGCGAGCAGCATGGTACTGGGCCGCGAGCCATAGGTATAATATTAAATATTATATATAAATATTTAAAATAATATTATTATATATATTTTGTTTTATTTCTGATCATAATAATATTTAATCAATTAAAATTTAACTATAGTGTACAGTAAGTGTACAATTAACGATACAATATCGAATTTTTGAATGTAGTTTTATCTTATATAGTTCGTTGATTATTAATATGTTCTTATTATTTATCATTTTTATCGTATTTAACGTACACGGCGTGCGGGTTGAGATAAATTTAATAGGTCTTTCGATTTCGTAAATTGGTAAACTAGTTATTTGCGACAGTGTGTGTTTATGCGTCGTTGTGTCTGTTGTGAGTTACTACATATAATACTACATAGTGTCATAGTACATATTATTAATTAAGCTACACGTAAATATGAATACTTTGTTTCGAACTGGGTCTTGTCGTAAGACGAAGCTGTCAAATGATGAAGGAACTACTAGTATTGAGATTGTTGATGTGTCAAGTTTGAATATAACAAAGAAAACTAAAATATATTTTCGTAAGTATAACCCTGACTTTTTAAAAATCGGGTTTGTATTTTTTGGTACTGAGGAGGAGCCTATGCCGCAGTGTGTGATTTGTTTCGAAACGCTATCCAACGAATGCATGAAATTTTCAAAACTTTAAAGGCATCTTTCAACTAAACATCCTGAATGTGTAGGAAAATCTTTCGATTTTTTTCAAATCAAGAAAAAAAATCTTTCTATGACTAAATCAGTCATGGAAAAATCTTCAAAACAAAACATAACAAATACCCAAGTTTCTTATGAGCTTTCATTGTTAATCGCAAAAAAGGGGTCAGCCCACACCGTGGGAGAAGAACTTATTATTCTCGCAGCAAAAATAATAAGTAATGTTTTGTTTGACGAAAAATGTACCAAAAAAATTAATGAAATTCCGTTATCGAATACGACTGTGAAAAGAAGAATTGATGAAATGTCGGAAAATGTGAAAATAGCTATTATTACTGTTTTAAAACAAAGTGAATATTTTTCGCTGCAACTGGATGAAAGCACAGACGTTGCTGGTTATTATTATGCTAATTTATTAGCTTTTGTTTGTTTTAAGTTGAATGGTAATATTGAAGAAGAAATGTTATTTTGTCAGTTATTGTCGAAAAAACAACTGGCGAAGAGATTTTTAAATCTGTTGATAGCTTTATAAAAGAAAACGAAGTAGATTGGTCAAAGTGTGTAGGTTTGACAACTGATGGAGCACGTGCTATGTCTGGAATTCATACTGGATTAATTTCCAGAGTTAGGTCAGTTGCTCCTTTAGTTCAATGCACACATTGTAGCATACATAGAGAGGCTCTTGCAGTTAAAGGTTTGACGAGTATCTCAAAAAAACTCTTGATGATGCAGTTAAAAACGTCAACTTTATTAAAGCATGGCCTAAAAACTCCAGACTGTTTGGTGTTTTGTGTGATGAAATGGGAAGTGAACACAAACAGCTTCTACTTCACTGTGAAGTTCGTTGGCTGTTAAGAGGTAAAGTGTTATCAAGATTATTTGAGCTCCATGATGAACTTAGGGTTTTCCTTATGGAAGGGGACTATGATGGAAAACTTGCAAGTTCCTACTTAGAATTGGTAACAGATGAAAACTGGTTGAAACGATTGGCGAATTTGGCGGATATTTTTGGTGCCCTCAACGTTCTTAATTTAACTCTGCAAGGCAAAGACATTCATAAGTTTTTTGTGCAAGACAAAGTTGATGCAATGATAATCAAGCTTCAACGATGGGCTCTAAAAGTAAAACAAGATTCCTTTGGTGCATTTCCAGTCCTACATGATTTTCTTAAAAAACGAACGAAGTTAAAATTGATAGAGCAACAGCTACAACTATACAAGATCACCTCAAATCTTTAGCTTCCAACCTCAGGTTATTTTTAATTATTTATTTTTCTTAATTACAAATTAATATTTTTTAATAGGGATAATTGAAATCATTTTTACACTGTTTTTAGAAACTACTTCCCTAAAATTGAAGAGGAAATCCAATGGATCAGAAATCCCTTTGAAGAAGATTACTTGAAAAAATTAAAAATATCAGCAAGTGAAGAAGATTCGTTGATTGAAATTTCATGTGATCAGACTTTAAAATCGTATTTTAAAAGTACACAATAAGTGCCATTCTGGTTAAATGTTCGGAAAGACTATCCAGCAATCGCTAAAATTGCACTGAGAAACTTGATGGGCTTTTCGACAACTTATCTACGTGAACGTGCTTTTTTTACTTTAATTTATTTAAAAAATAAATATAGGAATAAACTGAATGTTGAGAGTGATTTAAGACTAAAACTAACAAGTTTTAATCTAGATATTGACTTTCTCGTGAAGAACAAGCAATGTCAAAAATCACATTAAATTGTTTATCTTGTGATAAAGTTGAATTAAGTTTTTTTTTAATAAACAATTGTTTTTTTTTTAAATTTTTAAAATTTTTTATTCCTAATAACTATATATATAATATATATTATAATTTTACGAAAACGTATATAGGTATGCTATGGATGTGCCTCAAATATTTTTTTACAAAATTAGTGGTCCGCGGAACTAAAAAGGTTGGGAACCGCTGTACTAGATCATATTGGTCTGAAAAAACTTCAAATATTGTAATTAAGAATTGCATGAGTGTAAACGTTATTGAAAATATAAAGCGATACCTGCATTTTAATGACAATAATCAAGATTTACATAGAAATAATGCAGACCGTGATAGGCTTTTTAAAGTTCGACCTCTCGTTTACAAATTAAACGATAAATTTAGCTCTGTGCCGATGGAAGAAAATATTTCATTGGATGAACAACTATGTCCCACTAAAGTAGTTTCCTACCTAAAACTGTATCTTCCATTAAAGCCCCACAAGTGGGGATATAAATTGTTTGTTTTGTGTGGTGTATCCGGTTATGGGTATAACTTCGAAATTTATACTGGCAACGAAAATAAAGAAAGTCAGCGTTAAACAAATGAACCAGATTTTGGAGCAACAAGGAATGATGTAATAAGAATGTCCAGAAAAATACCAAATAATGCTCATTACAAATTATTTTTCGATAATTATTACACCTCATTACCTGTTATGGTATACCTCGAAAAAAAAGGAATCCATACCGTGGGAACTTTCAGACGAAATCGGTTTCCAAATATTTTATTGGCAGATGATAAACAAATGATGAAAAGGGAGCGAGTTTTTTCAGAAGAATGCTTTACAGTATTGGAAAATGTTCCTGTTACTGCTGTAGCCTGGAAAGATAATAAAGTAGTTCATGTTACTTCTACTTTTGTCGGGGAACTTGAAAAATCAACGGTTTCGAGATATGATAAAAAAAAAAATGCGTTATTACTGTGAATAGACCTAAAATAATCGCTATATGCTAAAATAATAGCATATAATAAACATATGGGCGGAGTTGACCTTATGAATTCAATGATAGGAAGGTGTAGGATTATAATGAGGTCGAAAAAGTGGTATATGAAAATCTTTTATCACTTGATCGACATGTCTATAGTAAATGCTTGGATTTTATTTAAAAGGGTAACAAGGAAATTGAAGGAGTTGGCACAGTTTCGCGAACAATTGGCAGTCAAACTTTGTCAAGATTCCTTGGAAATAAAAAAAAAAAGGTAGAAAATCAAAAGAGTCGGTGGAAAACCAAATGCAGGATGAACTTCAAAAAAGAATAAAGAGAACACCAACAGCATCGATTCCTTCAGAACAAAACCGTATGGACGTATGGACGGTTATCAACATTGGCCACAGTTCGAAAAAAGAGAAGAGTTTTGCAGATATTCAGGATGTAAATACCAGTCTTTTGCTATGTGCTCCAAATGTGGTTTATACTTGTGTTACAACACAGAAAGAAATTGTTTTATGGAATTTCACAATAATTAACATTATAATTTATATTATTATACATTTATTTACCTAGTACCTAAAATTTAATTTTCTGTTAATCAGGTTTTTCTTTATTTTGTTGGAAGTGCACTCGTGCATTACTTAAAAAACTGACAAAATCTTTACTTAAGAGACAAAAATTGAATTTTTTACCATTTTTTATTAAATCTACTGGGTATTTTACATATAAAAACATTTTTTTCGAATATAAAAAAAATCATGCAGTGAAGGGTTAAAATGAGAATGCTTAATATTGATTATGAACATCCATGTCCCAACTTTGATAAAGACTACTTACTCAATTTTTTTTGCGTTTTAGAATTTATGCTTCAATTAAATTTTTAAATAGACATTTAGTATCTGAAAAAAAAATAAAACAGAAAGTTAGAAATTTTACAGCATTTGTAAAACAAATTTTTATTACTGTACAAATATTATAATTATTTTGATGTATTATAGTGTAATAAATAACTTTTTTTATTAAAATGTAATGAGCTAATTACTAGGAAATTGAGTTGTATAATACTACATTTGTTCCATTTATATTTGAATATCTGTAACTAAATTATAATTTAAACATTATGTATTTTATGATATGTATAATAATGAAATGAATCTCAATGTTGTAAATAAAACATTAAGTTAAGTTATGAAGAAAATAATGACCTTTGTAATCATTTAGAATACTTACCTATAATTACCTATTATAGATTTATCTAGATTACCTATCTATTGTATATAATTTTTATATTTTAATATGTATTAACCTTTGTTGTTCTTGTGGATAATGTTCAAATATTGAAATAAATATTTTTATTATGTTAAGTATGATTTCATCATCAACATTATTAAAAGCTTGTGTTTGTGTTAACTAATAAAATAATAAATAATTAACAATTATAATTATTGCCTTTAACAGATTCATGTCTTTAACTTACTGATAAATTATCATTTAATATAATAAAATAGATCGATCTTGTTATGCTTTATTTATACATATTAATGCTTGATTCGCGATTTTTATTAAATGGAAATAGATTTTAAAATGGTTAATTCCAAATGGCATTAAATGATACATACAAATATATAATAATATTGTATAACATCTGAACAATAGTTTAGTTAAATGTATGCAGCTACACTGATTTGGTCGCACCCAATCAGAGAATCTTATTTTTTTTCTCCATTGTTTTCGGTCGAGTGAGCTATCTGTTTTTTTTTTTTTTTTTTTTTTTTTTTTTTTTTTTTTTTTTTTTATTAAATGATAAACGAGCGATAGCCCTTTACAAAATATATGATAACAACCAAAGAACATATAAGAGCTGTAATAATACTACAAAATTTAAATACTTATTTTAACAATTAAATATATAAAAGTAAGATTAAATGTATACGACTAGAAATAATTAAGTATATTGACTAATGAAAATTAGATAAATTGATTTTTCTAAGTAACAATAAAATATTAAATTTAAAATTGACACGAGTAGAATTAAAAAAATCAAGATAGTGAGAGATTGTATTGGCTAATCTGAGAGCTCTGGGAAAAAAAGAAAAAGCTCCGCTATTTGTCCTATAATGTGGAATAACAAATAAATCTAGATTGCGCGTATATAGACGAGGAATTCGGAAATCTATCATCGCTAATAATTCAGGACAAAGAACATAACCATTGAGAATATCAAAAATAAACATAATATCAGTTAGATTTTGTCTCAAAGAGAGATTATCAAGATCTAAAGATTCCTGTAATGGAATAATCGAGTCTCTGGAAAAAGGAAGATTAATTAAAAAGATTAATTAAAAAGGAAGATTAATTTAAATGATATATTTTTGAGAAACTTATTTTGAACATTATCAAGTTCAGAGTAATAAGTTGATAGATTTTGCGTCCAGACAACTGAGCCAAATTCAAGATTAGATCTAACTAAGGAAGTATAAAGTATTTTTAAGCACTAAGGATTTCTAAATTCTTTTGTATTTCTATTTATGAAACCTAACATCTTGTATGATTTGTTGAGGATTCTTTTATGATTAATTTTAAAACCAAGATCACTTTCAAAATTAATTCCTAAATCTTTAATTGAATTAACTCTTGATAAGGAACAATTATTTATTGTATATTGTTTCAAAAGAGGATTAGCTTTACGTGTAAAAGAAATTACATTACATTTATCAATATTTAGGGGTAAATAATTGTTTTCACTCCATAAAACAAATTTATCTAGGATCGATTGTAGATTTATTTGATCAGCTTCAGATTTAATCATACAGAAGATTTTAGCATCATCAGCGAATAATAAAATATGTCCTTTGTTAGACTTTTCTAATATAAAATTAGGTAAGTCATCAATAAAAATTAGAAACAGTAGAGGGCCTAAATGGGAGCCTTGAGGAACCCCTGAAGAGACCTGAAAATTTTGAGATGAGTGAAATGAGATTTTAACGACTTGAGTTCTGTTTGTGAGGTACGAGTATAGCCATTTAAGAAAATATCCATATATACCAAATGATTTTAATTTATAATATAGTAAAATATGGTTTACTTTATCAAAAGCCTTCTGAAAATCAGTGTATATGGTGTCGACCTGAAAGCCTTGATCTAAAGCATTAGTGAGATAATTTTGATATACAAGTAAATTGGTAAAAATCGAGTGTTTCGCTAAGAAACCATGCTGAGTGGGACTAATATAATTTAATAAAATACAAGACAGTTTTTTAGAAATAATAGCCTCAAATAATTTAGGTATAGAAGAGAGTTTAGAGATTGGCCGATAATTACTAATATCATTCTTATTTCCAGACTTATGTATAGGTGTAATAAAAGATTTTTTCCAGAAACTAGGAAAAACACCGGTTGATAAAGAGAGATTAAACAAATAATGCAAAGGCTTAACGAGCACTGAAAAGCATTTTTTTAGGAAAATCGATGGAATACCATCAGGGCCAGTGGTTGATTTATCATCAATCGTAATTAAATAATCTGAAACTTCATTCTCAGATAAGGTCATTGAGTTAATATTTATATCATGAACATTAGCATTAAGAGATTCAAAAATATCCGACAAATTGTTTTGAGAATAAACAGAGGAGAAATGATTTGCAAATAATTGAGAGATTTCTTCTAAATTGTGAGCAGATTTCTTATCCAAAAACATTGACATTGGAATATTGGATTTATTTGCTTTAAGAGATTGAATATATTTCCAAAAGGATTTTATTGATAAAGTAATGTTATTTTCAATTAAGTATATAATTTAAATGAAGTTGTTTGGGTAATTGTTTACATTCCTTGCGTAAATTAGAAAATATAGAATAATCAGATAAAGAATTAGAAATTTTGTATTTTTTATGCGCTAATTTTTTTAGTTTAATTAGTTTTCTTAATTTATAATTGGACCAAGATACATTATGATTTGAGTTAAGATCTAATGTTATCCTCGGAACTAATACATCAAAAGAATGATTAATTATTTCATGGAACTTCAATATAGCGTTTTCTAAATTCAAAGTAGTTATATTACCCATAATATCTATAGAAGACAAAAAAGCAAGAATATCATTAAAATTACAAGAATTAAAGTCGAAAATTTCAGGAGAAATAGATTGGAAATAAAGATTAGGTAATGGAAAGAGAGAGATAAATTCTATAGGTGGATGATACAAATCAATCAGAGGTATTAGCGAACAGTTAGAGGCATGTAAAGAATCAACATTAGAATTTGTAAATATTAAATCTAAATACCGTTGTGACTATTGGTAATGTTATTAATCTGCTTAAGGTTTAAGTAATCAATATAAAAATTAACAAGAACAGTAGATATTGGATTTCTAAAAAGAGTATAATCCGTGACTGAAAATTCATTTGTGTTAAAATCACCGATAATTAGAGTATTTGTAATAGAGTTTTTTAATAAAAAAGTTTCTATCAGCTCACAATGCTTATTATATAAATCAATATTGGAATTTGGGGGAAAATAAACGCAACCTAGAAGTATATTAATATTATTATAAGAGAGCAAAACAAATACTTGATCAATACCTGGAATAATGTCAAAATTTAATAATTTGCAATTTAGATTTTTTCTAGTAGCCAATAAAACTCCACCACCTCTTACATATTGATTAGAAACTCTATCCCCTCTAAACAAATTATAATCTACAATACCAAGCTCAACATTATTAATATCACTGTTTAGCCATGTTTCCGACAAAAATAATAAATCACAATTTAAATTAAAAGTACAGTTGCGAAAAAATTCAAGCTTAGTCCTAAGACCTCTAACATTTTGACAGATTACGTGGAAATTAAAAAATCATACTTATTTTTAAGAGTATTAGACAAAGTAGATATGTTAACAATTTTGTGCATGCCTTTAATAAATTTAATAGTTAATCCCGTTTCACCTTTGTTTGTACGTGCCACCAGCTCCTCCTTCAGGCTCTTCATATAGTCTTTCTGGTAAGGGGTTCTATCTGTAGATATATATGTTGAAGATGGCGGATTTGAATGGGTAAGTTTTTTTTTATTTTGAATAATATCAAATACGATTGATTCCGATTCAAAGATAGCTTTGATGGGACGTACGAGTAATTTACCTGGTTGATAACGACCAAGGCGAATGACCTTTAACGGTATCGGCATAATACCTGTGCCTACTAAAATAGACGCGATCGTATTGTTTACTTGTTCAATATCATAAGATAATCTCTCGCTGGACTGATTAGAATTACTTTCTTGAATATTATGGAAAATAACGTTATTTGATCGCTTATTGTGTTCGTTTATTTCATTAATAATGAAATCATTGGAGAGATTTTGATTATTACCTAGGTTTGATTTCAAATTATCAACTTCAACAAGCAGCTTATTTAAAAGCAATTTAAGCTCTGGTAACTCTTTTAAACCTTTATCACACCCTGCACAGAAAAATTTTAGCAATCTGTTTTTCAGTCCCAGGCATTTTATTTCAGAGGCTGAAAGTCCGGAACATTTCGGATGAGCTAACAAAGCACACCCATCACACTTTATAGGAACATCGAGGTCTGCAAATTGTGAATTACAATAGTAGCAAATTGTATTATTACTCATAGTAATGACGAGGAAAGCAGCGATATCGTAATGAGCGTGAAGCCAGGTATACAGTATTAAAATGAAATATAAATCGGAGAATAGTCAGATAAGCGAACTCGCGATAGATAAACGTACGTGATTCTCGGTCGGTTGTTGACGATGAACTGTTTAATATAAATACGTTTTCATATAGTCTGTGCTACAAATACTAGTATTAGTATCTATATATAATATAAATATTATTATATAATATATAATATATATTATAATATATTTATTAACGTATTAAACTTTGTGACCGTGATCATAGATATTATAAGAATGGATAGGACATCGAGCTTATTAACTGAGAATAAAGTGATACAATTTTTGAGGTTATAAGCATAGATATTATAAGATAATTTGGCGGGGCACACAAAAGATTAGGCCAGCTGACAATTAGAATCGTTTGTAACCTAACCTCAAAAAGCACTTTTATAGTCTATCTCTCTCGCAGTTATTGAATTTTCTCTCTTCACCAAAAAAGACCGCAACCTCTTACGGAGCCAATATAGGCGTGTCCTATCCATTCTTATAATATCTTTGACTGTGATAATGATCGGTTATGTGATAATGGTTTTGTGATAAGAAAAATTGCTCCGGGGGGGGGCTGTCTCTAGTCGCTCGTCATGTAAGGGAAGGCAAAAACTAAATTTCACCTATGTATGTTTAAACATTTGAGCCGGGCCTGACAATACCAAACAAGTTACGATAATCGTTAGTGAGATCGTATCAAAGTTTTACAATTTGTCGTACGATTAATTGTATCGTGTATGGGCCGCTTGTTAGGTATGCAATGCAATTTTCGGTATAAATGCAGTTTAATTCCCACGCGATTTTTTTGTATTTTTCTTCCCCAAAATTTGTGTTTTAAAGCACTGAATAAAAAAGTCTAATTCCAAAATTATCGCAAATTATTATTTTGGAAGTTATATCTTACCAAAGTTTACGATTTTACGCATTTACGCATGCATGCGTGCGAAACGCTGTATACAGTGTATACTTAATACTTTCCTAGGTTTTCGTATTGAATTGTTGCCTATTATTAATTATGTTATGTAACGACTTTCAAAAGGTAAATAGAACTGATAATGTTTTATTTTCGTATTAAATATTACTGTTTGAGGATTGCTATGTTAGTGCCTACATGCGTACTCCAGATCACTACAGTTTTTGTTACAAATACGAGAACATATCATTTTAAAATGTTATTTGTTAATTTTATCGAGTTGTATGATATATTTGAACATAAAACCAATGGCCCCGTCTCAATAAGTGTAATAGAAAAATTGCAATTATGGAATTGTTGGTCCGTGATGGTGTGTTAAAATGTAAAAATGGTCATTATTTAAAATTATACCCTGATGTGCGTTCTTCAGACGGGTTTGGTTGGAGATGTAGGGCACCTATAAATAAATAAAAAAACAAATGCGACTATTATCGATCGATTCGCGTAGATACATTTTTTCATAAATCGCATTTGTCGTTATACCAAATAGTATCGTTTGCATATTTGTGGTTAGAAAATGTGTCATTGTCATTTATTGTAAAACAAATTAAAATTTCTCAACATACTGCTGTAGACTGGTCATGGCTTCATAGAGAAGTTGTCTTCGAAGCTATTACAAACCATAATAAAATAGGTAAGTTTAAAATTACCTATCATAGAATTAAAAGTTAAATCATTTTTTTACATTATTAAATTAATTAATTCATATAATAGGTGGAGTCGGTCAAGTTGTCGAAATTGACGAGTCCAAATTTGGTCGAAGAAAATATAACCGTGGGCATCGTGTAGATGGGCAATGTATTTTTGGTGGTGTTGAGCGAGAAACTGGAGCTCGTTTTTTAATACCCGTAGAAAAGCGAGATAAAGATACCCTTTTAACAGCAATCAATGATTGGATCTTGCCAGTGACTACAATTATCAACGATTGTTGGAAGGTATAAATACTTTAATAAATTTAGTTTTTACCCTGTGACCTATATGAGGTGGTTTTGCATAGCAAGTCGAGGGATATTATCGATTTGTGCGGAGCGAAGCGACGGCGCCGAGGAGCGTAGCGACGAGTGCCGATACACGCGCAGTCACTACCAAGGGATATTGTGAATTGTGATATCGAGTTGTAATATTGTGTTAATTTGTTTTATTAGAGTTATCAATGTTTGGAAGATGAAGGATTTGTTCACTTAACGGTGAATCATTCTATTCAATTCAAAAATCCGGAAACAGGAGCACACACAAATAATGTTGAGGGAATGTGGCGTCACGCCAAGGCTTTGCTTTCTCAATATTGTCGCAAAAAACGGTTTTATGGTGGATATTTAGCGAAGTTTATGTTTCTGAAAAGGTGTCGTATACTAAATATTGAACCTCTGACGGAATTTTTGAAACTTGCTGGTGAGCTATATGACCCAAAAGCGATACACCATTTAATGAAGAAAACTATTTATTGGTAACTGACGATGAAGCGTCTTCTGAAACGGATGGAAATGACGAAGATTTATAATGTAATACTGACAAAATAAAAAAAATAAAAAAAATTTTGATTTCAATTTTTTGAATTTTTAAACAGCAAGTACAATAATTAAAATCTTTATGGATATTTTCATCCACCATAAAAACATACAATCAAAAAAAAAAAAAACATCAAAATGTAGTTTTTTGATGTTTTTATCGTAGATATTAAGTATTTTTGAAAAATTACTATTTCATAGTTTTTTTGGTATAACTTCCAAAATAATGATTTGCGAGAATTTTGGAATTAGAATTTTGTATTTTGTGCTTTAAAACACACATTTTTGGAGGAAAAAATCGAAAAAATTGCGTGGGAACTAAACTGCATTTGTTCCCAATTATCTAATTTAATTAATGTTTAAAAATATATTATCTAATAAAACAATGGTGACTTACATTTTTTTTTAAAGTGAGAACTTTATTGCGCGCGTTTGGTTGGGGACCTATTTCGTTGAACGTCCGTCCGTACACCGCACATACGCACTAGATAATTCAATACTCTATGAGGCCGGGTTTACATGATGCTTAGTACTTAGGGATGGGAAAAATGAATCATTATACTGATTCGAATCATTTGAATCGATTCAGTAAATTGATTCGGTCAAATAAATCGTTCGTTTGATTCATTTGATTCACCAATACAATAAACTGAGTTGAATTAATTCATTCAGTTATTATATATTATAATGATAATCAAATGACAAATGAATCGATTTTGAATCATTGGTGATGATATATTTTAGGTTTAGAAATAAATAAATTTATACTATTACATTAATTAACATTATAACATTCCACTGCGATACAGGGTCTGCCCTGGCCCATTATAGTTACTTATTTTAGATCTATCATTGTTACCGACTCTGTACTCTGTAGTATGGTCTATGAATTTTGATTAAATTAAAATATAAAATCAATTTATAATGAATGTTAAACATTTTAACATTTACATTTTAAGAGAATGTTAAACATGCAGACACTCGTAATTATTGTGAAGAATTATAACAACATTGCCTGTTAGCTCTCTTGTCAACATCAGTTATCAACGTCGTAAACACTACACAGCAATTTAGCAAAATTACATACAACTAAATCAAAATTGTGGCTATTAGAACTGCATTAATATTAAGTTTAATTTCCTAAATATAAGATAGCTTAGATGACTTATATTATTTTTATTAAACAACATTACTGTGCCACATTATATTAACTAAGTTATTGGTGTTTAAAAAAAAAAACTTGTAATTTTTTCAATAAACAGTATTATGAAATTAATTTATTGTTATTATTTCAAAAATATCCTATACTTCTAGATTAATAAGTGGTTATAAGTACTCAAATAATATTTTTTTTAAAAAAATTGAGTGAGGATTTGTTACATTGTTCCATAAATAATCATAAATGTATGTATACTCAAAAAGAGTTCAGTTCGTGACATGATTATTTTTGTCTATGCTTGAGCAATACAGTAGAACCTCATTAGTCCGGACTTCGCTTAATCCGGACAGCCATTTATAATACGTAAATTACGCTAGTTTATGTTATAGATTAAAATAAACAAGAAAACGAATTCTAAAAATATCCTATAGATGCGGGTTATTTCGATTAAGTGTGTAATGATTATAATACAATTATGTATCATGTATTTTTAGGTTAAATATTGTAAGACATACATATGTATTTATATTTAGTTTGAATAATAAATTAATATCCAATACATTGTTTTTTTAAATTTATAATTTACGATTTTTGGTTATTTTGTTTAATCCGGACTTTCAATAATTCGGACAACCTAGAGCCCCATATAGTCCGAATTAATGAGGTTCTACTGTATTGTAATAAATTATAAAACAATTATTTGCACAACTTGTCATTGGTTTTTCAGCCTTCCAGGAGAGTCCTACTAATTTTTTTTTTTGCAAATTAGAGTACTCCAGCATTATTTTTTCATTTAACTCTGAAAAATTTTGAATAAAAAAAGTTTTTATATTTTTCAACAACTTGTGTCGTTGGTGTTATTGTTTTTAATAATTTTAAACTCAAAGTTATATTCATCAAGGTAAGATTTTTAAAAATTTTATATTCTTTGGATTTGTGACTTAAGTTTTAAATATCATATTTTCAAATTTATCATTTAAAATCTTTAAATATTTTTTATGTACATTTTTATCAAAAAATAATAAACAATTATTTTAATAATTTATATAGGTACATATAATTTAAATTAAGTGCCATTCAATAATTCTAGTAATTGCTATAAGGGTAGTAATAACTAAAAGACTCCATACAATTTAAACATATATATTTTGATACAATAAGTCATAACTCACAAATCTTGTTAATTTTTAAAATGTGTATAAATTAAAACAAAATTATATAATATAAAAAAAATTATAGATGCCAAATTTAAACCGCAAGAGAAGTGCAGCATGGAATCATTTTAGTGTTGAGTCCCTTACTATTGCTAAATGTTCTTATTGTAAGGAAGGTGTTAGTTATAGTGGTGGGTCAACTAGTAACCTTATGCGCCATCTAAAAACTAAACATGTAACTGTGCCACTTAAAAGACCACTGCTGGTAAATGATGACAACCAGTGATGTAAAAATACGGTATTATATTTTTCATTTGTATAATACGTGTATTATACAGTATTAAAAAAAATTGTTTGGTGCTTACATTATTGCTAAATATAGTTATTCAAGTATAGTAATATCAAAACTATTGAAGTTTATTGATGAATAATGATCCATTTTAAATACTTATTAAATTAAATAATGGTAGTTATGAGTTGGGTAATAAATAATAAGAAATACATAAAAATGTATTGTTTCTAAGTTTTTAGTATAAGGTTTTAATATTTTTAGTCATTAGAAATAGACAAATAGTATATAATTAATTAATTTGTAAGTGTTTACTGTGGTTACACAACTATTTAGATCCCCCAACACTATAGTTTTAATAAATAAAGACTTTTTCAAAAAGAAACAAACTTTATTATAAAATATAGAAACATAAATTAATAACTTTTTATACAGTTTTCAGGAAATTTTGAAACTATTAGTCAAAACATTATAAATAATTAACTGTTAATAATATATAATAACAAAAAATAAAATAACAAACAAAAAAAAATAATAACTTGTTCTTCTTTTCTTTAAAAAATTATCCAATAAAATATAAAAATTACCAATATTTATTATTAATACTCTTTATTTTTGTTAATTACTGCTTGAAAAATTGATTCTGTCTCATCAGGATCAATTTGTATATCTTCTTCTAACTCATCTTCTTCATCTTCTTCATCTGAATTATTGATCTCCAGATTATTATCTTCAAAACATTCTAAATCTTCACCATCACTTTTTTGTAGCTTTAGATTGTGCTTAAAATATACTAATTTAGAAGCTCTATCCGTGGTTAATCTATTCCTTTTTGCTGTATGCACTAGTCCATAAGTCGAAAAAGATCTCTCTGTTGAAGCTGAGGTAGGTGGACATTGTAAAATGGCTGATGCAACTGTTGCTAAATTTGAAGACGAACAAATTCCATTCCACCATGTTATTATGTTCATTTGATTACCGTCAGTTTTAGCTTTTAGACAATTCCACACAAAGTCTCTCGCCCATAAACCACTATTAGTTCTATAGTTTGCCAAATCACATAACACATCAGCTTGGGGTAAATTAATATACTTTGAAAAAGAATAAATAAATTGTGAAGCTTCTACGCTTTCTTCTTTAGTCAAATATTTGCCCTTGTGTCTAGGATCTAATAAATGAGCAGCTAAATGAATTTGTTCAATTGCCGTTTTTCTTCTTTTTTCTATGCATGATAAAATACCTTGTTGTTTTTTTGTTACTGAAACTGAATTTTTTATTTTTTCATCAATTTGATGAAACGCACAGACAACATCTGATAAATTACTAGTCTCAGACTCTAAAGTTTTAATCCATATCGAAATAGGTTCAAGTAAGCTAATAAGTTTTTCAACTTTTGGCCAAAATACATCATTGTCTAATATTTTAACTGAAGAATTTTTACTCAAATATTTAATAGCTTTTGGAGAAATAGCTATTTGTTGCAAATATTGTTTATTAAAATAAGGCTCTTTAAACATTGCACATTTGAGCCCCAACGGGTCACAATAGGTAACTTGAGTGTTATTTTTTTCAAAGTTTTATTAGGATCAGCATTTTGAAATTCTTTTGAAAGTGAATTTAATATGTGGGACTGTTTGAATTCAACACAAATTTTTTTAGCTGAATCCCCCAGCAGTGAAAAAGTATTTAACTGCATTAGATCTTTATTAAGTAAGTTTAACACATGAGCAGCACAGCCATAATATGAAACATTTTCATCTTTATATTTTTCCTTAAGAATTTTCCAAGAACAAGTCATATTTTTAGCATTATCTGTGACAACAGATATAATTTTCTTAATGTTGACCTGGCTAAATACATTTTCTACTATACTAGCCATGTATTCTCCAGTATGTGAGTTACTGCCAGTGTCAACAATTTGAAAAATTACAGATTCTGGTGTAGTCAGTATAACATTTATGATAGGTTCTTGCCTATAATTAGAAAAATATATTTTTAATTAAATGTATTGACAAAAAATACTTATTACCTACCTAATATTACTCCATCCATCCAACTGAAGAGATAAAAAACGAGCTCTGTTAATTTTTGCTGTAACTTTATTTTCAACTTTGTTATATTCTGCATCTAAAAGTTTGTTCGATAAATGATACCGCGTAGGTAATTTTAAACATGGGCGGATTTTTTTAAATGCTTTTTGCCAATAAACATTTTCGGTAAAACTCAATGCTGTCCCAGATGCATAGCAAGCTCTAGCAAGAATTTCCCAAATGTCTTCCAATAAATTATAATACATTAATACTACTACTTTAGTTCTACTAAACAAGTAAATAAATAATATTATTAGTGATTAGGTAGGTACCTGTTCTTGTGTATTAATGAGGCGATCAACATATCCATCCAAAGTTCTTGTATTTGATTCTCTTGAAATCTTATTTGAAAAAGTTGTTAGTTTAGTTGCATTTGAATTATTCTTAAAAATATTTGTGTTTGATGTAGTAATAGAATGAGCAGGAATATGTTGATCAATAATTTCATCGGAATCAATACACAAATTTTGTACTAAATTTTGATTTTCAATTACAAGTTCAAAATCCTCATCATTTTGATCATTTTTTAAAAAGGCCGGTATAATTGCACCCAAATTATATGAAGATGTTGTTTCAGTGCTACTATTTGAAGTGAAACTAACCTCTTCAGTTGTTTAATTTAAACAAAGATGCAATTTTCACTTTATCATTTTGGAATTTGGAATCCGTTTTTTTGCATGTTAATAAATGCTTAGCCAAACGAAATGCATTATAGGCATAAGACTCCTTACAAAATATGCATTTTCGTTTTTCTGCCTTTCCAACATAATACTTGATAAAATATTTATCAACAAAAGCTTTTTGCTTCGAAGGTCGACCCATTGAAAAATAAACAGTACCTAACTATACAATTATTCAAGAACTAAAAATGATTGTAAATTTTAGTCAAAAAGTATCTAATATAAGTATAACATAGTAATAACACTAATAACTAATAAATAAATACATTTATACAAAACATAAAGTGATGACAAAGAGAAAACAGAACAATCAAACAACTAACATGGATATTATTATATTCATATATAAATATATATTATGTTATGCATTATTTAATTATTATTGACAATTTGATATAATGATAAGCGGTGAGCACTACTGCAGTGAGCGCAGAGCGGTGTAATACTGTGTCGTACTCCAATTAAACCGCCATGCGACCATGCCATCTTTACCGCAGCGTTTGTGGGGACCAGTTGTCGCGTCTGTCGTTATATCACTGTTATCAGTTGAAACAATATGCATCGCATTTATTCGCATGCATTATCGGTCTACCATTTATCACTAGTTTTTTTTTTTTATACCATTTGTATTTTATTTTTTATACACAACGTATAATACGCTTGTATAATACAATATTATACAATTTGTATTATACAATTTACATCACTGATGACAACATTGATGACCCATCCGACCCCGACGTGCCAGCATCTACAAGTGCCTCTGTGAGTACAGGTTCGTCGAGAGTAGTTTCTGAAGCAGCAGGGCCATCAGCATCAAATCTACATAAACAAAGTGCCATCACACAGTATATAAGTAAACCAATTTCTCTCACAAAATCAAAAGCTATAGACTTACAGATCACTAAATTTATCGTCAAACATTTTCATCCTTTTTCATTGGTAGAAGAAACAGAATTCCGTAATCTGATTAAGATGCTTGCACCAAATTACATTGTACCTTCTAGAAAAACGGTATCAAATAGTTTGCTAATACAAATGTACGAAAGTGTTCTTGACAGAGTTAAAACTGACTTACATGATGTGAGTGCCGTATCTTTGACCACAGATGGTTGGACATCCATCAACAACCAACATTATATAGCCTTGACTGTCCATTATTTAAATTCTGAGACTAAATTGTGTTCTAGACTTATTGGTTGCATTAACTATAATGAGCAAAGTACGTCAGTTGAACTTGCCAAATTTTTGATAACTACTGTTGAAGCATGGAATATTGAACATAAAATATCAGCAGTTGTCACAGATAATGCTGCAAATATAGTTGGTGCTGTAAAGAAAAATAATTGGAGACATGTCCCATGCTTTGCTCATGTCCTTAATATCGGCATTCAGAGTGGTCTGGCACATTTAAAATCTGTCATGACTAAAATAAAAAATATTGTTGAATTTTTCAAGCAAAGTTCTGGGGCTCTGCATAAATTACAGAAGCATCAAAAACAAATGGGATTACCAGATCTTAAGCTGATTCAGGAGTGCAAAACTCGTTGGAATTCAGCCTATCACATGATGGAAAGGATACTTAAGTTAAAAGAACCCGTATTGTCAACATTAGCCATAACCAACAATGATTTAAATTGCTTTACTGAGGAGGAATGGCAAACGGTATCTACTGCATGTGAGTTTCTGAAAATTTTTGATGAATTAACAACTGAGATGAGTGCTGAAAATGTTGTTACCATCTCAAAACAAAATTTATTTTATTTGTTTTTACTGGAGCATTTGCGTAAATTTGTTTTTGACATCAACATGCAACGTGACATAATTTCAATGGCTGCAGAAATAAAGGCAACATTGGATAAGTACTTCAAAAACATAGAAAGTAACGACGTTCAATCCCAAGCAATTATACTCGACCCACGTTTTAAAAAGTATGGATTTTCCAGTGATCACAAATTTGAAACGTGTAAAGTAGGGTTGGCAAGAAAATTACAGGAAATAAATATTCAAATGTCGAACGAACCTGTCGAAGAACGTCCAACTACTTCAATTGTACAAAGTTCGACAAGTATTTGGAAACAGTTTGATGAACAAGTCAGCTCGGTTCTTGGTCAAAATAATCCATCTGTGGCATGCATTGTAGAGTTGGACAAATACTTGAGTGAAAATCTCTTAAATCGTCAACTGGATCCTTTGAAGTGGTGGTCTGAAAGAAAGCTTTTATACCCCAGACTATATGAAATGGTTAAAAGACGACTTTGTGTACCAGCAACATCTGTTCCCAGTGAGCGAGTTTTTTCAAAAGCTGGTATGGTTCTTAATAGCAAAAGAACCAGACTTACAACTGAAAAAGTAGAAAAAATTATATTTATACAATCAAACATGTAAATAACTATGCTATATTACCTATAGTAAGTAAATAATTAAAATGTATAAAAAAGAATATTATACAAGGTAATGTATTTATTATATATTTTATTTTTTGAGTTTATACTTTATATTATATGCATAGTATTGCATACCCTTATTTATTTTGTTTAATATATAATAAACAGTTACAATTTTAGTTCTATTTTGTTATAAGAATTTGTTTGATATTATAATCTTTTCATACAGTATAAAGATAACATTTTGTAATTAAAAAATGCATTACATACCTTAACTTATAATGAATACAATTTACTCCACTGATTTAACGCAGATCATTTTTACAATCACAGTATGTATAAAATATTAAATAAGAAATAAGAATATTAAAAACTAATAAATCACAAAAAAGACGAAGATAGGTAATATAAAATATTTGAATAACTTTAACAAGAAACAAAGTAGTGTGTTAAGTAATAACATTGTTTCATTTTTCTTAAGTCATAATTTAATAATTATAATTTAAACTAATTAATATAAAACACTAGTCACAAGCACAAAATTCTTATAAGCAAAATAATCACTGCGGTCTGAGACACATGTTAATTGTTGAATACACAGATATGTATAATAAAAATGTTTATTATATATATCTGTGGTTGAATAATGAATATTGTTAATATTGTTAATAGCAAATGACTCCATCGTCTCCATCCATATTATTATTACTATAATTATGATTTAAGATAGTACAATAGTACAATCCAAATCTTATCAGTTATCATCAGACAGTCATATTAACTGATAGTTGGTACCACAAAGTAGGTAAATTGTATTGTATAATAAATTCATGGCCGGAGAACAGCTGCAACAGTGCAGCCAGCTCTTTGAGATTGAGACTGAACTAGACTTGAATCAGTGAACGAAAAAACGAATCATATTCATTGGTAACAATATTACAATATTGATGATTCGTAGTCGATCCGGATTCAAATGAAGTTACGAACGAAATTAATTTTGCGAACGAATCGTTCTAACTTTCCGAATCTGAATCAATTCGTTCACTGAACTGATTCGTTCAAATTGAACGAATCGTTCGCGAACGACCCATCCCTATTAGTACTTGTCACTCGCACTTGTTACTCGCACTCGCTCATTGCTTGAGCGTTCACATGACACTCGCACTCGCACTAAGTATAATTTTTTTACTGTTTACATGAGGTGTATATATCTTTTAATAATGCGTTCATCTCTGTAAACCATTTAATATTTAGAACCAGTGGCGCAACCAAGGGGGTGGTCCCGGGTCCAGACCCCCCCCTCTTGAGTTAGTAGTTGATACATTTTGTTAACCAACTAAATAATTTTGATAACAAACCATTATCAGTTATGACATATTGTCATTTTCTCTTATCTTAGTCCGTGATATCCATGGATCGTAGTAAGTAAATAGTTGTAGGAGACGTAGTCCGTGGTGAGAATCGAAAATCGAAATAGTGCTACCAACCATTTTAATTGTGGTCATAGACATTAACTTAAACGTGTTTACTTTATAACGTTTATGATAATCGCTTATCGCAATATACTCGTAATATTTTAACCTACCTCTGCAATAAATGTTCCTACTAACGTACCGTATTATCAAACAACATTTTGCATTTTTTTTATCTTATCTAAACGGTCTTAAACGGTTGTCCAATTAATATAAAATTGTATATTTCTGTTCTATTCGTATTTTTTACTTTATAATTTCATTATGAAACGTATAAATACATATTTTAAAGTATTAGATTCATCAAAATCAAATTCTAAACTTAATACTGATGATGTTCAAACTTCTAATACAGAAACAGTGAGTGTATTTGACCATAGTATTTTCGATATTAACATATATGTTGGTAAAAAATTGAATGATGCTGAAAAAATTAAATACCTAGAAAACATCTGGATTCCAGGTAAGACTTTTTCATTTCCTTCTACTGAGCATGGCAAGAAACTATTAAAATTTCAATATAGCTGGCTAGAAAAATGGAATTGGCTTGCTTATAGTAAAGTAAAAGATGGCGCCTACTATAAATATTGTGTGCTTTTTTCTCAATCAAAAGGTGGTAAGGGTAATCAGCCGCTTGGTCAGCTTTGCACAGAGGCTTTTAATAAATGGAAGCATGCTGTAGAACGGTTTAATAATCATGAAAAAATGAATTATTATCAAAATAGTGCTATCGATTTTCAATCAGTTTCTGCAATTGTTATAGGAAAATCCGATTCAGTTTATCATCAATTAAATAAAGCTGAAAAAACTCAAAAAGAAAACAATCGAAAAATTATTATTCCAGTAATTGATTCGGTACTTCTGTGTGGCCGACAAGGCATTGCACTTAGAGGTCACCGTGACTCTGGAGTCCTTAAACTTGATGATCCAATTATAAATGAAGGTAATTTTAGGGCGTTATTGAGATTTTTCCTTAGGGCAACTGCAACATCCGGCGATGAAAGTTTTACATTAGCAAGAGAAAATTGTGGTAGAAATGCACAATACATAAGTTAGAAAATACAAAATGAAATTGTTAGCATCTGTTATGAAATAATTTCATCAAAAATTGTAAAAAGAATTAATGAAAGTAATTTTTTTTCAATAATAGCGGACGAAACAGCTGATATATCGGGTACTGAACAGTTTGCTCTATGTGCCCGTTATTATGATAAGAAAAACAAAAATATTCGTGAAGATTTTTTAAAATTCATTCCGGTACATGATGTGAGTGGTAAAAGTTTAGCGAATCATATAATTACTGAATTAAAAAAATTGAATGTCGATGTAAACAATCTACAAGGTCAAGGTTATGATGGGGCGGCAAGTAAGAGTGGGAGATTTAATGGAGTTTCAGCTTTAATCAGAAATGATCATCCAAGTGCATTGTATGTGCACTGTAGTGCCCATAATCTTAATCTTTCAGTCTCAAGTGCATGTAATATTCAAGGAATACGGAATACTATGAACACAATAGAAACATGTTATAATTTTTTTAACACTCCGAAGAGATAACAGTTTTTTTCAACACATTTAGACAAACTAAAACAAAACGAATCTTTATCTCAAAAACAAAAACTAAAAAGATTATGTCCAACTAGGTGGATTGAGCGTTACAACTCAATTGAAACATTTTATGAATTTTTCCCTGCAATTTTAAATTGTTTAGAAGAAATAATTATGTGGAATGGCAGTGATACATCTAGTAAAGCAAATCAACTTCTATTAGCACTACAAGCATCGGAATTTAATGTAGCCCTGACTATTCTTAATTATGTTTTTCAATATACTCATTCGCTATGTAAATATTTACAAACCACAAATATTGATTTAGTTGACGCTATTGAACATATAAGTTTAGAGAAAAAACAATCAATGTCCATAAGAGAAAACGTTAGTCTTGAATAAACTAATAAACTATATAACGATCTTAATGAAAGATTAAATGATTTTGAAATTAAAATTGAAATTCCTCGATTAGCTAAGCGTGGGGTAGGTGATATATTACAATTGTGTGATCAACACGCCATCGAGACATGCACAGCACATGACCAGGTAGCATCGTGCATAGCCACAGTTACGCGGTGGGCTCCCACAGAACATCTAGTGTTGAGCGAACGCGTATGCACATGCTACCCCATTCCCACGCCTGCCCATCTCCAAGCCGTGGCATTCATCGGCATGGCGGGCCTGATGTCTGTGGCTAAAGAGATAAACCAGGCAAATGAAAGTTACTTGGCTAAAAGGTGGGCAGCGTATTGTGCTGGCGACGGTGTGCGAAGTTTGATCGACGATAAATTAAAAGACATGACAGAGCTCGTAAAAAGCGTGCAAAATGAGTATCACCAGACACCGGCGGGGCGCGCAATGGCTGCTTATGTGATAGATCACGAGGTTTACCCCAACAAACTAAAGGATCAGATTCTACTGGTTTACGCCAACTCGGGACTGAAGGCAACCCTGTTAATGCACGCCTACCTACAAACTGCTCCCATCGTTCTTGCGCTGTCCTCCGTAAGAAAGGATGCTGAAATGTTCATAGCTGCGTACATCAAAACGGTGTCTGAGGAGGGTGCTTCATTCCCATATGTCCGTCTTATGGGGCGAGGGAATGAGCTGAACCACGCACACTTCCCTGACTTATATTATTGTGCTATAAAATATTACCAGCAATCAGGGGCTCTTGGGACAGACGGAAGGTTCGTGAGATCACAGGTACCCACTCAGGCACCACGCACCACGTTGGACAAATACTGTTATATGTCGCCAGCTAGTGCGGGTATAGGCGCAGATGGCGTGGTAGCGTGGCAGGCGGCAGCCGCAGCGCTGGGCCTACATATATCAGAAGAATGCGCACGAAGAATGAAAAGAAAGCTCCGCGTGGAGGACTCTGACGAGGAGGAGGAGCCACGGCCAAGAAAGCTAAGCGCCAAAAACACCGCATAAATATTTCAGCAAATGATCTTGAAGAATATTTCAAAATAGCTTTATTTATTCCTTTTCTTGATTCGTACATTCAACAACTGAATGATCGTTTTATAAATCATAAACACATTATTAGTGGATTCCAAATGTTAATGAACAGTTCAACATTCAATAAAGAAAAACTTAAAGAACTTGTTGAATTTTACAGTAATGACATTGATAGTTTTGATCTTTTGAAATCAGAAATTTTACTATGGAATCGTTATCTAGATAATAGTAACATTAAAACAAAAAATGCCATCAACATATTGAATAATTGCAATTCAGATTTATTTCCAAATGTTTTTAAGCTCTTGCAAATACTGGTCACACTTCCTGACACATCTTGCGAAGCTGAAAGATCATTTTCTACACTCAAACGCATTAAAACTTACCTAAGAAACTCTATGTCCGAATTGAGATTGAATGGACTAGCTGCTCTAAATATTCACTATGATATTGACGTCAAGTCCGAAGAAGTAATACAGCGTTTATCGAATTCGAAGCGTCGTTTATTTTATAATTTTATTTGATATATTTTCATTATATTTTTTTTTTATACATTTTATTATTAATATGGTAACATAAATAAAAAAAACATTTATTATTAACACAATTATTTATGTTTATATCTATTGTAATATAATTTTGGACCCCCCCCCCAAGGGATATTTCTGGTTGCGCTACTGTTTGGAACGTACACATTGTCACCACTACTTCCTGATGATTTTGATTTTAAAATTTTTTTTTTTTTGATAATATGCCAATTTAGGTTTTTCATTTTGTTTTTCACTTCAGCTACATTGAAACCGTCAATAGCCATTTCGACAACAATTTTTTGGTATGCAGCTTCACGCATGTGTTTGTTTTTGTAAGAACTGTGTTTAGTGTTCCATAGACATTCATGTAATTTAAACTCCTCGATAAACTTTATAGTGGTTTGTGCAATCCACTTTTCAGCCATTTTAATATTTTAAACTTTTTAAAGTAATTAAATGTATTTAAAAATATTAATATAACGAATAATATTTATCATTGATATTATCATAGTGTGCAACATGCGCGCTCACGTGATAACACAAATATTACTAAGCACTAATACTAATCATCAAGCAATCACACGTTGCGAGTGCAACCGCAAGTAGAGTAGAGTCGTGGAGGGGGTAGCTACTCATTAGTAAATAGAACGACGTTCTATTCACTCGCACTCGCATTTTTACTAATACTAAGTACTACTCATACATGTTTACACGTATGGTATTATTGTGAGTATAGTACTAATGACAAGTACTAAGCATCGTGTAAACCAGGGACGTATTTAGGAGGGGGCCAAAGAGGGCATTGGCCCCGGGCGCCAAGTTTTGAGAGGGCGTCAGAATCTAGAATCTTAAAACAATGCAAATTAATTATTTTCTATTATTATCAAAATAAATTACATTATCTGACCTATCGCGCTCTGCCAATAAATAACTGAAAAAAAATACTCGCATTTATAAATATTTTTTTCGGTAGTATAAGTCTACATACCAGTGTTTTATAAACGATTTTATTTTTAGATTATTCTTAAAAGAGAGCACTTAAGAAACAGTGCCCCAGGGCGCCAAAAATGTAAATACGTCTCTGGTGTCAACCCGGCATAATATATTACTGTATATAATATATATATATATATATATATATATATATATATATATATATATATATATATATATATATATCACTGTAACGAAAATAATGTTGATGCTATGTATATTTGATTGTTATATTGTAATAAAATATTTTGAATATTTTGGAAATATTAAAATAATGATTTAACATTGATACAATTTTATTATCAATTACATTTATCATATCATCCATTCATTTAATCCCCATGTTCCTACCAGCTACAAAATCAATAACCTGAAACTTTTGTGGTACATCCGGCGACGTACCCGTTTTTTCAAATTTTTTCTTATTGAGCCATTTCTACAACTTAGTAAATATGATTTATTAATATTATACATTCCATTACATATAATAAATATGTTAGTATATCTAGTTATTAGGCATAATTTTTAACTTTTTTGTTTATTCGTAAATAATAATAATATCAATATATACAGTTATTTATTTTGTAAAACACGTAACTTGTCTGTATTCTGTTATGATCTTTTGCCTATTTTGCAATTTTCTACTTTACATTCCTTAAATATTTTTGTTCTAAACAATAAATCAATTTTATATATATATACTAGCTGACCCGGCCACGCGTTGCTGTGGCTAAAGTTTTTGTTATATTACATTATAGTAAACAATCTAAGAGGCACATTAAGAGAACATCAGTCACGGAGTCCACTATGCTTTTTCACACAGATGGTATTTGTAAAAAAATTCTCCTTATTTGATTTTCTACTACTATAACCCTTTAGTACAATGAAATTATTTACTAACAAAGACGAAAATGTTGATGTTGGTATACAAATTCACTGGATTGAGATTTGAAGGGGAAGTACGTTGAACACAATTAATTAAAATGTTCTTACACTTGATATTAAGCAGAAATCAATAGGTACAAAATAAAAATTTATCAGATTTATTATTTCCATTTAATTTTATAACAAATATAAGTATATTACAGTATAATACAGTAAATAACATGTGACGCTTAAACTCATGAATGAGATAGGCAAAGCAGACAGTCTTAAACTTTTAAACATTAATATCTATTTTTTTGAATTATAAATACTTTCAATTTCAATTTAATTTAACACCAATCGGTGCACAATGTTTTTGGTTAACCTGTCTTTAGCTAACACAAATAGATTCGACGGTTTCCCAACACGTGAACACGCAACATATAGTTGCCCATGAGAAAAACATGGATTTTCCAAATCTAAACCACAAATTTAGTCTCGCGGCGACGCTCGTTCGATACACACGTGTCTCTCTGCGCTCCGTATATATACGATGTATTTCGCTCGTGTTTGTTCGTTTTTTTTGAAACTTAAACCAAAATACGTATAGTTTGTTTCTTTCAGCATGTCTTTCTTACACAGAGACAACAGTAAGCTCACTCATTCACTAAGTGCTCTAAAGCTTATTAATTTAAATTATTTCTTGTACATTATACTATAATTCACAGTATTGCATAACGCACACACACACACACACAGACTCAGGTACCGGCCGCTGCGGCGGTACCTCTTATCGGAAAGTCGCCGAGTCACACCCAACGGTCAACGTTCAACTACTTATCTTCAGTGATAGTAATATATATATATATTTTAACTAATTATCTTCATCATGACCAAGAATAACACAAACACACAATCTAATGTTAATAACACCCAAACTTCCAAAAAAGCAACTAAACCGATCGCGATCAAATTAACCAACACAGCTGATGGTTGGAAAACGACCCAACAAAATAAAAGACTGCTTTTTAGTTCATCATACTCACAACCTGACTCCCCCACCTCTCCTTAAACTCACAAAACCAAATTATTCAAAACCACTAACCGTTATGAAGTACTCGTCCAAAATGAAAATAAAAATAACTCAGATGATATTGGTGATAATGATATATCAGAACATGATGCTGAACTCTTGGTTAAACCTCCTCCTCCTATTTATATAAAAGGAGTGCTTGATTTTCAAGGGCTATGTACCAAATTAATCGAACTCATTGGAGTTGATAATTTCATCTGTAAATCTACAATAGATCGTCTTTAAATTCAAACAATGCACCCTGAATCTTACAGAGCAACAATTTAACTCTTAAAAGAAAATAAAGCCGAATATCACACTTATCAACTAAAAGAAGATAAGCCATTACGCGTAGTGATTCGGAACCTACATCCCTCTACCAAAACTGAAACTATCAAAGAAGAATTATTATTCCGTGATTTCGATATCCACCAAGTTACAAATGTCCTACATAAAAATAGCAAAGTCCCTCTGCCACTATTTTATAGACCTAGAACCTGTTGAAAAATCCAAATAAATCTTCCTACTACAAAACTTGCTTCACACCAAAGTCAAAGTAGAGGAACCGTACAAACCCAAAGTTATAAGCCAGTGCACCAACTGCCAAGACTACGGTCACACACAAAACTATTGTGGATACCCCCCACGCTGTGTGAGATGTGGAGCTAATCATCCTTCAGCAGCCTGTCCAAACTCTCGTGAACACCCGCCAAAATGTGCTCTCTGTGCTAATAATCATCCTGCCAACTACAAGGGCTGCACCATATACAGAGAACTGCAACAACGCAAGTATTCAAATAAAAATAATAATGCACCTATAAACAATTCCAGACTTAAGCAATCAAATGTACAAGTAAGCCACCCATTGCAAGATAGCTCACCTAATAACTCTTCTAATACCAAAACTTACGCTCAAGCTACTTCCAACGTTCCTCCACAAAACTCCTCTGACTCCTGTACATCTGATATCAGTAAAGTAATGTCAAGTTTTATAGATGAATTCAAAGCCCTCATACATCCGCTACTAGCTCTACTTACTAAAGTAATATCCAGTCTATTAGACAAAAAAAATGACTAATCGCTCACCCACTAACGCTTCATTATTAATTCTCCAATTTAATGCAAATGGCCTAAGAAACCACATAAATGAATTACAAATAATCTTACATTCTAAACGTATTGATATTGCTATGATAACTGAAACTCATTTTACCAATAACTCTTACTTCTTTATTCCCGGCTACAAACTAATTAATACCAACCACCTGGACAACACTGCACATGGAGGTGTTGCCATATTCATAAAATCTTCACTTGAATTCCAAGAACTCCCGAGCTTCCGACTAGACTACCTGCAATCATGTGCGCTAACAATAAAACTAAACTTTACACCATTCACTATTGCAGCTATATATTCCCCTCCTAAACATAAAATTACCACTCAAAAGCTGACTGACTACTTCAATACCATCCAACAGGACAACTTCATAATTGGAGGAGACTACAACGCCAAACACCAATTTTGGGGCTGTCGGGCCAATAACCCAAGAGGACTTATCCTATATTACTTTATCAAAAATAATAAATTTAAAGTACTTGCCCCACCTGGACCAACTTACTGGCCAACGTCCTTAAGAAAAAACCCCGACATTCTGGACATATTCGTTACTAAAATTCCTAACAGAATACACACTACCACTGAAAACCTGTTAGATTTAAATTCTGATCACTCCTCAATACTGCTAACTATAAACACCTATCCACCAATCCGCCCCCAACCACCTAAACTATTCTATTCTCACACCAATAAGCTCCTATTCCATAACCTTGTTCAACAAGAAATTAAATTAAATGTCAAATTAAAATCTACTGACGACATCGACTCAGCAATTAACGACCTAACTAACTGCATACAAACAGCTGCTTGGGCATCAACAAATCTTAATGAGCTCCCCAAGGTAACTAATCTAACTCCCCATAACATAAGAGTTATCATAGCCGAGAAACGTAAATTAAGGGCTCAATATCAGCGAACTAGACTACCTTCGGATAAACATAAATACAATAAACTGGCAAACAAATTAAAAAAAATTCTCATTAAACATAAACTAGAATCACTTCATAACCACTTAACTAATCTATCAAATAAAGACGGAAGTCTTTGGAAAGCTACCAAGCAAGCTCTTAAATATAAATCTTCGAATATTCCCATCAAAAAAGACAACGGCACTTACGCTTCTAAAGACTCAGAAAAAGCAGAATTATTCAAGACCCATCTGCATAACACGTTTGAGCCCCATGAAAACATAACCAACTATGACAATATCAACACAGTAAACCAGTTTCTAGATACCCCCCTTCCCCTCTCTACCCCAGTCAAACACTTCTCACCAAATGATGTCAAGTACATAATTCAAAAATATCCCAATCGAAAATCACCGGGCTATGACCTAATCACTGCTGAAGTCGCTAAGAATCTCCCAAAAAAAGCTATCATTCACCTCACTCATATTTTTAATGCTATACTAAGACTTTCCTATTTCCCAACTGTTTGGAAATTCTCATCTATTATTCTTTTTCCAAAACCCAATAAACCTCCAGATCTGGTAACGTCTTATAGACCTATAAGCCTACTTCCGTTTTTTGTAAAAATTCTTGAGAAATTAATTCTCAAAAGAATCTTACCTAGCATCAGTGAAAATAAAATTCTTCCAGATCATCAATTTTGCTTCCGCCAATCACATTCTACAATCCATCAAGCTCACAGGATAGTTGATGCAAAATCTTTCTCCCTTGAGGAAAAATTATATTGCACCTGTGTCTTTCTGGATGTTTCACAAGCGTTCGACAAAGTATGGTATCATGGCCTACTATTCAAACTCAAACAATTCTTACACCCTTCCTACTACCTTCTCATTAAATCATACTTAACTAATCGCAACTTCCGAGTATCCTATGGCTCCTCTGTCTCAAACATAGCTCCTATAAATGCAGGTGTCCCTCAAGGAGGCATACTTTCCCCGATACTATATAACATTTACGCATCAGATCAACCTACGACACCTCACACGTTAACTGCAGAATATGCAGATGATAAGGCAATAATTTCAATCAATTCAGACCCTCTGATAGCCTCTAGAAATCTACAAAATCATCTACATCTTTTGGAAAAATGGTACACTAATTGGAGAGTCAAAGTAAACCAAGATAAATCCTTTCATACGACATTCACTCTAAAACAGACTCCATGTCCAAACGTCAATCTTTACGGAATCCAAATTCCCCATTTCCAAACAATAAAATATCTAGGACTTATCTTAGACCGTCGACTTACATGGGTTCCACACATAAAATCAAAAAGGTTACAATTAAACAATCGATTACGCACTCTAAGCTCATTTCTACACAGAAACACACACACTAATTTAAATATAAAATTAATAATATATAAAGCTCTTCTAAAACCCATCTGGACCTATGGGCTCCAGCTCTGGGGTAGTGCAAAAAAATCAAATATTCAAAAAATTCAAGCTTTTCAAAACATTACCCTAAGAAAAATCACTAATGCCCCTCCCTTTGTATCCAATCTTACGCTTCATAATGATCTAAGAATAACAACAGTACTTGACGAAGCTAAATTCTACTATAAAAGATTTCACACCAAACTACCTCTTCATCCTAATCCTCTAATTAAAAAACTATCTACCTTGTCCATTCCAGGTAATCCACCTAGACGGCTTAAGCGAAGATGGTGCAGAGACCTTCTGTCTAATAATTAAAATTAGCTTAACAAAAACTTAAGAACACAAAATAGGTAGTATCACCAATGGGTGGTTTCTTCCGTCAAAAAATTCATATGTAAATACCCTACGCATATTTGCTTATTGTTCTAGATAAGAACAGATTGTAAATTTCTTGTAAAAAAAAAAATAAAAAAAAAAAAAACCACAAATGGACATTGTTTGACCTTGAGATTTATTTATAGACATGGCGAAAGCTAAACGAATTGGAAACTGTAGCCTTTTGAAGGGTATGGTAGAGTCTGATGGTATCATCGGAATACGTGGCAGCAGGACCACTTTTCCTTTAAACTTCCCAGACAAAATGGTTGCTTCAAGAATGTTTCCGGTGATCTTTTTGATGACCAAACGCGTACAGTTACATAATTGAGGTGGATTCAAATTACGGAGGAGAATAATAGGGGAACCAATCTTTAATCGAAGATTATGTGGTGGCATTCCAGGTATATCTAATGAATTTAAAAATTCGATCGGAAAATTTACACTTTCATTTTCATCAACAACAGTATCGATTGATTTAAAATACATCAGATCGCCTGGTAACAACTGTTGTATCTGGAAGTTAATTTCGTCAACATCAACGTTTTTGGCTGCCAAAATCGCCCGTTGACTAAGCCATTCATGATTCAAATAATTATTCTGTATATTCGGGAAAATACTCTGAATCTATTCATTTTTATCCTGAACAACAGTGCAAAAATTGTCTGGTAGTTTAATGCATTGCGTATTTGGTTGCAGTTCTATTTTACCGTTCCCAATATCTAATAGTTGTTCGGAAAATATTTGTGCTGATGGATCATTTTGCAATTGTACTCGCATATTTATGGTCAATCGAAGTGTTTCAACACTTCGCCATAAGAATGATTGTTTCAAACATGCATTAATCTCATCCGCGAAAGTAGAGCGAGGTATAACCGGTAAGGTCTGCCGGAAGTCACCAGATTAATGGTTCACTGTTAATGATAATTGTTGCTAAACTTCCATGGTCATATTGATTTTCTCGTTGTAAATCGGTATTGACTAAGTCGGTGGCTGGACGATTAGGTGATGGCATACCATAATGATTAAGTGGTAAATTTGAAATAAGAACACATAAATCCTCGATCAAGACCAATGCTTAATTGTACATCTCTGGTGTATAATCTATGTTTTGGCATTGATTTGTTTGTCTAATTCGGTGCAAGATGTCTTCTGTCATACAATTTTTATATTTTTTCCACAAAGTTTGTGCTTGCGAGGGATAACATGTCGTAAAAATAATTGCAAACAACTGACGAATGTTATTCGGTGTTGATGTCAACGCAGCATCAGCAAGCGTTAAGTCCCAATGGTTATCGTCTTCTAGCAATTGCAGTTCACGACATGCATCCTGGTATGTATTGAATACTCGACCATTAACTGTTCGTAAAAATTCAAAAGACGTTGGTCCGGGAACATTCACCAATAACAAATGTAAATTTGAAGCACTCGCGTTGCTTTGGATGTACCGTGTAAAGTCTCCCCAATGTCTTAGCTTTGAATATGCCTGTAATGGAAGGATGTGGTTTTCCTTGTTTCCGTGGCTCCCATTTTTTACTGGATTTGTTCCATGTGAAATAACGTGGAACATCACCATACACCAATGTCTTCGCGAATTGGCCAAAAACATCAGGTTTTTGACACAATGTAAAAAATTCAGTTAGAGTCGTTTTTGGAGCTTCGAACGCTCTTTGGAGAACATTTTCTTCAGTGAAGTATACACGTTAACCGTTTTCAAGATGTATTGCCAGATGTTGGACAGCAGGATCTCTTTCGTGGATGGGAAAGCTGAGAATATGCCAAATAGCTTCATTGCTGCTAATGTATCTGCCCATTTGGTATCGTGCTATTTCGTCATTTTTATTTATGTTTTGTACTTCAAATATGGCCAAATCACTGCCTTTGTTTACATATTTACAAATATACTTAATTGATTTAACAGAACTGCAAAGCTCAACATTGATATGAGCTTTGTAAGTTTTTGAAAGTAGTGGTGAGTATGGTACCACCCACTGATTATCAAACTCAACTTGATTTGGAAAGTTCGGCAGTCGCATTGTAAATGTGTGGCCACCATTCTCAGTACTTCTGCGGCGATACATTGGATAACCATCAATATCCGTGATCGTGTCATTCGTATGCGGCTTTGGGAAGTTTTTTTTACATTTTCCATTTTCCATGCACGGTGACGTCATGTTGAAAGCACCGCATGGCCCATGGATCATGTGTTTGATGACAATATCAAATAATTCTTGATCAATTAATGGGTCTGGAATTCGGCTGAAATTATTTGATCGATTTCTTCAGGACGGATTCTATCTTTAAGCCAAACCAAAATGTGGGCATGAGGCAAACCTCGCTTTTGCCACTCTATCGTATACAGCCAACAACGTGTGATACCAAAAATTGAATATTTAACAATAAAATCAATTAAGGATTTCAATTTTTGTTTAAACACACGTGCAGTTAAATCATGACGATGAATGCTTGTTGTCCTGGCAATAGTAAAGTTTGTATCTCTTCCCAATTCGGATTACATGTGAATGTAATAAATAAATCCGGTCGGCCGTAATGACGTACGTAAGTCATCGCATCTTGTATGTATTCATGCATGTTCCGTGGACTGCCGATGTAGCTTGAAGGTAAAATGAAAGCATTACCAATGTCATTGGGATTTAAATTTCCATCGATGTTTCCAGCAACAGCATCTCGTAAGTGAATATATTCTTCCGATCGTAGTTTTGCCTGGTTGAATCGAAGGAATCGCAAGCGTTCGCTTTCAACCTTAGCATACATATCAACGATGTATTGATGGAACAGCTGACGATATCGAAGGATATAATTGTCTTGATGTTGTCTAACCATTATTCGGTGTGCGTAGTAGTTCATTGAGCTAACTTTATTATTTCTGTAATCATCTAAAAAATAAAAAATAAAATGCAATACGAAATTAAAATCTATACATACAGTAAGAAAGTAAATAGATAATTGTCAAATTTACCGGTATTTGGATCATACTGTTTGATATTAAAGTGATATTCATCTTGTCCTTGCCAAAATATCAATGGATATTGTAGTGCGTCATATAAACGGTGTAGATCCGAAATCGTACTGACAGTGTTGTCTCGCCGTGTAATTTTTATAGATCTTTTGTTAACTGGATCACCAACCATGATAGCAGCAACCTCATCAACAGTTGGAGCATTGAATCTACCAGCATGTTCACCTAATGGTACTTTGTCGGCTTTTATGACGATTTGATAATTGTCATTTTGCAGTCGTGGCGAAACTCTTTTGATCAATTGAATTAGTTGATTGTGATCTTCTAAAAAATTTTCCAATAATATCACAATTGCTCTTTCCTCTGCTTGTTCAATAAAATTATACAGGCACCGAGTCGTCACGCGCTCTTCACAATCGCCCATAAAATAAATTTGAAGAAATTTCGGATTGTTATCAGGCATTGGCATCAGTGATCCGATTTTATGGTACACCTGGCCTTGAATTTTGAATGTAGTTTCAAAATTACGTCCAACGGATGCACGATCGCAAATTTTAGTTGCCCCAAATGACGTCATTTGGAAGCAAGAATTAAATTTGCGTATCTTACGCAAAAATAATTTGGAATCATCTGAATTGCCAGTAAGAAGGGATAATAAAGGCTCCGGCGGAGCGGGTAGAGGTGACAGCACAACTTTTCCTGATGCGCAGCACATGCCGGCTGCTTCATTCCGAAATTTCAATGCCTGACAATATTGACATACTTTATCCATTCCACCGATAGCAATTTTTGAATGCGCTGAGTAGTTAATATCTGGTGCATATTCAAAGGCAAGCCGAACGAATGATGCACGTGTTAATGAGCGGCTGATCCGTTGCCTTTGTCGATCTAGTACTCGTACTGTAGCTATGTTTCGTTCTCGTACCGCTCTTGTTCTCGTAATATTCTGTTGCAAACGTTCGTCACGCTGTTCTTGAGATTCTCGTGCACGACTTTCTGCAGTCCTGATTCTTTGAGCTGCATTTCTTGTTTCGATTTGTTCTGGTAATTGCTGAGCTCTTTCAACACGTTTGCGTCGTGACCCTTTGCTGCTCGCGTTGTTGAGGTTAGATTTTTTCGGTGGCATTTGACTGAAAATAATAATTTAATCGTTTAAATATTAGAAAGAGGAACTGAAAAACATGTTATCATAGCACATTGAAATAATAAGTGAAAAGTCAAAAATAATTTTCAATGGAGGTTAAATAAAAATAATATAAAAATTTTTGTACAACTATTGAAAAAGTGTGGGGAGCTTTGTGCCATTTTCTCATTGATATATTAATTAACAAAAGTTTATGATATTACTTACATGTATAAATTGAAATTATTGTTCCTGTGCTCCTACTGTGGCTATGTCTCGTTCTCTTATTTATTAATAATAATAATTATTAATAGGTTATTACGTACCTATGAGAAAATATATTTATTTTTTTATTTGTAGTTTATTAGTGGTTTTGGAAATCATAGAGCATAGTAAAATATTGAGTATGTCAAATTAATATAAATATAATGTATTCATATAATAATAATTTTAATTTAACTTAAAACTAATTGGTGCACAATATTTTTGGTTGTTGGCTGTATTAAAAATTCATATCTACACGTATTATGGCGATAATTCTCGGAACAATTCATATCTACACGCCATAAAACACATACAATAGAAAAAAGGTCAGGTTACAGATAGATATTATCGCGGTCGGCCACGGAAAAACCCGAAATACACCATGCAATCATACAAATTTATTAAAAAGTTAATTAAAATATTTAATGTATTAAAAAATTTTAAATATAAACTATCCTATCTTTTAAGTTGGACCAAATTACACGCGGTGTAAAAAATTTCATCAAAATCGGTTAAGTGGTTTAGGAGTCCATTGAGGACAAACATTGTGACACGAGATTTATATATATTATATAAGTGGAATTTTGAATTTAAAAAGTTTATATATTTTTTATTAATTTGCAATAATGCTTTTTCTTTTAGTGGTGTAAAAGTTTTTTTTCACTTTTAATTTTTGGAAAGTATTTTTCAAATATGTGTAAACAAATGTTTACTATATCCAAAAACTCATCTGTTGGAGTTTTGAGTTCCTGCGATGGTTGAATATCCCCATAGGTTCTGAATAATATTAAAATAATCGAATTGTCATTTAAATAATCTTTGTTTTTGGTTAAGTTATACCTATTACACAAAAATGTATCCCAACACTTTTTTACTAAATACCCTGCAAAATAGTCAATAGAGCACAATTCTAATGATGGATTATCTGCAGTCTCTACTGTAGATATTGAATTTGACGACATATTAGTACTACTTGAATTAGAGTCAGTTGTATGGTGAATATCTTCTATCTGAAACGTTGGTTCTATAACAGGATCTATTAAAATATCTTTTAAAACATTTACAGTAAGAATCTCTTCTTCATCAGGCTACAATTGGAACCGTGCCTCATCAAACTATAAGAACATATGTGTCCAAAACAGCATCGGAACGTACTAGCTGTTGGGTTCCTGTTATAACTATAAATAATAAAATAATGTTCCTAAATCTTCAAACCCCACAATTTCATCCAACACTTTATTGTATTCTATAGTTTTCATAACAGATACTTCATCGAGTAAAATAGCACATTTTTAATAAAGAGATAATGCAATATTTTTTTCGGATTTTGACCAATATTAACGTTTTTTATGTAGTAATTGCATTGATATTAACGCTTTAGAGTTAGTTGATAGAAACTTGGCCTCTTTAAAAAAACGGTGCACATCAATTTTGTTATGTTTATTTTTTTAACGAAGTTATAATGACGCGCTTTTGCTTGAGTAATTTTTTCAAGTTTTGTAATTTATATTGCAAAATCTTATTCTTTGAAACAATTTTGGTCAGACAACTCGTATTTATTATTTCATTCTTAGATCTAGTTAATGGTTTTTAGGACTTGGTAGGTCAGTTAATTATGATATCCATTTTCTCGTCGAAGGAGATATTGCTAATAATTCTGGGCTTTGATCACGAATTAAAATGTTTGGAGTAGATGTTTTTAGTAGTATGTAAACTACTGTATGTATAATTAAGCATTAACACTTTAAGGTGTTGAGGTGTGGATAATAAATTTTCTAAAAACAAAAATAGTTTTATAATGGTATAGGTAGGTAACCACGAAATTTTTTGTTATAACAAAATTACTAACATCACTTAATTCGTTATGAGCCAAAAAGCTTAAAAATAAATACAAGCCTCCTCATACATCGCTACATATTAGTTTAAAAATATATTGACAATATTCTTTTTTTATATAATCGTTTAAAGTTTGCGTTTTGAAAATATTTATGAAATTTTAAATTTAAAAATTATTTTTTAACTAAAAATTTATAAAGTTTGAACTTCAAACGCTTTTAAAAAAAATAGATAAATAGATAAATATTATTTTTTTAGTTTCTAATCCTTCCATTTTTTTCTTTTCAATATATCCTTATTTTTCAATTGTTATTCTATTTCTTGAGCACTGACTTCGTAACGCTATATAAATAGCAATTTGTATATTTTTTAAAATATCTATAAAATTAAAAATATTAGGGTTAGAATAATTAAAGAATATCGAGCATTTTGTATATTTCTTTTTATAATAAAACATCTCCAGAAGTTATATTTTCAATATCACCATTTTTCAGTTCTGAATGTAAAACTTTTGATGGCCTAATAAATATGTCATCAACTACTTTTCGTTTTAAATTGTTATACATTTTTTTCTAGTTAAAATATTTTCTGGTAATGACTTATGGGGTTATGATCATAAAAAATTTGAATTTCAGTTTTAATAAGAATATTTAATTTTATATTATCGGTAGTTTTGTATTTATCGGAACCTTTTTTTTGGAACGCCGCAACTTACATTTACCGGTAAAAACAAATCTGGTTAGACACAGATCGAATTGATGTTTACCGAAAACATTGAGTTTTTAAATTTAATTGTGTAAATAATAATAAAAATATTATTTAGTTGACATTTTATGTATACAATTATACATAAATTCCTTATATGTGTATAATGAGTATTTATGCAAATAACTATTTTCTCGTCGTTTTATTACAAAATAAATTTAAATAAATCATACCTTCTTCAATTTCATTAATGCACCCGTTGACTCCAAAAACCGCACACTTTTGATAAAACACAGGACAAGACCGCACACTTTTGGTAGGTTAAAACCGCACAATTTAAAAATTGTCGTATTCAAAAACCGCACAGTTTGACCCCAAAAAGGTCGATAAACAAAAAACGCATATGTATATGTATAATTCATAATTTATATTATGAATTAAAATGAATAAATTAATTTAAAAAAAAATTAAACCTTTCAAAGTTTGATTGGCTGAAATCTACTGCCGACGTTTTTTAAAAACTATACGATCTCCGTCACGTAAAAATTCTTCCCAAAATTGAAACAAATACTCCTAAAAATAAATACAATTTAATTAAAAATCAAAAATATTATTATTATATACCTATTTACTAACTTGTTTTTGTTTTTCAATTGGACGGATTATATTTTGAATTCCCTTATGGTACTGGTTCATACGTGTCACTGTATCGATATGAATATTTCTTAAAAAATCAATAACCATAAATACAGATGGATTCGGAGAATGAGATTCAGAAATAAACCCTTGGTGAAATCTTTCAGCTCCATTCGTAGTCCTTGTAGTTAAATTTGCATTGATTGGATGGGTCCAAATTTCCATTGGGAATTGTCCTTTAATGTGTTAATAAATTTAATGCCTTTAAAGTGGTTATTTGTTAATAATGTAGTCTCCAAATTCAGAACATGCATCTTGTGGACATATGGACATTAAATTAATAAATGCATCAGTGACTTCATGTACTGGTAAAAATGGTAATCAAAAAAACATTTTTAGCTACTCACCAGTTTCATTTTGCTTAGCATTATATGATTGTCGAAAGTTATTCTTTGATTGGATTTTCCGCCATAAACCTTGACCAAAGTGGAATCTACAGCCTTTAACTGTTACTCCAGAAAATGTGTTTTATACAGCCTTATGAGCAGCTATCTCAAAATCGAGATGGATAATGTTTATATTTAAAACTTGTCCTAACTCCAAATATATATTTTTAATATTGACCCACATTTTTAAGTAAGAAGATTCAGTTTTAGAAGGTAAAAAACAATGTACTAAAGGAAAATAATAATTTCTGCTCCATCCGTGTATAGTATACTGTTGATACAAATACTTTGGTTTGTATGTAAAAGTACTAAAAGTCAGCCAAGTATTCATCACAATGATTACATAAAAATTAAATATTTTTTTTACACGTAACAATAATCATTTCATCTTATTTATACACGAAGGTCATTTTTTAATTTTGGCAGGTTAAAATATCGCTATTTAAAACAAAGTTTAGAGCGTCCTCCAAAATTTTCGGTAAAGTTGGTAAAAGTTTCCTACCTTCATTATAAATCGACTTCCTTATTAAGTTCACGTCATTGCTTCCTATTACTGCATTATTGTCTATAGATGATACCTCTTTCCGTATTATTTTTCGCGATCTTTTATGAATGTCATTACAAGCCTTGCATTAACATACATTACGTACTTCTTGAATTTGAATTTTCACAATTTCCACCTAATCATGTTTTGTGTGTTATTTATTTTTAGTATATTCTTAACACCAAAAAACTTGAAATGTTTATCACTAGATGAAGTATTTTTTTTTTTTTTTTTAATTCAGAAATGTAAAAACATTATTTTGCGATTTTTTGCACTTAGGAGGGTTTTCACGCCAAGCGACGTAATATTATTTATCGAGATAATCGAAAAATTATTCGAAATATGAATAAACTTTTAGTAAATAATTATTAGTTAAATGTTGCTTTTTTTTATTTGTAAGTATAATATTAATTAAAAATTATACTATAATTTAGGAATAATAATAACCATGATATATTAATAATGTATTATTCATAGGTGCTTTAAATAAAAGACAAGTTTTTATTTTTTTATTTAATAATTATTATCTAAATTTTTAAATAAATCAATTGGTTTACGATACTGTAAACTCTTAATTATAAAACAACTTTGTTATTGTCGCGTTCAGCGTTTATATATATAAAAAAAAAAAAAAAAAATGAATATAAGGGAGCCTTCACGACCGGGCGGTAGGCCACATAACATGCAGCGCTACCGACTTATAATAATAATAATCCAAAATATAATAAATGCAGGTTTATTGGCCCTACTATGGTACAACCATTACAAAATAAATATAATAATAATACACCTGTCGGCAAAAGATAATCAGACAATAAATAATAAAATATAATAATATGATATAATGGCCTGTTTGGCCCAAACAATGTATATTAAATACAATATAAATAATTAATATAGTAATAATTAAAAAAAAGGTTAATAAAATGGTATAATATTTTAATATAAAATTTGCCTAAGACGGCACACCGCAGTGATAATGATAATAATAATAATAATATAACTTATGGCCCGTCTGCCGTAATACACAAAAAATATGGTTGACCAATACTCACAAAACGTGTGGTTACATTAGATGGCGGATTTCATCCCAACGTGGGCCGCACCAGGGACGTAATAATAATAAAACTGAGTATAATAAAAACCAACAACCCGCGTGCGTGCGACCATCTAATAGTTACCACGGAAGACAAATTCACTGATGACTGATAATGATAACGGGTACAAATAAAAGTGCAGGATATGGGGTGTCATAAAATTGTAACCGCAGGCTAGAACTGTGGAAGAAAAGCTAAGGAATGAATAAGCGACAGAAGCGAGGATAGGGAGAGTTTTGGGCACGAAGATTTGATGGAAGCGAACAATTGAAAAATAGAAATGTTGGATGACGATAGACATTTAAGCAAAAATTTACCAGCAAGGCGGCGGCTTCTCAATTCAATCGGAGGACAAACACATTCCACCTCTAGACAAGCTAGAGGTGAGGAGTGCAGGGCACCAATGATAGTGCGAAGACAAGCAGCTAGAATTGAGTTGAATTTTTTCCTGTGTGAAAGGGAGGCTGAAGCAAAAAGAAAAGAACCATAGTCCGGTTTAGCTCTGATGACAGCATTAAAAAATTTTAAAAGGCATGAAGGATGTGAGCCCCAACTAGATCCCACTGTAGCACGAAGAAAGTTGGACCAGCGAGAAAGTATACTCTTAAGATACTGAAAATGTGGGATCCATCTAAGTTTAGGATCAAGCTTTAAACCTAAGTAGGTGACAGAAGAAGATGGTTGGTTGATATTGTTATCTAGAACCAAATGTGGATGATTAGCAATTCGTTTACGAGTAAATATCATAAAGTTACTTTTCTCAGGAGCTATTGTAAAAAATGAAGAGGAAAGTTGAGAAGAGAGCATTTTTAAAGCGTTATTTAATATATTGACGGATCTATCCAGATATCTGTCAGAAGAGAAGATAACAATGTCATCGGCATACAAAAGAACTTTGAAATCCGGAGAAACTAGAGATAAGCATATGGGAGACATGTAAACATTAAAAAGCAAAGGACTTAAACAACTCCCTTGAGGTAAGCCCCTAAACGTTGATCTTCTTAAGATGATTCCCGATGAGGAAGAAAATTCAAGGAAACGATGAGAAAACAACGAGGAAATAAAGTTACAGACTGAGTGAGGAATATGAAGTGAGACAAGATGAGATATCAGAGTGGGGATATGTATAGAATCAAACGCTCCTTTGATGGGTACAAAGGCGGCACATAAAAATTTTTTTGTTGCAGAAGGTATTATAAATTCGGCCAACTAGCGATGACAGACCACGTCGGAATCCAAATAAATTGTTAGGGATGAGATTGTTCTTTTCCAAAAACCAATCGAGACGTATTTTAATTATGAATTCAACTATTTTGCTCAGAGCAGAGGATAAGGCAATGGGTCGGAATGATGAAGGATAAGAATTGAGCTTAGGAATGGGTATAACGTGATACCATTTCTAGGAATCCGGAATCGTGCCTGTGACCCAAATGTCATTAAAAATACATAGTAAGCATGCTGCAGAATTATTGGACAAATTTTTGAGGACTATAACTGAAATACCATCAAGACCAGATGCAATTGAAGGACGGATGGCCGAAGTAAGCTCTTTGAGGCTAAAAGGAGCTGAAAGAAAGTGTGAGCAAGGATGTGAGTTGTTTGGATAAGGAAGAAGCTGTGGACAAGATTCTTGATAGGAAGGGATATATGGTGGAGAAACTTTGTTGCAAAATGATGGAAACCATTCTTCATTAAGTGAGGGGGTAGTTCGGTTAACGCAATTCTTAAACTTTATTGCAGTATCCCATAGGGATTGAATCGGGGTTAAATGGCTGAGAGTGGAACAGAATTTGGACCAAGAATTTTTTTTTTTCTGATTTGAGGATACGTTTAGTATTGGAGCAGGCATTTTGATAAGAGATAAAGTCTTTCGTGGATCCCGAACACCTATATTTTTTAAAAGCCGCAAATCGATTTTTTATTGCATCGGAACAAGCAGAACTCCACCAAATTGGTGAGGTGGAGGAAAATCTGGAAGAGACGCGTTTAATTGGAATTGCATGTCTGGTGGCAATATTCAAAAGAGAAATGAAGTTGTTGTGGTTATCTATTGGAGAAGAAGAGAAAACAAAGGTGTTAATGACAGAATCTAAATGAGATGAAAAAAGAGGCCAGTCGGCCTTTGAGTATAAAAATTTGGGGGTTGACGGGTCGTGGTCGTTAGATGATATGGGATGTGAAGAAGTAACATGTTCGATTATAAGAGAGAAGTGGTCACTTCCATGGGGGTCATCTAACGGATGCCAGGCGAATGACCAGTAGAGAGCGCTGGCAGAAACAGTTAGATCCACAGCGGTATTGGAAAAAGGCGGACGATTAATACGCGTGGGAACTCCAGAGTTGAGGCAGCATAGATTGAAGTTGTTTATGGCAGAAAATACAATTTCGCCACGGTGATTTAAATTATTATTGTTATCCCAGGATGGATGATGACCATTAAGGTCTCCCCTTAATATAGACATAGGGTCAATAAGTTGAAATATATCATTTAGTAAATTAATAGAAGGATTGGAAGAAGCAGGAATATATAATGACCATAATTTTAGAGATTGTTTAGTGTTAATGAAAGCCTCAATACCAACTAAATTGATGGATTGCCGAGATAAATTGATAATCAAGGAATTGTCGACGGAAATCTTTTTGTTATCTTTAAATTCTAATAATTATATACATAATCACTTTTTACAATGGAATCTAACATTTTAAAAGATATTAATTTATTAAAAAACATAAATACTGTAAATTTAGATAACTTTAGTAATTTACCTACAAATATAATAAATAGCAATAATTTATCTATTTTCGTAATGGATATTAGAAGTATAAGGTGACATTTTGATGAGCTTGTGTTATTGTTAGACACCTATACATTAAGTTTTGATATAATTGTTTTGTGCGAAACCTGGCTGGATTATGACTTAAAATTGTATTAAATGGATATCAAACTATTAACTCTATTGGAAAATTAAATAAAAGTGATGGAGTTACTATATTTATTAAAGAACCTATTAAATTAACTAATATAAAAGAAAATGTTATATCTAATTGCAACTCAATTGAACTATCATTTGAATATCTCAGTTATAATTTTATAATTACTTGTATTTACAGGTCTCATAATGATAATACCTGTCCTTTTTTGGATGGGCTAGAAATGTACTTAAATAGTATCAAAAAATCCCACCGTTCTATCATTTGCGGTGATATAAATATCGATATTCTTAATCAAAATAATTCTCTTACCTCAATTGAGTATCTAAATATAATGGCATCTAAAGGCTTCATTTCGTGCATAAATAAATATACTCGTGTCTCCAATACGTCACAATCGTGTATAGATCACATGTTTATTAACAATATAGATACGGACAGTGTAAATTCATATATTTTAAAATCTGATGTAACTGATCATTACGCTACTATATTATACATTCAAAGCGATGTTAATTTAGCTGATAACACTAATAAAAAATTATCTGAGATAGGAAATAAAATTAACATAGATCACTTAAATATGCTCATTAGCATTGAAGATTGGGATAATTTACTATGTGATAACGATGTAAATAAAGCATATGAAACATTTAATAACATAATTAATCACCTTATTTCCCTATCATCATATAATACTGCTGGACCACATAAAAATAATAATAATAATAAAAAGCTTAAAGAATGGATTACACGTGGTCTAACGGTCTCAATCAGAAATAGAAAAAAATTATCTTTTAAATTACGTAATAGACCTTTTGATAGGGAATTAAAATTATCTTATACTCGGTATCGTAACCTACTAAATAATTTAATAAAAAAAGCAAAAATTTTACATTACCAAAAAAAAAATAATAGCAGCTGGTAATGAATCTAAATCTATTTGGAAAATCTTGAAGGAAGTTACAGGCAAAAAAAGTAATTCATATAACATTAAAAGTATATACAGCAATGATACCTTAATATATAATGAAAGAGACATTTGTGACACTTTTAATAGTTTCTTTGTCAGAGTAGGTAGTGATATTGAAAATAATATTAGATCTAAAGGGTTTGTCGAAAAATCATGGAAAGCCTTAACACGTTGACTGCCACAAGCCCGCCGGCGACCCAAGTGATGTCTTTGATTGTGAAGCTATTTGGGTCGCCGGCGACCTAAATCCTATTATTAATGTGACGCCACTTGGGTCGCCGGCTGCCAAATTTAACATCAACATTAAATGTATCTAATTCTTTACGGCTTGGAGAGAACAATATTTAGATTGGACCATGGCGTAGACAAGACGATTTTGATCATTTTAAAAAAAAAAACAATAAAATCCGTCAACTTTAATACATTTATATTTTATACAAAAAAATGTAATATTTGAATATATAAATGCATAGTAAATAGTAGTATAAAACGTAAAAATTAAAATTTTAAAAAATAAAGAGGAACCCTAGAGAAATTGATAAAAAAAAATTCACTTTAAATTACTTAAAAATAAAAATATATACAAAAAAGTAACAAAATTGTATTCATACATTCTGTTTTTTTAAATGGTCTTGAAAACATTGTATGCAAACCGATGGTTTTGATGGGCAAAGACTGCAAAAGGTTGATACTTTCTTAGCCTTGTTTAAAGCTTCCCTAAAAATAATAAATTAAAAATCAAAAATTCATATTAATTAAAAAAAATTTAATTTAAACTCACTTGTATCCTAGTTCTTTCGAAAATTTCGTATAGCATTCAATACACCTTTTTCTTTTTTTTCTGTTTCTTGAACATTTTTCTTCTGTCTCCTCGAGTTTATGTTTTATTATTTGTCGTCTATTTTCAAGAGGTTGTTCAGAATTTGAAACACGTAAAGATGTAGGTTTTAATTCAAGGAGTTTATCTACAAGCACTTCACGAAATTTATGTATGGTGAGTTTATTTCGAAAATGTTGTTCATTATACATAATTTGAGAATTTACAACAAATGTATTTAAAATTATCTCAGTTGCTACCTTGTGATACCATCGAACACTCTTTCTCATGGGAGTGCAGTATGACGCTAACTGATCCGATAAATCTATGCCTGCTTTTCCAGCATTATAGAATAATATGCTGTCTGGTTTAAATATATCTTCATGATTCCTATTTTTCTTACCAGTGTTTGTCATATTTAATTGATGTCTCGTTGAAAGTAAGTGAATGTCGCGCTTATCTTTAAATTTAGATACTACTATACCAGAATCGTTTTCCAGACCGACAATTTCTCCTTTTTTCAATTTTTTTTCTATCACTGTTTTTGGTAAAAAACGTCTATTTTTTCTAAGCGTTCCAACCAAATGAGTGTTTTGCCTTAAAAGTGTTTCCGCTAGTGGGACAGACGTATAAAAATTATCAGTGACAATAGTACGCCCTTCGTTCAGATAATTTTCACACAAAGAAGTTACTATTGTTTCACTCAACGCTTCTCCGGGTTTGGATTGTTTTCCTTCGTATATAATAATTTTATACGTATAACCATTAGTCCCACATACTTTGAAAAATTTTACGCCATATTTATGTGTTTTATTTGGGATATACTGCCGAAATTTCAGTCTGCCTCGAAAAGGTATCATAGATTCATCCACCGCAATTATTTCTCCAGGTTTCTGTATATTTTTTACTAATTCGTTTGCCATATTAAGTAATTTTCTTACTTTGTATAAGCGATCGGCTTTGTCAGTAGTCTCATTGTCCTCAAAATGCCAAAACCTAAGAATGAGTTCAAATTTATTCCGACTCATTGTTTTTGGTGCAACACCATTTTTATAACGTTCAGCTTTGCTCCAATAATCAGCTATCGAAGTCATTTTTACGAGTCCCATCCACATCAAAAGTCCCATAAATTTTTCCATATCATTTTGGTTTATTGGTTGCCAAAATGAAAATCTACTACCACGTGTAATTTGTTGAGTATTTAAAAATTGTTGAGCGTTTCTATTTGTCTCAATGACCATTAACTCAATTATTTCGTCGGTACAAAATAATTTAAAATAATCCATAGGTCCCATATCCTCGTCTAAAATGACTAATGGCCCCGAATTTTCCATAAAGTTAAAATTTTTTTGATTCGTACCTGTTACAGCTTTCCAATTCGATTGGCTATTGTTAGGTATTGATAAAATTAGATCCTCAATTTGATTCTCATCAATCTCATCATCTGACGACTCTTGAGAATCACTATTATTTTCACTTTCAACACAATATATTGGATCACTATCACTATCGTCAAAACTGTCACTAGAAAAATTGTCAGCATCATCTAATGCATTATTAATCATGCGTTCATCCATTATGATATTATATTAACAAATTTTCGTAAAATAAAGTAAAAATTATAATAAAATTCAGAACTTGATAACCACGAAATGTTCACGCTTCTTGTTCAAGGTGAATACTAAAAGATAATTATTGACGTATTGACAAATGTGTAATAAATAAATATTATTATTATCTTGCACGAGACAGCGGGCGACCCAAGTGGCTTGTACGAAATATTACATTTTTGTCAGGCCACTTGCCAGCCGGCGACCCAAGACTTTTCTTTTTTTCATGATATTATCTACAATTAACTGATTCTAAAAATATCAATTTTATTAAAATCCAACAACTGGATCTAATTTTATAAATGTAGACATTTACGAAATACGATGTAAAAATAGTATGGCCTGACACGCGCTGATACGACTTGGGTCGCCGGCGGGCTTGTGGCAGTCAACGTGTTAAACAACAAGTGTGATATTACAGATTCAATTTTTTTTAAGCCAATAAATGTTGCTGAAATAGAGCAATATATTAATAAAATTAAAGATAGAACCTCATTTTTTGAGCATGGATTAACTAATTATATCTTAAAAAAAACTGCTATGACAATATCTTACCCTTTATCTTATCTTTTTAATTTGTCTATCTCACAAGGAGTATTCCCCTCTTGTTTCAAAAAATGTGTTGTGTTACCTATATTCAAATCTGGTGACCCCTTGGATTGTGGTAATTTTCGCCCTATTGCGCTATCTTTATCTATATCTAAAATATTAGAAAAGTGTATTAAGAGTAGGATACTGCTATTCCTGAATAAAAATGAGTTTTTCTCAAAAAACCAGTTCGGATTCTTACCTGACAGATCAACCAA
>JASXSY010000414.1:0-73629 GCA_034509805.1 Sipha maydis
ACTCCGTTCAGAATCGTTATTCGTATACAATGATATCTATCATTGCATTCAATTTTAACAAATCCATTTTAATAATGACCTATCCTATAAGCGAGGTGCACTCCACCCCTAACTGTACAGCAGAGCGAGGCCCATCCGGTTCTTTTTTTTGTTTATAGTGGTCTCAGATTAAATTAAATTATGTTGAAAAATTAAAGTGTTATATCTAGGAAATTTTTAGGTCAAAAACCAATTTGTAATAATTTAATTAATACAAATAATCGTAATGCATACTATGAGTTAAATGAGTGGAGGTTAGCCCTCGAAGAAAAGGGATTGAGAATTAGTAGAAATAAAACTGAGTATATCGAGTATGATTTTGGACAAAGAGACCAAGAAGTTGAAGGAATGAGGAGACAACTGACAATAGATGGTGATGTGATAGGTGAAGTTGAGAGCTTTAAATATTTAGGATCTTTTGTTCATAAGGACGGGGGCTTTGACATTGATGTAAAACATAGGATTAAGTGCGGGTGGATGAAATGGAGAGAAGCATCGGGCGTGTTATGCGATAAGAGAATTCCAATTAGGCTGAAAGGTAAATTTTATAAAAGTGTAGTGAGACCAACTATGCTGTATGGTTCAGAGTGTTGGGCGGTTAACAGGAGAATAGAACAAAGTATGAGTGTCGCGGAAATGAGAATGCTTAGATGGTTGAGTGGAGTGACAAGAGAAGATAGAATAAGGAATGAATACGTGAGAGGTAGTGTTGGTGTAGCGCCAATTGTGGACAAGATGAGAGAAAATAGGCTAAGATGGTTTGGGCATGTGATGAGGCGAGAGGAAACGAATGCAGTAAGAGTGGTTATGAAGATGGACGTTGAAGGGAAAAGAGGAAGAGGAAGACCAAAAAAGAGATGGTTGGAGGCTTTGGAGAATGACATGAGGGCTGTCGGTGTGTGCAGAGGAGATGTGATTGACCGAATAAAGTGGAGGTGTATGACAAGGGTGGCCGACCCCAAATAGTTGGGAGGAAGGCGTAGTAGAAGAAGAAGAAGAATCGTAATGCATACTATGTGAGAAAATCTCTTATACTGAACTGTGATAATAAATCATGTAATAATTAAATAAATTAGTCACTACGGGTAGTTTTACTGAGCATGCAATTTGTAAGCAATATTAATTTTGACTGAAGTTTACAATGATAATTATGTTCATGATTTTATATGTTTTTCGATAAACATACCTATTTTAAAAATTGATAAAGAAATATCTCAACCATTTTTTCTCGAGGCATTGTAGCCCGCGCCTTTGATTTCTACTTCTCCGATCGCATTAAAATGGTTCATTAAAATGTTTCGCTCGTGACTTCGGGTTGATTGATTGATTGATGCAAAAGTGTATTAAGGCATATTTACATACAGTAGAAACAGTTTATTATGATATCCAGGGGACTAGTAAAAATTAGTCATAATAACCAACTAACATTATAACCAAAATGACGGAAAACAATTATAAAAACTCAGTTATCGATTTATATGAACATAATATTATACTACAATTACTGTAATTGTATTACAATTTTATGATACATATATTTTTCTCCTTTATAATACTATAATCATAACTTCAATACATACAGAAAAAATATAGATAAACAATTTTAAAAAAATATAAATAAAAATTTTAACTATTTAATTATTATTTTAGAATTCAATTTACAAAATTATATTAAAAATATCCGTTATCTTTGTATAAAAATCATTTTTTTATTTTTTTTTTATTTTTTTAAATTTGTTTTGGAAATTATTCACTCTTGTAATTTGTTAAAATTATTGGTTGTTATAGTACCTTCAATAAATTTAGTTAAGTCATTATAGAGAAAATATTTTTCCAATATAATCAAATATAACCTTCATAACATCCGTATAGTCACTCGTATTAAGCAGACGACATAATAATCGATACGATTAGTGCATACAATATAGGAGTTTTTCCGGGATCTTCAATTTAAAGTCATTACATCCTACTTATCATTACTACTGGTGTCAATATAAACAGTTTCTATTGTATATTAAGTATTATTGAATAGTATAACATAGTTACATGAGTTACATATTATATAAGTACATGTTGTATTACACGGAAAAAATAATAGTTGTGGTACCATTTAAATAGTTAATATTATCCAAAATTATCGGTTAGCATAGCGATAGCTGTTCATTTAGTTATTATTACCGTTCAGGTTTAGTCTCAGATATTTAGTTGTACCAACTATAAATTTTATTAACTGTAACTACGGGTAATATACGATTGCGAACGTTTTTACCTGCCTTTAATCATGCGATGTTGTCAGATTTGGTGTCAATAACATATTTTTAAATAATAATTTAAAAAGTAATCAAATAGTAATATAAGGGTTTTCTGACGATTGGATCTGCGCCGGGACAAATCCCAACGTTCCAAGTCCTTACTACGCATGCGCCTAGACTAGATATTTTGTCGACAATTTCTCATCAATTTAAATAATGATAATAAGAACACAGAAGTTTAGGACTTTAGGTATTACTGGTATTAGGTTACGAATTTAATTATTAAAACATTTGTCATGATGTTTGTTAATACATATGATAATTCGTATAATAATTCATTTTTAAATTAGTACATTTACACATTACACATTTACACGATAACTCATTTTTTAAAACTTTAAGTAACTGTGGTCAAAGTTGTCTTCACTTACAATTAATACATCATCATTTTTATTTATTAAAGATGTCCTTATAATATTTTCCTCTACTGAACTCATGTATATATTTTCAGAAGTTTTTACTTTTTTATTGTTTCTAAAACGTACTTGTGATTCAATTTTTCTTTTATTATTAATTTCAGTTTTCTTAAAACCTGTATCTTCATTTTTGGAAAGTATAGTTATTATTTTATCACAATATTTCATTACACTATTTTCATCATCTTCCGGTAAGTTAGATTTATTATACATACCAATCATCATTTCCATCTTGCTTCTTATTTGAAGACTTTTTTCTGAGTCTTTCTTTTGTTCAAAAGGATTTAATTTGTTATCTATCACTAAATGATTTTCAAATACTATTGGAGAAGTTATTGATGTATTGTTTGATATTAATTTATTGTCTCTAGCGCATGCATGGATGTGTTTGCATATGTTTAAATATATTACATTGTCCTTACAAGTACATTTGTATGTATGAATACAAATTTGGCAAACATTACAGGTTAGTACACAATTTTGACAAGTTGCAACTGTTTTCTCTACTTTGTACGTAATAGTTGTATATTTTTCAGATGTAACTATCCAGCAGTTTTCAACATTTTTAATCATACTTGATAATATACTAGTACTTTTGGGTGACGAAAAAATATTTTAAATAAAAAAATAATATTTATATTTCAAATATTGCGCGGAAAATATAGACCAATAAGGATAGTCACCTTCACAACTGATAAGTATAAAAATGATTGATAAGAAATTATGTCGACAAAATATCTAGTCTAGGCGCATGCGTAGTAAGGACTTGGAACGTTGGGATTTGTCCCGGCGCAGATCCAATCGTGTTTTCTGCTATTACATCGGGTGATAAGATAGATAGGTACGATGTAGAATATCTATAATATTATATCTTTATTAATTTGATGGAAAACCAGCTCGATTCGTATAGTTCGACAGTCGTGCCGTATTATTTGTGATTCATTCGTATCGTGATCGTTTAGTTTCGTTCTCTTCAATATGGAAATTCAAATAATTATGTCCGAAAAAGGCAAGGAGTCAGTGGCGCAATTATTGGGAGTGTTGGATGTGCAATTCACAGGGGCCCCCGGTCTTGAGGGGCCCTTAGATTAAAAATCTCATATACGATATTCCTACTATATTATTCCTATAATATTAAATACATTAATTACAATAAATTATATTAACCAAGACATAAAAGAAAACGATATTTTCTAAAAATATATTAAAAGGTAACAACGTACGACTGTTTTTCATTTTGACTATTAGGTAAGGGCCCCGGTCCAGAAATTTTCAGATGGGCCCCTTATTATGAAGTTGCGCCACTGCAAGGAGTTAGTTCTCTTAAATAATTTTAAATGCTGTTTTGTTAGGAAACATAAAGATGGGTATATTAAACCCGCTGTACCACAGGATTAATATTACATCTCATAGAAGATGATTTTATAAATAACGTAAATGCATAAATAAATTTGATGTAAGATTTTCAATAATTTTCATTTTTACGCGTGCCGTTAAAATTTGGTCAACAATAATATGTATTTGTTATTGGATATTTTAGATTTATCCATTTTTAGTTTTTTTAAATAAATTTCGAGAGTAAATTAGCGGGGGACATAACTTCCACAGGCGTCATTAGTCTTGATAACTTTATATTATAATTATATTGATTTTTGAATTTAGTTACAACTACTCAATAAAAAAGTAAAACAACTACTTCAAACAATCATGACAACAATATTTTTAGTTACAATAATTAAACCAAACATATAGAGTAGCTAATTTATACAGTTCTGATGACTATTTAATGTACTAAGTTAAGTCAAGCATTTTATTTAGTAGAAATAACTTAGGAAATAAGTAGGATAGCTACTATATTTGTTTCGAAAACTTTTTTTTATAATTAAGTTTGTTCGTATTTGTAATTATAGAGTACAACACGATTGCGAACGTTTTACCTTTTTTATAACCAGTGTTGAATTCAGTAATTTTTTCCAAGGAGGGCACTATGAGATGTGGAATTAATATAATACAAATTAACAAATTTTACTTAATTTACCTAATTGATATAATTGAATTCAAGCTTAGGAAGTTGCCTTCCCTGATGTATACCTGGATTCAACACTGTTAATAACACGATTGCGAATGTTTTTATAGGCTACGTTGCCAAGTTTATAATTTCTGAATATGTTTTGTTTGGGAAAAAATTATAAAATAATACATATATACATAGATCTGAGTTCTGAATAAATAAATAATATAATACATAATACATAATACATAATATTATCGTCGGCTTTTCTCTTACAATTTTCTCTCAAGATTTGTCGTTCAATTTTTTGTTAATTATTAACTAAATGTTTATGCTCACCAGTTGACTGATGTAGAGAATTCTTATCTACAGTTATTACAATATTTGCAGTGAAATTTTTGTTTGTACAGATCCATTCCCAGTGTGCAAAAACTAAACCCAAGGACATGCGATGATCAAAAAGTACCTCATAAACGTCTATTAGAAGTCACACTAAATTATGTGATTGTGAATATAGGATACATTTTGGGTACATAATGTATTCGAAATAATGTAGTTATATAAAAAAAAGTTTTTTTGATTTTAAAAATAATAATAATAATATTACATAACAATATATTATTATAATAGAAAAAAATGTGTAATAATAATACATAATCAATATATAATTAATAATTATAATAGAAAAAATGTATAATAATATTACAAATCAATATAATAATTATAATTATAATAGAAAAAAATGTATAATAACATCGACTGTTTTATAGAAAAAAAAAAAAATGAAATAAAAATATTATGCCTTGCAATTTTTTCTGTTAATTTTGATTTAAATCTTTTTTCTATCTATAAAATGAAAAAAAAAATCATAATATAATTAATAATTAAGTTATTATTTAAATTTGTGTAGTTATTAAATTATGATGACAAATTATGACTTAATGCCATAACAATATCCATACCATTAGACATTTCGACAAAGATGCATTTATATTTAATTTCAGTAACACTTATACATTTTAATTCAGATTCAGACCTACTATCAGTTATAAAGGTAAATATTAAATCTGATTTAACTGTTATATTGAAAAAAGTAGAGCATTTTAAAGTACTAACTTCAAAAACAATTTCTCCAGTTGTACGTTTAAATATATGTTTTACAGATGCTATTTCATTATTCATTAACATGATATAATTGTTTTTAGTACTTTGTGTATATATAAAATAGTTATTAAAATTTAAAGTTACATTTTCATAAAATACAAGACCATGATTATTAACCAATGTCATATTATCACATTCTTTACCAAACTTATAAATTTCCACTGAAGTAATTTCATTATTGTTGTTATAAAATATATTCATTTTTTAGGAAATGCCAATTTTAACAGCTGGTAAAAATTTCAAAAATCTGCGACTTATACTTTTTGAATTAAAACAAATATTTAATATCGTTTGAGAATAAATCGCTATTTTACGCAATTTCGTAAATATTTAAATTTCAAACATTCATAAAATTTTTTCCTCTAAGTCCGGTAGAAATTTTTTTAAAGATTTTTGAAGAGTAGCTTATAGATGACCTATTGTTAAAATTTTGATCCTTAAGTATGAACAGAAAAAATTGTATGAATTTTTATCTACAAAATAACTTGCAAATTATCGTGATTTTTACACATTTTATACAAATTTGAGCATTAAGGGCTTATAAAAAAATTTGAGTAAACCGATCACTGATATTTTTTAGTTACTTTTTTTATCGTTTTTTTCGATTTTTTTAAAAAGTATTTAAAAAGTTGGATTTTTGACTTGCCAAAGTACCATCTACATTCACTTTCCTTTCAGAAAAGTTGCTGTTTAAGCAAATCGAAACATTTTTACTGCCAAAAAAGGTGTCGTCAGACACAACAAAAAAAATAAAATATAAAAATAAAAAATAAAAAATAAAAAAAAAAACACTCATCATTGTAAAAGCAATAGATTCCATCATTCCGTTCAGAATCTAAAATTATATACATCTCAAAAATTATAATATTCCTTCTACTTTCAATTTTTTCATTAATTTATTATTGTACAAGTTTAATCTCCATAATGAATTTAATTAAATCGAAGGAAAGAAGTGTTATGATCAATGATACAATTGCTACTTGTGTTCAATTAATAATAACAAAATACACTTCGGGCATCAAAACTTTATCCGTTAAGAAACACTAACAAAAATTACACTAAAATATAATCATCAATTTTTTTATTTATAAAATTAAATTTATAACATCAGAGTTAAAGATACATTAAATATAGTTAAAGTTAAGTTAAATAGATTCTAATTTATAAAATTAAAAAAAATTAAATAAATTATAAAAAAATAAAATATATGTATCTCCTTCATAAAAATAACATAATAAATCTGTAACATTATTTTTATCTTTAAAAAATATAATTTCCTTTGGGCACGTAAAAGATTTTCAAAACCTTGATTAGAAAAATGTAGCACTTGGCTCAAAAAAGGTTCACCACCCCTGCTATAGTGCATAATTTAAAAATATTTTACTTTAAATTATAATTATATTAACCATTATTATTATTATTTTTTTTTCCCGTGTAGCTTAGGTAATTTATCAAACGAGTAGGAAACTGATAACGATCAACCAAATGTCTGTACATATTGTCCGTACGGCGTAGATCATTTAAATATGTACCAATAAAAAACAGTCTCTAGTATACTCAATATACTTTTTATTAAGATCAAATTTATAACGAAATTTTTTTCGTTTTTAATTTAGTTTTGAATATATATGATTTTCTTTAATCCACATTTTGATCCCATTATTTTTTTTTATTTTCATCGTCACTGTACTAATAGAATATTAAATTATAATTGCATATAATATGTGTGTGTGTGTGTGTGTGTGTGTGTGTGTGTGTTTTGTTGAATAATGTTTTTTCCATCAGAAATAATCTTTTTAGAACAATATAGTAAATGTTAATTTGGTAGTCCTTAATTTTTAATATATTTTTATTTTAGTTACTATACATAGGTAATCAAATAGCTGTACACGTAAAAAATTTAAATAGTTGGTTAATAATTTTAACTAATTAGGGCATCATCAGCATTTAATAAATTTATGAATTTTCAATTGTTTTAAAATTCTTACAATAGTACATTGCGGCTTTTAAGCAGGTTCTCCAACGTTTAATAATAGACGAATGATAGAAGATGGCCTTTTTGGGGCTTCTTTTCCAAACAATCTAACATGATCTGGAGCCTTTAAGAACACTTTTTCATATTCAAAATAAGTTCATCGACTTTTTGAAATTCTACACGAATTTTTTCACATATACGATGCAAACTATAAGCGAGACAAGTTGTAATATACCATTTTAGAATAGAATGCTTGAATGGATTTTGCAGCTTTGATCATATATGGTGCTGCATCAGTTACAAATAAAAGAATATCGTCATGTTTAGTTCTATTTGACCACAAAGCAAAAAGCCTTTTATCAAATAACTTACTAATTGCCTTGTGGTTTACTTTTTCTAACACATCTAATATGCAAGTAAAAAAGTTTATCTGGTCTGTCCGTTAGTAAGGTTTCAATTACCACATTCACAACATATCATCCTTCTATATCTATTGTCTCATTTATAGAAATCCATGTATATTTATTAAGTATTTGATCAATTAATTAATTTAATAATACTGTATTTCCAAATTAATTTAACTAGTATGTGGTTGTAAATCTGACTTATATTTATAGTTTAAGTAACTACCAATTATAATTATAATTATTATTAAATTTTAATTCAATCATAATTATTATTTTATTAATTCAAATATTTATAATAATATTTGAATTATGTGTAGGATTAATTCAAAGATATGTTTTTTCAATTCTTTCTTCCCTTTATTCTAGAGAATAAATGTCAAAATTTAAGTAGATAGATTAATTGAAAATGTTTGTGATTAAAAAATAATAGTTAATTATGCTTTCTATGTTTTAAATTAATCAGTTGAATAATACATTATAGTTAGGGCTGGGATTTTAATGTTCTTAAAATTCGCGGAAAATGATCTTAAAACAATGCAAAAATTAATTAAAAAACTAAAAAAATGTCTTTAAAATTTATTTAAAATTAGAGCTATTTAAAAAAAATAAGTATATGTATAATAAGTATAAATGTACATAAATATTTTATTTTACTCCATATATTAATACTCGTAAATTAAAAATTATTCTTTATTGTTACACTGAATCACGAGAGCGTGCTTCAGGTTTTCAAATAAAAATGCCCTCCTGTTGTCCATTTATATATTTGTCTCTAGATATATGTTGTCTTATGGTAATACGTTTTTCAGCAGTTTCAGTAGCTTTTTAGCAGTTTTACATTGTATACCTACACATCAACACTAATCCGTCGGTAGAAAAATACATTTTGGCCAAATTCTTGAACAAATGCACGCAGTCAACTCGCCATCGAACATTTTACTTTCGGTATTATAAAATATTTTAAATTAAACTTTACAATTTAACGATAAACCTCGCACTAAACGATGTGACCTGGTGTGATGTGTCGTCGGAAGTCATTATTGATTTTATTGCTCTAGTAGATCGCTACGCTGGTTAAGAATATACAATTATAATATAAATTTAATATGTAAGAAATGTAGATAAGAAATAGGTAATTTGGGTTTTCATATATGGTTAGTATATAAATATTTTAAATCATAAATCTATAATCCATATTCTTTAATTTTAAATTCAAAAACACCAAAAATGACTTAAAAAACCCAAAATGCTCTAAAAAATGAGAAAAATCACCTTAAAATTAAAAATTGTCAAAAAATGCAAACAAATTTAAAATAAAATATCTTATTCTAATTTAAAAATACCTAAAACATATTTATAAGAAAACGAGCATCAAACAGAAATCTTCAGAAAAAATGCAAAGTGCATCGAAATCCCTGCCCTAATTATAATTAATCGTAGGTTGAAACAATATTAAAATGTAAATGTTTGTTTTATGTTTTTTTTTTATTAAGTCAAAACAAATTTAATTAAATTTTGGAAATGGTATGAAAAGATAATCAAATACAATTTAAAATAAAAAATAAATAATAATATATTAAGAACCAAGTTTCACTTATAAAAAGTGTTTTACAAGTAGTAATATACAAATAGGTATTTATATCATAATAATAATTTCTTTGGTAAAATCAACTGTAATTAAAGTTGGTTTAACGGAAACATAAGTAGATAAGGCTGTAATGTTGTAACAATGAGTCACCGTTATAACCGTAAAACCAAAAAAATGAATGCCAAAAAATTAAAAAATTAAAGATACAACATATTTTATTATATTTATAATTTATTGTTTTAGTGATAAATTATAGGGTATGCTTTTCATATAGTTTACCATACTTATTTTCCTATATTGTTTTTGATTATTTCTAATTTTGAATTTTCTAATTTCTAAATGCAGTATCTTGTTTGTTTTTGTTGGTTTTTCTCCACTATGTATTGTTCAACTTTTATTTTTGTATTAGTTTGTTCTTGTTTGAACACTTATATACATTTTAAAAGTACTGGGTGACACTATCTTTATAACTAGAGCACGGAAGTTCATGTAATTGCATGTTTTTACTGAATGGACTAAAAAATTGCTAGATCAGCTACAAATTTGAATTATACTTGTACAAATCCGAATACAACATTTTATTTTGCATATAATTGCATATTTTGGGTTTTTTTATGTATTTGCATATTTTAAAATTTTTTTGTTATTAACTGAATATTTAAGTCAAATATTATGTAATTGACAATTACTAGCAAGGATTTTTAGCTACGGCTATTACAAGTTTAGAAACTCAGGGATCTCTTTTAATTGACGCATTCAAAACTGTGAAGAATGTAAAAAATAAATTAACTACAGTAAAATGTTCCAAAGGCATTACAATTTATAAAATATTTGAACAAGTTATTGAAAAGAATCTGGGCTTTATAACACTATCCAAAATTTCAAAAAGTATGCTGGGAGAAGAATATAAATGGATAAATTACCTGAAGATTTTTTTATGTGACGATTTATTATATTTTAAATACGCACCAATATCTTCGATTAATGTGGATGGAGCTTTTCAGTGTACAAAAATATGTTGGCAGATAACAGGCGGTCGTTGAAATTTAAGAATTTATCAAAACCGTTAATTATGAATTGTATTATTTAAAAATATATATTAATTAATAAAATGATGTTTTTAATTACTACTCAAAGAAATTGAAATAAAAATCGTGAGTAGTATCAAAACATATAATATTTTTTTTCTCGTATTTATAAATTAAAAAAAAAAAAATAAGAACATATTTAAGGACATATATAAGGGTTTTTAAACGCATAAGTGCATAAATATTTTGGTAGTTTTTAGTGTATGAACTTCCGGGCCCTATTTATAACTTTCTATTACTACTGATAAATAATAACAATGAATATTTAAAAATAATATATTTAGCTGTTTTGAATATTGGCTATTATGCGTTTTGGCTATTTTTTCGTCGCTATTTTGACTTTCGCTATTGTGTTTTTGCGGTTTTAATGTGATATCGTAACATATATAAAATAGTTAATCTAACCTATAGCCATTAGCTATTATTATTATTAATTTAGTCTATTCAACTATATAATTTTTAACAATAAATATATAGATTTTTTCCCCGTGTATGGAACAAAATAATTAACGTATCGACATAATCATTTATAATTTGATCTGTAAATACCATCATAGAAATTAAATAATAATAAAAAATATAATATTGTAATTTTCAGGAGTATCTGCAGAACTTTTAGCCTCATAAAAATGTGTTACAGTGGACTGCGTCACAGCTCATAGTGAGACAAAATTCAATTCCAATTGGACAAAAGTTTTTTTTGTATTATATTTTCCAATAATTTTGTTAACTATTCGCCTACAATTCGAAGACTTATGTTTAGTTCACCGATCACAAGTATCACAATAATTTCCTTATAAACTAATATTGTTTTTTATGATAATTATCTATAGTATTTTATTTGAACTGTTTACGTTTAAATTAAGTTAATTTAAAGTTAATTAGTTATTTTTCTTATTTTTTTAAAATTCCAACATATACGTGTGTTAATTTACAATAGTTTGTAATTTTTACAATATCGAAAATCCATCAGTTGTTTCAAGTGTGTCGCCATTTTCATGGATCTAAATTAGTGTGTCGTCCTACAAAAAAGGTTGAGAATCACTGCTATAGGGGACCGGTTTTTAGACTTTTAAATGTAGCAGACCCGAACATTAAAATCGAATCCGAACTACACGTAAGACACTACTGTAACAAAACGAGTCTCTGAATAAGTTCGAAAGCTGATGAGAACGAATACCAACATTCTACAAACGTAATGTACTAGTATTAACGGTCATAGTACATCTACAGACGGATTTTTTCTCAAAATGATATCGAGTGTTTCATACCCTAAAGAATGTTGAATTTCAAAGTGTGGCGCCGGCCAGGACAAAATGATACAAGAACCAATCAGTTTCCAATACTCATTAAGTGTGGTACATTGCGATGTAGTATTAATTTATATGTAAATAATTGTTCGAAGACATATTGTACGCGTATGTATAATTCGTTATAGTCCAAAAATAACAAGTGCATTCGAAAAGGCCATTTTTCTAAAAATAACTTAATCAACAATATTATTTGTATAAATTCTTTTATCATGATTTTTACATAATTATTTTTTAACTTTTTATGTTTTCAGTTTTTCCTCATGTGAGAGAATTACATATTTTTTCGGATAACTGCAGTGGTCAAAATAAAAATAACATTATTATACGGTTTCTTCTTGCTATTGCATCAAGTGGTAGATTTGATAAGATATTCCACTATTTTCCAATTCAAAGGCATTAATTTTTACCTTTTGACAGGGATTTTGGTACAGCAAAAAGACTAATTCGTAAAAAAGACACTAGACGAATATTATGAACTCATTACAAAGACCAGTCGACATTTCAAAGTGATAAAAATAAAAAATGAAGATATTTTATATTTTAAAAATTAGTAGCCTAAGCACTATAAAAAAAACTACATTGTCTGTAAGATCAACGGCCAAAATTCCGAAAGATCAAAATATTTTATTCCAAATATTACAGTTTATGGAATTTGAATATGCCAATGATAAACCAGGTATGATAGTTGCATATAAATGAATGGATGGACTAATAAAAGAATAATTCAAACTTGAAAAACCTTTTGGTATCACTCCTTTACTTCCAACAGCTTCTGCATACAGTGGAAAAATTTCAATTAATTAAAAAATAATTGAATATGTCAATAAATTAATTCAATACATACCCGAAGAAAAAAAAGATTTCTGGAACGAAATTTTTAAATGGCCAACAACCAACAAATATGAAATCATCATTAGAAATGAATTAGAATGAAGATTTCTAAGAAAATATATGAAAAAGTTGTTTATTGTTTTTTTTTTTTTTGGCATATTTAGCAGTTAAAAATATATTTATATATATATATATATATATATATATATATATATATATATATATATATATATATATATTTAATGAACTGAAAAGAAGTGATATTTTTTTTTGTCAAACTAAAAGTTAATATAAAAAATGTATTTAATATTATTTTATACATAAATAGTAATCAAAAAGTAAACTAGATAATTTATTTATATAAATTAACTAAAAATAAGTGATTTTTAAGTTATTGAATTAAATTATTACAAAGAATGTACAATGTATTTTGTAAGATTAATTATTTATTTTATTTGATATGCAATTTATCAGAGTCACAAGAACAAAATCAATGAAAATTTACAATCCATCGGAAAAGGCCGTGTCTCAAACAAGTTTTTTCCCTCATAAAAATGTCAATAGGTATACCAATAGGCATACCAACTATGATATAATATTGATTGTTTATATATAAACAATCAATATTATATGATAATTGGTTTTTTATAAAGGAATTAAATTATTTTTATTTTATGGAAATACGGCCTTTTCAAAATGGCCGATTCAGTTATCGTTGAACTCTTGATAAGATCAAATCGTATGTACAGATACAAATACACAGCTTAAATTAAGGCACCGCCTGAAATAACCCACATGTTTCGTGTATTGTCGAGTCACAAAAACCACCATGGAGACTTGTTTTTTTACACGTCTTCTTTCTTTTATCAATTCGCTTGGCCTGATTAAATATATTCATTGATTACATGCTAATTTATGGTGTTTTTTATAATGATTATCTTAAAATTGTTTTTTTTTTCTATTTTAAAATATTATGTTAATTTATTTCCTATTGTGATACGAATGTATGTACAATTTTTATAATGTGCCCTACACTTTCTGTGGCCTGGATTTATTGTTATCGATATTACTCAATGACTACAGAGCCTACATGTGATGAAGTATTTACCTATGGTCGTTCACTATGAATAGCATGCGTATTTGTAAACACGTGTACAAATCAGAGCACACGCACACGATTATCAAATGTAATAATAACTCTTGTCCATAGCATTATTAAAAACCTTACGAATCAGTATTCCGGCTACGATGTTATTCATCCCGTCTTGCGCGATGCAACGCCCGAGCACCTGCAGCTACTATTTAGCGTGCGTTTAGCTACGTGTCCTAGGAGTATACGACTACACCTGTAATTAACACTAAGCGGCGGTAATCTTCATAGATTCAAGTTATGCACGAGTACAATTACATGAGTGTACGTGTGTGTGTGTGTGTGTGTGTAACGTACTGCAACAGCTTCGTTGTTTCGTTTTTCTTTGAGGGGATATACAACAGAACGATACAATATGTGATGTACGATAATAATTATATTAATATATCCATACACATACACGCACACTTGTACCATTTCACTCTTATCGGTCAATGGTAGAGATTATAAAAATACAATTTAAGAACAAAGTTATAAAGTTTATGTGTCAGTTTTAAATTAGTGTTGGTGTACAATGGAATCCAGCGATGATGATTTAGTTATAGTACTATTGTTAGTGAAATGTCGACAAAAAAATAAAAAATAAGACTATTTTGGGTTCATCCATACAATTTAATAAATATAAATCATATTTGTGCCAATATTGATTAAGAAATTTCAGTTAATATAGAATGAATATAGGCTCCGTTCGTGCAACGCCGCAACTGTACCAATAACGCGGATTGATCAGATCTCATGCTATAAGGCTAGATGCACACTTGCGTTAATTAACGTGCGGCGCCGCTGCGACACCGCTACGTGGCCGCAGCAACTCATGCACATGTCCGTTGCTTTAATGTGCGGCACCGCTGCGAGGCTGTATACAAAACTGTACGTAACGATGCCATCAGTCGTATTTGTTTTTTTGTTGGCGATGGAGGTCTATCAAAAAAAACGTGCGATTTTCGCGTACTTAGTATACAAAAAAATTGTTTTAAAAAAAAAGAGACGTTACTGGGTACATCCTTACATTGATGATAGGCTAACTAGAGGTGGCTTTATTACTTTGTTTTCGGGTTTACGAGAAAATCCAGATAAGTTTTTTAACTACTTCCGTATGAGTGTTCAATCATTTGACGAACTTGCAGACAGAATAACTAATATGATTAAGTCTCAAGATACATGTATGAGACTTTGCATACCTCCATTGGAAATGCTAGCTGTTACTTTAAGGTAAATGCATTTTATGCAGTATATTAATTAATTTAATTAATATTAAAATAAATTAACTTATGCAACATTATTCTACTGTTTTGAAAATTAAGTGCCTAAACAATCGAATAATAACTGTATGATTATAATAAATATTCAATTTTAACTCGAAAAATGTTATTATTTATTAAAATTTTACATGTGCAAATAATAATACAAAATTTTAATTAAGTAAGTTATTTTATGTTATTTATTTATAAAGTTTCATTACTGAATAAATCCATACTATTTTCGTCACTGTATGTTGTTGTGGACGGGGTGGGTGGAGAAATGATTGGAGGTGGAACAAATTGTCTCGAATATATATTTTCAGAAGGGCGAGCTTGTGGCAACCGTGTATATGATGAAGGATGTTGTTGAACAGTTTGAAGGTGTGCATATTGTTTGGATATAGCCGTTGTTTCAGTAAAAGGTAGAGATGTATGATATTGAGGTATATTCTGTGGAGGTTTCCTCATACGTTTAATAATATTGAGTACTTCACAGCAAAAGTCTAGTTTCTGGTCTTCGGTGAAATCAGATATAGATGGCAGAATACTTTCGAAAAATGAACGGTCTGGATTAAGTTCTTGAATGGCTGGAGAAGTTGGTGTAGGAATTGGAGTGTTCATAAAATCAATTAAAGAGGCCTCTATATCCAATTTGCGTTTTTTCACTAAACGCTGATTGTAGGGAGGAGGTTGGTCCGGTTCCTCTGGCTGGATTAATTCTTCCTCTATTTCTTCCTTACCAAAGCTGGATTGCGTTTCCGTAGCAGCACCTGCAGTTTGTAAGAACGATAATTGCCGGGCATAAATATATTTTCTTCCTGATCCAGCTGCCTGTCCAGATTTTGTTTTGTTTAAACTTTTTTTATAGTTGTCTTTAACATTTCGCCATTTTTTTATACAAGAGATACCTGAAAATACAATAATTGTATTTACTATTTTTATTTTTGGTTAATAAATAAATATATATATACCCTAAATACAACCTTTCCAAATGTCCACCCTAAATAGTTGACCCATTGTGTGAAGTTTACAATTTCTTTTAGTAATGTACGTTTTTTTTTTTTGGTAACAGGTATTTAGGCAGTGGATGTGATCAGGTAGATTTAAACTTGTCATACAAAATTGGACATTCGACTATCGGTAAGATTTTAAGAAAAGTATGCAATGCAATTTGGGAATGTTTACGCGTGGAGACCTTTCCTGACTTAACACAAGAACGCTGGAAAGAAATTTCTCGAGGTTTTCAAAAATATGCCCATTTTCCGAATTGCTTAGGTGCGATTGATGGAAAGCACATACGAATTAGAAAACCAAAAAATAGCGGGTCGCTATTTTATAATTATAAAAATTTCTTTTCAATTGTGTTGCTAGCAATTGTAGACGCGAATTACAAATTCATTTATATTGATGTTGGGGCATTTGGTAAAGAATCCGACAGTAGAATATTTGAAAATAGTCCTTTTAATATGAAGCTTTAAAATAATGAACTAAATATCCCAGGAAGTCAACCTCTCCCCGGAACTGACAATCCAAAAATGCTTTTCACGTTTATAGGAGATGAGGCATTTTCTGTCACCAAAAATAATGCGACCTTATAGCGGTAAAGTTTTGTCCGATAAAAAAAGGATTTTCAACTACAGACTGTCACGTGCTCGAAGATATGTTGAAAGTGGATTTGGCATATTATCAAATAAATGGAAAATATTCCATAAACCAATTAATGCAAATATAGATTTATGCATACTTTTAGTAAAAACTTGTTGTGTTCTGCACAATTTCGTACGATCTAGAGATGGATTTAACATTCAAGAAACAATGAATGTAGAAGGATTCATTGAAATCGAACAAGACACGTCAGAACCTACTTCTAGAGCTACTAAACAGTCAATTAATGCAAGAAACAATTTGGCAGATTATTTTGTTTCAGATATCGGTAGTGTGCCTTGGCAAACAAATTATATGTAAACTAGATACCTATTCATTGTCTTTATATTTTCTATTAGGTATACAATTAAATAATATATTCAAATATTTTTTAAAAATCAAATATTTTAAAATAAAGAACGAATTACATAAAATAACTTACATATATCATTTTTTTCTCGTTCATCCTTTTCATCGAATCCTTCACAAAACACCTTACAAATCTCAATCCACGCTCCTCTTTTTTTAGTTCGATCATGGTAAGTATTATCAGCTATATTCCATATTTCAGGATGAAGTTTAACTTCGCCGATAAACTGCTCCATATCGATCTCATCAATATTAAATTGAATGGGTTTTGTTGCCATTTTTGTGATTTTTGTCACAATTTTTTAAACAATTTGACTGTGCGTGAAAAAACGTCTGTGTGTATCACCAGTGTTGGGAATAGATAACTAATAATTTATCTAGATAAAGATAAAGATGACTATACTAATTCTTATCTAGATACAGATAAAGATAGTTATACTAAATTTCATCTAGATAAAGATAAAAATAAGTACATTTTTATCTAGATAAATATGAGATAATTTCATATTTAATTTTGAAAATATTCAGGATACTACAGCCTACAGATATTAGGTAAAAAATTCATAATTAAAAACATTTTAAAATAAATATCATTTTTTCAACTCATTTCAAATATTAATAAACATAAAATATAAAATAATTTTTTTTTTAAATAAATTTCATAAGAAGATGCCAAATTATTCTCTAACTTAATAATAAAAAAATCTTAGATTTGAAAAATAAAATAACAATACATTTCTGTCTTTTTTTTAACAAATTTCAAACATTTTGAAAATAAACATATAATATAAAGAGTTATTTTTTTTAAAATAAACTTCATAAGAAGATTGTCATCTTGCCAGTTATTATCTGTGTAATAGGTATATAGATGTACAGAAAAATGTAAAAATGAAAGTATAAAAACATTTTAAATTCTCAAATTTTATTTTTATTCTATTTAAATAAATTATCTTGATTGGTACTCATAGATAACAAGATTTTTATCTAGATGAAGATAAAGATAACTGAGTATAAATTTATCTAGATAAGATAAAATATAAATAATTTTTATCTAGATAACTTATCTAGATACATTTATCTAGATATTTCCCAACACTGTGTATCACACGATTGATGACATAGTACTGTTTGCCGGAGTTGCGATAAATAACGCGTGTCCGGTGAAGTTGCGGCGTGACGGGAACGTACGGTAAAAACTCCACGCACGGGGCCGTACGTCGCCGCATCGTCGTGTGCACCGTTTCATGCTATTATCAGTATTTTTAATCGCACGTGCGGCGCCGCAGCGGCACCGCACGTTAACCCTTAACTGGTATCCTTATTTGTATTCACGTAACTGGTATTGTCGGGTCAAAAATGACCCGAAATTTAAACTACTTATAAGTTATTCAATTTTTTCTTTTACTTCTTTTTTTTTTTTTCATTATATTCTATGAAATGAAATGAATATTTTTAACTAATAACACAATTTTTTTTTTCAAATATAAGTGTTTTATACAAATTTATTTTAATCTTGCAAATTTACATGATTATTTATAAATGTTTGAATAAATTATTGAAAAAAAATATATTTACATTCAAATTTGAATTACCCATTGGTTTTTAGTTAAGTTTAGATACAATAACAACAAAATAAAATAAAATTTAGAACTTAAAACATTTATTTCTAAAAAATTACAAACACTTATTGTACCTCTCTGGACGTTTTTTTATCTAACCAACTACAAACAAATTTAAAAGCTTCGGTATTAATTTATTATTTAAGACTTGAATTTTTTGTATGAAATATATTTTAAATGTTACTCAAATATTAAACACTTAATTTAGTTAACTAATGAAATTCAAATAAAAATAAAATATATATTTGTGAAAGTTCCTTACATTATAAAATAAAAATAAATAAAAATGTTTAGTTACTCTGTATCCATACAATTAAAACATTTCGATACTTGAACGCCGTGTGTTTTACAAACCGTTTTTTTGCATACAGAACAAATATTTGTATGTTTCGTATCTTTAGAACTTGGACACACGTAACACCTTCGTCGTTTGTTTGGGTTAGAAGAAATTTCTTGAGTTGCTTCGACAGTATTATCTCCTAGTATTCTTTTAATAATTTGTGGTATTTCTCTAGGTATTCTTTCTTGTAATAGTCGTCGTTTCATATGAGGAATAATAAGCTCTTTTCCTATTATTATTCCAAACTTTCGACGTGGTATTGGTGAGTTTATATTTTTGCAACTATATAAAACACGTGAATTCACTGAAGCAATATCTAACATGGCGTAAAATATAGCGAGTGGCCATCTTCGTGTACGTCGATGTGTTGAATAGACTGCACACTTTTGGTCCAAAGCGTCAACTCCTACTTTCGTTTGGTTATAAAATTCAATAATTTCTGGTTTTGAATTCTCCAGATTTATTGTATTCGTATGGTGCATAGAAGATAAAAGCAACACGTATCTATTCTTTTTTGGAACAAACGATAATAATGTTATGTCTTTGGTAAATGCAAACTTTGTTGTATTTACTTCAGTTTATTTGTTAGGAACAATTTGTGATGGTATATCTCTTTTATTTTTACGTAATGTTCCCACATATGTTAGGCCATGTCGTTTTAATTCAGTTATTAGTTCTATGGAAGAAAACCAGTTATCCCCAGTTATATTTCTATTTGAATTAAAAATAGGTGTTACAAGTTCCAACACATTTAATGTAGGTATTGCAAACTTTTTAGGATTTGGAACATTATTTTTTCCACAATAAATAAATGCATTATACAAATAGTGGTTTTTTGCGTCACATAAACACATAACTTTGAGTCCGTATTTATTTGGTTTGCTTTTCATATACATGCGAAAAGAGCACCGCCCTCTAAAAGGAACCAGCATTTCATCAACTGTAGAATATTCAGACATTGAATAATTTGATTGACTATTTACCAAAAACATTTGAAACAACTCTGATATTGGAGCTACACGATCACCCGATTCTTTTCTATCATCTCTATCATATATATTGTCAAAACGAATAGTTGAAAGCAAAAATAAAAACCGTTTCAAACTCATTGTCGCACGAAATATGTCTCTACCAGTACCGTCAGTTGCAAAAAGTCCTTCTACATCTTCCATGCCCGATTTGAAGATACCACATAAGTACAATAAACCAATAAATGCTTTAATTTCAATAATGTCTGTGTGCCCAGTAAATGTACTTGTGTTACCATATGAAATCGATAGTTCAGTTATTTTTACATTTGTGTAATCAGTAATTTTTTCAATCATCGTATTATCAAATAAAATGTTCCAAAAATCAATTGGATTACTACTATTAATTATTTTTGCAGAGCCAACTACACCAGGAAGATGTGATATTATATTATCAGATCGAGTACGTCTCTGTGGAAAAGGCTGTAAAGACCATTTGTACCTGTTTTTTCCATAAATAAAATTTTGAGAACGTATATTTTGTTCAACAGTTTCATTAGAACTATATTCTGAGCTATCGGTTTCATCTTCGGAAACTTCAGATATTTCTTGCTCGGACTCACTTTCATGATCCGATACAATACTCTCTGCATCACTAATTTCATCATCTACTTCGTCCAACCAATTATTAATAGTTTCACTACTCATTTAAAAAAAAACAACGTGGAAAAAAACAACTTGAAACTACGCGATTGCTGCACTGCACTCGGTAATAAACGCGACTAAAGGCGGATTTAGACGGGAAGAGTTTCTCGTATCAAGTATTCGAGAAACTGTGCCTGTCGAGAAAATCGTAACGTGTAAACAATATGTGCGATTATCGTAACTATCATGCGAGTAACCTTTCGAGGAAATTGCAAGGTGGAGATTTAGACGAGACGAATTTCTCGTACCTAGCATCGAGAAACTGTTGCCGCCGAGGAAATCGAACCTTCGATATTTTGGGCATAGTGTAAAATGAACTTCGTACGGGAAGGTGTTCTTGTTGTGGCTGATATTTTACGGCAGGAATTGAGAAAAATTGAAAAAGAAAAAAGAAAAAAAAGGAGAATTTGGGTGAAGAAATGGGTACAAAGGCGTGACACACTTGGTGCTTCACAAACGCTTTGCAAAGAATTACAAATCGAAGGTAAATTTTAACACAATTACATTTATAATTATTTACATAAATAAATGAAATCACACGTATTTATATAAAAATGATTGTTTATTCAAATTAAGTTGGTGTAAAGAAAAGCCAATGGCATAAAACTTTGAATTGCGAAAATTTAACTTTGTGTAAATAAATATTAATAAAAATAATATGTGTAAAAATACAATAATACTTTGCTTTTGAGTATTATATAATTTTGATTTGCCCACAAATAAATAATTTATTGTATTAAAATTTACCTATTATTTATGACTATTATTTATCTATTAATTATGAGTATTAACTTTTTAAACAAAATTTAATTTAATTTTTAATTTTAATTTTTTGTTTACAAATCGAAGACGAAAAATATTTTAGAAATATGTTTCGTATGTCAAAGGACCAATTTGAATATTTATTAGAGAGAATCAGCTTTAGAATACAAAAGCAAAATACAGTTATGCGTCAGTCAATTTCATCTCGGACGAAATTAGAAATAACACTAAAATATTTGGCTACAGGAGACAGTTTTCAAACATTGTCACAATTTTTCAGAGTCCCAACTAGCACTATTAGTGTCTTTTTAGTTGATGTTCTTCAAGCTATATACGTCGCTTTAGAAGGATATATTAAGGTAAAAATAAATAAAATATTTTAGATTTTTGTATTATACATGTATTATTATTAGTTTTATAATATTTAATTATTACATTATAGTAGTACCTATAAAAATTTTAAATAAGCTTTATATAATCAGAAATACTTGATATATCATTCCATGTGTCATCATCACTTGATTCTGGCATTGGTGTAGATGGTGATGATAGTGACGCTCCTGCAGTTATGTCTTGTAGTCTGTACTTCGACAGAATATTCTGTATCTCCCCTTGGGCTTTAATGCTGCTTATAGTTTTAAGTTTACGCAAACTCGCAGCTACATAACTTCCGAACTTTTCCATTTCGTCTTCTATGATGGAGGCTTTTTCAGCAATATTGTCTAATTTGTTCAGTGCTAATTCAATACTGTCGTTAGCATCATACTTCCTCTTTTTTGATATTTTAGGATCTTTTGGAGCAGACATACTTTCGGATACCTTTTCTACAAAATGTTCCGTTATATTATTTTCTGAATGTGATTCCTCTGAAACTTGTGTATCGCCGTCAATGTCCTAAAAAAATTAAATTTTTATTTTTAGGTTCCCAGATCTTCCGAAGAGTGGAATGAAATAATAAGGGGGTTTGAAGCAAGATGGAATTTTCCCAATTGTGTAGGTGCTATGGATGGGAAGCATGTTCTTATGAAATGTCCTGGTGGTACTGGCTCAGAATTTTTCAATTACAAGAACTCTTTTAGTATTGTTTTGTTAGCAGTAGTAGATTATAATTACTGTTTCACGTATATTGATGTGGGAGCAAAAGGAAGAAATTCTGATGGTGGCATTTTTAATGATTGTTCGCTGAAAAGGGCCATAGAGACAAAATCATTGAATTTGCCAGAGAACTCTGTGTTCGTTGGAGACGAAGCTTTTCCCTTAAAAACCTATCTTCTTAAACCGTATCCCCGTAGAGGTAACTTAACCAAGGAACAGCGAATATACAACTACCGACTCTGCAGGTGCCGAAGAATTGTCGAAAACGGTTTCGGTATTTTAGTTTCGCGTTTTCGGGTTTTCGAAAAGCCAATAACGCTTGCACCACATAAAGTAGATCATATAATTAAAGCAGCGTGTGCGTTACATAACTGGCTTAGAAAAACATCTCCCACTACATACACTCCTCCAGGTTATATTGATGAAGAATACACCAGTGCACGAGATGAACAAAGAGAAATTTTTAATCAACAAGCTTTTCAAAATATTACACACAACTATGGAAACTCTGCTAGAAACGCTATACTAGTTCGAGAAAAATACTGCAAATATTTCAATACGGAAGGAGCTGTACCTTGGCAAGATAATGCCATTTCAGAAAATTAAATATAAATTCATATTTCATAAGTTTTTTTTAAAATTAAAGATATATATTCATAAGTAGGATATTAATATTATTAAGTAGGATATGAATATTAATTTGCTTAATAAAATATCAGAAAAGAAAAGCTAAAAAGTGTAAATGCAAAAATTAAACGGGAAAATAAAAAGCACAAAACACACTTACTAGGTTTGAACAAGTAGTCCTTGGTTCAGCACTAGCCATGAGGAAGCTATCCAATAAATTAAACCACTGAAGTTTTGGATGGTACACATCCTCCGTACTGGATCCAGTTCCTGTAGACGTCCGTATCTTTTTTTTTTCTTGTAAATATTGGCTTCTAATATTTTTAATTTTTGTTGTTATTTCTTTAGGCCCAAACCCATCAATGCCTAATTCTTCTGTGAAAGAAGAAAGCGCTGCATTTCTCATATCTCTGTTTTTATAATTTTGGTTGCTTGTATCCCATAGGCATTCATGGCTGCGATAAATTTCTATAAATTTAAACACTTCAGTTGAACCAAACTTGATTAAATTTGCCATTTTATTTGTTAACAACTCAATTTAATACAATTTAATAAAACTCAATACAAAGTAATAATAAAAACAAAATAACTACACAATTTTAAATTAAAATATACATTTTATATTAAAACAACACATAACAAGAATACGTAGGCACGTTACTCGAATGCGAAAATCGGTTTGAACGGATTCGTGCGAGTCTCGAACGGTCGATAAACAAAACGTCCGAGAGTTAAGAAAAACTGTGTACACTAGTCGATATTTTTAGAAGCAAGAATCGTACCGAATAATCTCGAAACGTGTAAACAAAAAAAGTCCGAGTTTATCGCTTTCAAAAATCGCCTTGCACAACGCGCGAGTTTTTATTATTGTGTAAACAATCATGATACGATTCTCGAACAGAAAATCTCGTATTCGATAATCGCATGCAAGTTTCTCGAATTCCACGTACGAGAAAATCTTCCCGTCTAAATCCGCCTTAATAATCAGAATATTATGACATAACACAATATTATCGTTCGTCACCGTTATCGACACCCCTCTCAGGTTTAAATACCAACACGTAATGAAGCCCGATAATATTCGTCTCAAAATAACCATTATTTTCGTAATGGCAAAAGATAAGAAAAAACCTACGTAACTGGTATCATCGGGTCTATTATGACCCGAAACCGCTATAAATAGCTTTTTTTGAACGAAACACGTATTAATTGTTGATACGAAAGACGTAATATGTTGTTTGAAATATTGTGATAAAATACAATGCATTCTACAGCGAAAAAAAGAGCGATATATTGTAGAAAACTTAAAAACAAAATGTCATGGGTCTTTTTTGACCCGACGATACCAGTTAAGGGTTAAAAATACGCAAGTGTGCATCTAGCCTAAACAGTCACTGTTGCGTTGGTACTAGTAACAATTGATTTCATCAATAAATAAATGGAAACCATTGTAGACGAAAATAATTATCGTACATTAAATACCACATACACCGTATCGTTCCGGTGTACGATACCACCCCTTACGTTACAACGCGTTTTGGTATCGCTCCGCAGATTGTGTCGCATGTTATTGTCACGTAGCACAATTACACACAATAATAATAATAATATTAATAATAAAGAAAACTATAAATTATAAAAATTATATTTATTATTATAATAATAATAATGTAAATATATATATATAAGTATAATATAAATTATAAAAATTATACTTATTATTATAATAAAAATAATGTAAATATGGCAAATGAATCACCAGGACTAACTTAAAATTATAATAGCGAAAATGTCGTACATACAAAACAGGAATAAATAAAAATGCCACGAAGACGGCTAAAAGCAGACAAGTTCGTCATTCGTTCGCGGCGGTCGGCTCACCGTCCGCGAACGCTTCGTGACACATCGCCGTCTCCAAAACTGGTTCTTTTAATCGCTCGAGCGTCCCGATTGATAATCGAACGTACGATGTTACAGTGGCAAGGGGGTGTAACGGGTGAGATCGCGGTATCCGTGAGACACGACCGTGTCATTATGAACTATCCGTGATAATGTAAACCTCGATAGGTCCACGGCGAACTTACGGCAGTGAGATTAGATATCAAATAATGATCAACTTCCGTCGTAGAAGATCGCAAAAACAAACCATGAGTACAGCAACCGCGTACATTAACTATGTCGCGCGATCAAAATACACGCGCAAAATTTTAGTTGTTGAAAATGCGAATGCGCGACTTTTGGATCATGGTTTAATGATAACGACGACCAATTCTTGTATGTGTACTACGTTTTGTTAGTTTATAACACTTTAACTAAACGCTAATACGTTTTTTTTAACAATTGGACTTCCACAATCTAATATCGTGATAACAAAATCAAACACGTTAATTGTTCGTAAGCAGTACCTAGTGGACTAGTATAAAGGCTAGAAGTGCGCATTGTAAAAAAGTCGATGTCCAGTTAAATCATACCATGCATATTATCTCAGGAACAGTCAAGTTTATGCAAACTGAGTGGCTAGCAGTTTTAGCAAATATAGTCTCCCTGACCTTTAAAAGCTATCTTATACCACAAACATTTTATCAAAACTTATAATATCTTCCCCTACAGAAGGATATTATGCAATACTCTCGGATAAAGTTAAAGTCAAGACACTCTATCTGGCTTAAAAAAGTTACCATAGACCCTACAGATCATTTTTGGAAAAAACGCTAGAACCTGGCAGTAACCCTCAACAGATTTCCTATTAATAATCCAACTATAAAAGCACCGGACTGGAACCTTATGTAGTCGACAGCACTTAATCGTATCAAAACGGAATAGGGACGATGAAACTACCTACTCCATAAATAGAACATGGTTGAATCTACAATGTGATTATAGTGAAATACAAACCATCAACCTCATTGTCCAAACATGTCCAAAATTAATGTTTGAAGAAGAATAAGTATATATTATACGAGGGTAGTCCACCAGCAGTTAAATTATTCGATAATCTTATCGTATGCTTGTGATTTGATTTCATTTTAGTTATTATTGTTATTTCCATGTCCATTTTAGTTACTAACCACTATAATTATTTCTACCATCGTTTTCAATCATTGTTATCATAAACTTATAGGTCTATTTATACTTTATTATACTTATTTTATTTTATATTTATATATTATTATATCGATTGTACTTTTTTGATTTTATTTTTAAAAAACTGTTATTTAAATTAATACTATAATTGCTTGTATAAATCAAGCCAAAAACTTATGTCAAATGCAAAAAAATAGAATGAACGTAGAATACCGAACACGTGATTTAGAGAGAGAATAAAATATAATTAAACTATTATTTATTTAAATACTCATATTTTATATGTTATTTTTTGTTTTGCATTTGATTCTCGTCGCTCATTATGCTCAATTTAATATAATACTATAAGTATAATACAGATTGTACAATTTTTTCACTAAAAACAAATATATATATATATATATATATATATATATATATATATATATATATATATATATATGTATATGTATAAAATTAGCTTGAAAATAAGTTCTGGTCTTTTTGAAAAAAAATAATAAGGAACTTGTCAAGAATGTTGTGGGTTATCTGTATATGTACGCCTGTACGTATATATATACGGTGTAAACACCTAGGTCTACTGTATGGGAAACAGTTTCGATAAAACGCCACAGATTACATAAAATATGTCGTGTTCAGTGTGTGTTTACGATTAATATACTTTGCGGGGCCGTTGATAAAATATAATATAAAATCTACGGGGGGTTTAGACGACGGCGGCGGCGAGAAAATCGATATGCGAGAGGACCATTGTTACCGGTCAAATTACGATCCCTCCCGTCAACACACCGATAATAATAATGCGCGTGTTGACTTTTTATTAATGTATTTTAGTTTTTTTTTCCTTCTTCTCGGGATTAAATTTATTGTCCGGGAGAGGGGGGAGGGATCCTCAGAGAAAACAACATTTTATCTCGCCAATAACAATTCATTCCGTCGCCGGTATCGATGGGTATATTATCTGGTATGCAACATGCCTATTTACAAATATAATAAATATATAGATAGTATAGTACACTTCCTACTCGCGAGCCAGGAGCGATGTTCGATACGCAGACGCGTATGATAATATCCGATTTGACCTGCTGTTTATATCGTTACATGGTTTCTGTATGTACCCGTTACATGTACGCACATGCATACGTACGGTACAACACGTGGATAAATTATTTAGGTGTAAGACATAGGCGCCAAAATAAGACAAGGAAAAATAAAGTCGCATCGGACAAAAATGCCAAAATTCTAGGTACGCACAGTGTGTGTCACGGTTAATAGATATTTAATAACAGGTATTAAATTTAGAACCATGTCGTTCAAAAACTCCAAACATTTAATCTTAGGCTGGCAACACACGGGCGTTATTTTACTGCGCGACATTTTTACCGCGCATTTTCAATACATACCAATACACACGAGCGTTATTTACGGCACGTTTATTTTTGAAGTTACTTACGATGTTCACAATAACGAAATAATATAAATTATTACAACTATTTACTTCTACAAATATTTACTTCTATTTAGTACGAGTCAGTGTTTCAACATTTTAATTATAAACATTTTTTCCAATTGTTTTATTAGCGGTAGTTGATGTAGACTATATATTTTCGTACATCGTGTCGGGTCTTTTCGGAAAGACTCCGATTTAAAAAATTTTAAGAACTCTACATTATGGAACCTCTTAACAAGAAATGAATTAAATATCTCTGAAGCATGTGAAATATCAAATACTAATATTGTTGTAAATTATATATTTGTTGGTGATGAAGCATTTGGTCTTTCTAAACATATTCTACATCCTTACGGGGGAAGGAACTTAACACAAAAAAAACGCATTTTAATTATCGTTTATCCCGTGCACATAAGTACGTGGAATGTGATTTTGGAATATTGTCCAATAAATGGAGAATTTTTCATTGGCCCTTGAATGCAAAAACAGAATTGGCAGTAAATATCACTAACAAATGTTGTGTTTTGCTCAATTTTGTACGTGAAGGAAATGAAATCAATTTTCAAGACACCCTTACAGTGGTAGGTTTTGAGGAAATAAATTCAGTAATTGCTGATCGTGGAGGGAGAACAGCTAGTGATATGAGGAATATATTTGTTGATTATTTTTCTTCAGAAGGAGCAGTTCCATGGCAACATGATAAGTAGGGCCAAATGTAAAGTTACGATATAATATTATAAATAATAAATACCAAAATATCGGACTATAATTTTAACAAATATTTGTAATACAGTATTTATGTAGTACAGTACTAAACAATAATGAATCTATAATATGCAATGTTTCTTTATATTTAATTAGTTGTAATAAATTAAGTTAAAGATCATATATTTTATTTTGTTCTAATAACTAATATATTATATTATTAGATTATGTGTTACCCACCTATCAATTTTTGGTCTTTATGTTGAAGATCTTCAAATCCTCGTCTCATCAAACCAAACACTTCCCGCCAAGCTTTTCTTTTTTTCATTGCGGTCTGAAAATATACTAGAGTTTTGTCCCATAAAATAGGCCTATTTTCAGTTAACGAAATTAAAAGTTCTATGTCTAATTCTACATCCATTTTAGATTGAGATATTCTTCTGACGAAATGTTGGCTGTTGATGTATAAATAACGAATGAACGATTATTGAAAATGAAAAATAATAATCGGTCGCGCGTTTTATTACCGCGTGTATGTTCTAAACCAATCATTATAATGCATTTTGAAATTCTTATCGTTATAAATAACGTGCGATAAAGTCAAGGTGCACGCGAGTTTCAGAAATGTCGCGCGTTAATTTTACGGTGCGACACTCGTGTGTTGTGCTCCATTTATTCTAAAGTATTTTAACAAAACGCGCCGTAAATTTACGACTGTCGCGTGCACCTTGACTATACCGTGCGTTAAAAATACCGCGCGATAGGTATTTCCTGTTAGTATGCACTGAATTAAATGAGCGGTCTCACATTGGCCGTAATAATCGCGCGACAATCGGACAGTTTGTTATTTATTGTTGATTATAGTAGTCGTCTTAAATAATAACTTAAACAAAAAAAAAATTATCAGGATCACTTCTGAGTCTTTCAAAAATTAAATTAAACGCACCTTCGGATGGACGAGAACTAACTAAAGGATGAACCCACATTTTCCTATTGATCTTTTTTTTCTTTTAGATTCTGAACGGAGTGAAGAATGTATTGATTTTACAATGATGTGTGTTTTTTTTTTTTTTTTTTTTTTTTTTTTTTTTTTTTGACACGATTTGGGGCAGTAAAAATGCTTCGATTGCCTTATGTAGCAACTTTTCTGAAAGAAAAGTGAATCTATTTGGTACTTTGGGGGGGTCAAAAGTAAAAAATTTCCAATATTTTTAAATGCGACGGGAAAAACCATAAAAAATTTGGGAAAAACGGGAGTTCTTACGCAAAACCAGTTTTCGACATAATCAAATTTTTATTTTGCTATAACTCAAAAACTAATCAATATAAATACTTGAAATTTTCACCAAATGTTTAGATTAGCGTTCTCTATACACCATTAAATTTTCAAAGTATTTTGACTTTTATTAAGCTATTTATAGACGATTGAAATTTTCAATTTTTTTAAGTATTTTTTTTTTAAATAACGATAAAATTTTTTTGGCTGCCCAGAAAATCTTGAAAATTTAATACAAGGTTTCTTATAAGTTGTTTCTTAACTGATAAAAAAAGTCTAAAATCGTAAGTCACAATTTTTTTTGATAAGTGCTCAAAGTTCCAATTTATACGAAATATGTAAAAATCACGATAATTTGCAAGTTATTTTGTAGATAAAAATTCATAAATTTTTTCTGTTCATACCTAAGGTTCAAAATTTTAACACTAGGTTATCTATAAGCTACTCTTCAAAAATCTTTAAAAAAATTTCTACCGGAATAAGAGGAAAAATTTTTATGACTGTTTGAAATTTAAATATTTACGAAATTGCATAAAATAGCGATTTATTCTCAAACGATTTTAAATATTTTTTATAATTCAAAAAGTATAAGTCGCAGATTTTGAAATTTCTACCAGCTGTTAAGATTGGTATTTCCTTTATGTCATATTTTTTTCAAAATATTATATTGATTTTTAAGCCACTTATAGGCATTTAAAATATTCGATTTTTTTTATATTTTTTTTTTATAATCGGTGATAAAAAAAATTTGGCTTGTACAAAATACTTTAAAATTTAATAGAAGATTCCACAGAAGTAGTTCTTAAAGTCATTCAAAAATTATTAAAATCCATAGGCACATTTTTTTTTTATAAGCGTTTCAACAGCGAATATTGACATAAAATTACATGTAAAATATAATATAATGTATAATATTCTAGACTGACAAAGATACCGTTTTTTTTTTAAAATTCTCTAACTCAAAAACGAAAAACCACAACAACTTGAAATTATCACCAAATCTTTATATTGACGTTTTCTATACATGGTTAAGTTTTCAAAGTATTTTGACATATTTTGACTTATTTATAGACAATTTAAATTTTCAATTTTTGTAAAATTTTTGTTTTTAAACATCTATAAAATTTAATTGGTGAGCGAAAACTCTTGAAAATTTAATACTAGGTTTATAATAAGTTAAACTTATCGTAACTAAAAAATATGGGTGATCGGTTAATTCAAATTTTTTTTATAAGCCCTTAATGCTCAAATTTGTATAAAATGTGTAAAAATCACGATAATTTGCAAGTTATTTGGAGATAAAAATTCATAAAATTTTTTCTGTTCATACTTTAGGTTCAAAATATTTACACTAGGTTATCTATAAGCTACTCTTCAAAAATCTTTAAAAATATTTTTACCGTACTTTGAGGAAAAATTTTTATGACTGTTTGAAATTTAAATATTTACGAAATTGCATAAAAAAGCGTTTATTCTCAAATGATTTTTAATATTTGTTATAATTCAAAAAGTATAAGTCGCAGATCTTTGAAATTTCTGCCAGCTGTTAATATTGGCATTTCCTTTATGTCATATTTTTTTCAAAATATTATATTGATTTTTAAGCCACTTATAGGCATTTAAAATATTCGAATTTTTACATTTATTTTATAATCGGTGATAAAAAAAATTTGGCTCCTACAAAATATTTGAAAATTTAATAGAAGATTCCACAGAAGTAGTTCTTAATGTTATTCAAAAATTATTAAAATCCATAGGCACAATTTATTTTTACAAGCGTTTGAACAGCGAATATTGACATAAAATTACTTGTAAAATATAATATAATGTAGAATGTTCTAGACTGACAAACTATATCGCTGTATGCAACTGCCAACCCATCCTAATTGAAAAATATATTTATCGTTTCAAAATAAAATATACTTTTTACAATGTTTATAAATAACAATGTATTATATCCTAGACAAACATATGAACTCCGTTCAGAATCGTTATTCGTATACAATGATATCATTGCATTCAAATTTAACAAATCCATTATAATTATGACCTATCCTATAAGCGAGGTGCACTCCACCCCTAACTGTACAGCAGAGCGAGGCCCATCCGGTTCTTTTTTTTTATTAATTTTACATGGACAACGGATCACACCTAACTAAAAGCGTATTAATAATATTTATGTTTATGATTGTCTAATGTTTTACTAATAAATGGTAACCTAAAAACAAAATAATGTTTTCGTCTCTCACGTCTGCCATGTTATCACACACTGAAGAATTTTTGTTCAAAACGCTAAGTTGAGAAATATTGTGCGGTAAAATAAAGCTCGTGTGTTGGTCTATGTTTTTTACCGCGCGTTACATGTAGTAAAATGTTGTGCGGTAAAATAAGGCTAGTGTGTTGCCAGCCTTAATCGACAAATGTTTTATCTGAATATATGATTACGATAGATTGTTACATAGACAGTGTGTGAGCACTGAGCAATTTTGTGTTATAACATTATTGTTAGTACCTACTTCGTAAACGTTTGTGTAATTGTCATTCGTTAAAATGGATTTTACAAAAACTGTTACGAATAAAGGTGTTGTATGTATTTTATTTAAAGAGCAAAAAAATATATTTTCACCAGAAATGGCCAACGGTAATTTGTCATTGAGGTGTACCAAAAAAATGTTCTGCTAGTATAGAGATGGATAAACCTATGACTGAAATTGTTCGTGTTAGTGGTGAGCATTTACACGAAATAGTGAATGATCATGATGCATATTATCAGTGTCATTTTACGCAATAATTGTAAAAGAAAAGCAACTAAAAATTTAACCTATCAACCATCGAAAATAATGCATCACGAGTTGTGTGCGGCTAAAATTCTGAAGTGATTTCAGATATTGGAAATATTCGAGTTTCCATGTACAGACAAAAACGTAAGTTATTGCCAATAATGCCTCAATCATTAGAAGAAGCTATTGATGAAGTTAATAACCGGAATATTTTAACTAATATAAACGAAACATTTAGTCACGTAGATATAGAAAGCAAAATCATTTTTCTGATTACTAAATCTAATATTCAATTTATGTGCCACAATAGTTCACAATTGTTCACTTTTAGTTGTCCGAAATTTTCTTACTAACTATATTTGATACATGTTTATAACTGTGGAAGATATTTACTTTTAATTTACTGTCTTCTACCTAGTAAAATTTCAAATTGCTACGAATTAATGTGAAAATACATATACATAAATTGTGTGAAAAAATAAATATAATATAGAATTTTCTCCAAAAACATTCATAGTTGATTTGAAAAAGCAGCACGTGATGGATTTTTAGCAGTTTTATCAAATTAAAAAATAAAATGTTGTAAATTTAATTTAGAGTTATCGTGGTTTCGGAAAATTCAAAGTTCGGGTCTTCGAAATGAATTCATGAAGAACTTTGAAATATGAATTTTGTTGAATTCTTTTTTTGGTTTGGCTTTCCTTCCGTATACCGAAGTATCTGATACTTTTGTAAATTTAATGTCCATCGCACCTGAAGATTTAGATTTTGTGATAACCTATTAGAAACATACATTGATTCTAGTATATTTAAATTCAAAATTGCAGGCTGAAATTCTGGATAATCTGATTATACGAATTACAAATGCAGCTGAATCATATCATCGACATTTAAAAGATCAATTTTATGTGGCTCATTATTCCGTTCATATAGTGATTGATGTATTATTATAATTACAAAGTGAAAAATATTTATTTGTGAACAAATAACAATAAATTAAGGATATCTTATGAAGCAATAATCGTGCAATAGAAGAAATACTAGGATGGTAAAATAAATCGTATAGAATATGTGAAAAAAGTGGAATTAAAAAATCAACCAATTTATTACATTTATATTTATTTGCATGTTTAATGTATATCATAACTTAACTACTTATACCTACTTACATAAAATATTAATTTTGGCACAAATGATGTCATTTTTGCACCTTTGGCGCTTATGCCACATGTTAGATATAACAGATATACAATATTAGATTGGTGCTTATGTCATATAGCTAATTATTTATAACATACATTGTTTAACGTACTCATTATTTATTATACCATTATTAAGTATATATAATATTATTAAACGCTTTTTCTGCATCATCTATCAATATTCATTTTTTATTGCGAACATTATAATCAAAATGGCAATTATCGCACATAGTTTGAAATAAACAATTGACTCGGGGTAAGTCGTATTCTTAATATCTTAAAATATGTACAATATATCGTATGCAATTCCAATATGTATTTATTACTTACACAAATAAAGTGAGAGAGAAGGAGAAAGATAATACTCGGAAATTTAAAATCGATCACGTCCAGTCGTTCTTTAATTTATCCAATTGACAAGTATTCGCTGCTGCTCATGGTTTTGTTGTTTTAGTTTAACAAAAGTGTGCTGTATGTTTACTTAGAGGTATGGTCTTGTATGGCCAAAGTCAAGAAAGAAAAGAAAAAAAAGTGTGACAAAAGAGTGCGTAACACATACACGTGCCCACGAGATGATGTCGATGGATAATTTTTTCTTTTTTGCTTTTTACAGACACGTTTGTTTTACTCGTAGAAGTATAAGAAAATAAAATAAATACATTTTATGTATAGCCTGTATATACATGTATACACTGAATAAGTGACGTGCAATGAAATAAAGAAAATAGCATTGCTGTTTTATTATTATTATTATTATTTTTTTTTTTTTCTTAAGATTTTTTATGGACGACGTATACCTTTACCCATGTAGTCGTCTGACCGAAATTAAGAGGCAGGTAGGTATATATAACGAGGTTCACATAATGTGTTGGACGCCATTTTGATTAGCGGTGGCATGTTGTTTATTTCAAAGAGCGAGTACATAAAATGAGTTGTTTAGAGTTATCGCCTACGGCGGAGAACCAGTCGGAGAGCATCCTAATAATCGGTCTAGAACACTATATTCCACTATTCCAGGGATAAAGGAATGAGAAGAAAGATTATATGAATATATATATATATATAAAAAACTAAAGAAACGACCAACAACGAACGAGGCATATGCACGTCTATGATACGTTTATTGCTCGACCACTTAATTATAACCATTGTAACTATTATAATTATGATTTTGATTTATTTTTAATTATAGATCTGTGTACTTAAATAACAATCCGGGGATATTAAAATAAATTAGAAATGTTACGAATCAGAAAATATACAGAAAAAAATAGGCGTTTACTCATTATATATATATACCTTTTGGATATCTATTATAATGACGTTATTGTTTGCAATAAACTCGTCTATGTGTAATATATCGATATTATCAATGACCCATTGTGTTTTCATCGAACACACATGGAATATTCATAATTATACAAGATTACATTTAATATGATTACATATTTCGAAATATCGGAGAACAAATAACGATCGAAATTGACTATACGAAAGCCGTTAAACCTGGCATACACTTCAAAATTTTAATAATATTACTCACATTATTTTTATTATATTAATAATAATAACAATAATTTTTTTTTTTTTACGTGAAAATTATTTAACGTTTTATCACTTTGTTCGAACACTTGGAGGTGCACACCACCAATACGTTGATAAATAATAATACACGTTCTTCTTCTTCATCTAAATTCCTCCATTTTTTACTATCCCGATCTAATTCTCTCCATTCTTGAACTCCTATTCTGTTCAGTTCCTCTTTCATTACATTTAACCATTTTTTTTTTTTAATCATACTCGAGGTGTTTTTTTTTAATAATAGACGATTAATAATAACAATTGTTAATAATAGTACACTCAGTGGTGTATTTTCCTAAAAATTAAGTGATCTTATGATATAAAAAATACACGTGTGATATGAATTAATAATTATATTATTCTATTATTATAATAAATACAAATGTTATGTGATGAATATTTTTTAGTAGGAAAAAATGTACAACAAATAAAATAGATACATAAATTAAATTACTATTAATTGTTTTATCGTTTTAATTTACATATATTTATTATATATACGACTTAATAATTAATAATTATAATAATAATATGTTATTTTAAATTTTAAATACTTTTTAGAAAATCAATAAAACTAAAATTTATATTTTTATTAATAATAATAAAAAGGGTTAAAATGTCGTTCTTTACAAAATAATAATAATTAAAATGATAAACAATTAGCAATAATAATTGAAATCATGACGCGTGACCAACCGCCAACGTGAATACCTCGGACGGCCTGGGGTTTGTGTGGTTGCACCCAGGCGACCGTGCACAAAGCACGTGCAACAGCCACCAGGACCGGCAGATTACATCGAATCCGGATCCGTTCACTGGACGCGATCAACCCCAACGACGGTGACACCACCGATGACCATAAATGGCGGGTGTGGGGAACACAAGCCACACGCACGAAAACATCGGACCCTAACACGGCTGAACACACCCACAGTACGGCACAACCGAACACTTGTGACGGGAACGTGGAAAAAAGTACGGCGTTCGCACGGTCACGCAGACACAATCCTCAACAGAAAGAAATAAGCACCGCCAAAAAAGGGTCGGCACAGCTGATCCGCACAACTAGCTTGCCTGACTGCAAGTGCCGTCTCGGAAATAGTTCCACCGCGATAAAATGCGCTAATAGAAAATTCGGGAAAATTCCCCCATCGGCACGTTATCGGAGGGAACCGGTTGTCGTGGCCAAGTACAAATATAATGGCTCGTTCGAACAGTTATATATATATATTTTGTACCCACTTAGTGAAATTAGTGAAATTGACCATCTCATGAAATGGAAACGGCTATTTAACACTTCGTAAAATACGAAAATATTTCATGATATGGTCACTTTTTCATGAAACGGTCACTCCAATTTGACATCATGTAATTTTTTTTCACAATCCGGTCGTTCACTTTGTGTACCGAAAATTTATTTTATATTTATCATAGTTTAACAATAATTTCCGTTTGTTATATTGTGTAATATGGTTAGTATATCATATTAAATTTAGTTTTGACATAATTAATAATATTAAATACCTAATAGGTAGTAGGTAATTAAATAAATTATATAATTATTTTAATAATTTACATATAATACAATATATCATATAGTTAATAATTATTTCTTTAAACAATTTAATGAGTTTTGGCAACGGCTGTTACATTTAATACTATTTTAAAAACAACAAAAATTTGAAAAATTTGTTTTAAATTATTTATTTATTTTATAGGTATATATATATATATCATTTTTTTTTATGAATTAAATACTTCTTCTCAACCGCAGTCAATACATCATATATTTGTAAAATATAATAATCGCGTCTTTTCTTTGCACCTTTGTGAAAAAAATACTGTATCTTTTTAAATATAAATGAATTACCGGTACTCGAGGTTGATGTGTGGTCAAAATAATTAATTTTGTAGGTAGATAGTTATTTGTTTAATTTAGAATCAGTAATTTCGGCCATAGGTAATTGACTCAATCTTCATAGTTGTATATGGCTTTTTTACCGGTTTGTCCAAATAATATTTGTTTATTTGAATGTAAAATTCACTTTTTGCATTAAAATTTATATTATTACAGAAGATTATACAAAAATATTTTAAAGTAAGTACCTAAAATCAGGCGCATACTGGATCCATTTCCCTACCGGGAAACTGGATATAATTGGGGCCCACTTATTATATATAATATACTTACTAATAGCAATGGGTCCCATGTATACCTATAAAAATAGCCAGGTTTATTTCCTACCCATTTCTTATACTAAGAAAAAACTATACAATTAACATGAACCTAAATAATATACCAAGTATACATTTTAATTTAAGTTCTATAAAAATAAATACACAACAATTTTAACATAAATATTTTTATTTAAGTGATTTAATTTCGTAGTATAAATTATAAAATATGAACAGTATTTTATTAAAAATAGTTCAATAAAATGTTTAATCCTAAACTTTCAACATTCTTAACATTTTTGTATTTTTTTCACACATTAAGTCAATTACTTGATCCGGTGTAATGTCGGCCAAAAATTCCCTTTCACAGTTCATCAAAAACAATGATTTCAAATTCTTCTAATATCAGTTTTGAATATTTGAGGCCAGAATTTCACTTACGATAATAATTTTTCTCCTAATTTATGTTTATCGAGGTAAACGTTTTTATTATTTATATATTTATATTATTTATATGAGGTAAAAGTTCACAAATTGTATGCATAGCTTCAGAATGAATTCCATTTTTCGGAATTTCTTCTAATCTTGTTGGATATCAAATAGTTCAAGATCACAATAAAATTCTTTATTGAGCAAAAAACAACATTCTGAACAATCAATAATATTATCCATAACTACGTTAAATGTTTTAAAATTCGTTATTTATCCTTTATGTAATTTTCTTTTTTCAATTATTCAATTAAAATATTTTTAAAACAATTATTATTTATTATTAAAAATAATAAAATCACTGACTTTAACTGAAATTACGGATACCTATTTGGTAAGGGGTCCAGGTCTTAAAATGTGTAAGAGGGCCTGCCGAGATTTTCCCGGTATCCCGATGGGCCAGTACGCGCCTGCCTAAAATACATGAATGTGCGAGCATTATGCAATGCGATCCGTTTACCGACTATACACTATTGAATTTAAACAAAAAATTTAATATGATATATCAAAAATCAAAACCAATAAAATATAATTTGCTCATTTTAAATAACCCGGTAATTTTATTTAATAGATTTAAGTGTATTACACAATTTTTGATAAAGGAATGTCGTGCTTAAATCAATAGTTATAAGTAGGGCTCGGATTTATATGTATTTATGAAACCAAAATATGTACATAAATATGTGCTAAGATACTCAAAATATTTTTTTTACTAATATGTTTTATTTATTTATATTAAATATATTATATCTACATGAATTCTTAATGTAACAAGTTATATTTTAAATAGTGATATTATTAAAAAAATATATTAAAAATTATAAAATACAAATACAAAAACCTAAAAAAAAATATTAATTATCTTGATTACAAGTTATGATAACAAGTATTTTTAAATTTTCAAAATCAAAAGATCTTCTAATTTGTCGTAAAACTGCCTTATAATGACTAAATGATCTTTCGATTTTCACTGATGCTAGTGCATGACACTATTGCATTTTGATCATGGCTGAAGGATTAAGTTTTACAACCAATGAAACTTCAGAAAAACGACCAGTGAGAATACATTTGAAAGCTTTCATTTGTGCAAACCCAGAATTTTTGTGTTGAATATTTCTTAATTTGGTATTTATAATTTCGCCAATTTTTCCTTGTACTTTTTCAATTTTTTTTTACTGTTTCTTCTACAATATTTTTGATAAAGAAGAAAATATTAATAAGAAAATACAATTGTGTATTGATAATCGTATTCTAACAAATTGTCTAAATATGTAGAAAAAAATGGAATTATTAAGAAATATGTAGAAATATGTAATTAACTAATTACAAATATGAAATAAGTAATAACTAGTATTGCCCATTTAACATGGATATTTTATTTTGGGATGCATAAACGCATTAAGGTCTGTTTACATATAACCGTTCCGTATCCGTGCCGTCCATTTAGTATCAGTGCTTTGGATTTACACAGTACCGTTCCGTGTCCGTTGTCTGTGCCTATTCAGTGTTGTTAGAACCTACCGACGAGTATGAGTGAAATTCCCCAAAACATTGTCTCCGACAAATCTAAAATTATGGACGCGGACAGTACGGACACGGATACGGAACGGTTATGTGTAAATAGACCTTTAATATTGTATATTATGTTTCGTTGGAAGGACTAGGTATTTATTATCATTAATATACGCCGTTCTGTGCTAATTTTATTTTCAATGTTTGTACAGTTGAACAACTTGAAATTTTTGTGAATTGATATTTTTTTAAGTTAAGGCACAGCATTTTGGGATTGATTTCACTTCTTTATTAACCTCAAGATTTAGGAACTTTTTCAACAATGTGCCTTTTCGGCACAGAATTTGGGAATTAATTTATTTTCTTTATTAAGCTCCAAATTCTACTTTTTCAACCATGGGCCTTTTTGGCACATAATTTTGAGACTGATTTCACTTATTAATTAATATTAAAATTCCATCTTTTCTCCAAATCGCTACAACTTACGCACAGAAAGCCTTTTTTACTTCTCTGAAGTACTTTTTTGAGAATTTCAATTATCTTTCCAAAGCACCTTTTACATATCTCCCTGTTGTTATTATTGCTATTATTAGAAATGGTATTGACACAACGCCGGAAAGTACCCAAGTACGATCCACGGAAAAAATCGTACTACTCTTATTGGTTCGGTTTGGAATTACTCGGGATACATTTCTCCAACATGAACTCTGTTTTTTGTTCGTAGTGTTAAAACTAAGTTCGTACACATTTGGGGAATAGGCATACGAGTTCATATAAATATCTTACTAAATATTTAACAAAAAAATAATAGTACGAATTAAGAATTGGAGAGGGGGGAGTGCTGGAGATATGTACATCTCATTAAGTAGCGACTAATGCTCATACATTTGTCAGATCCGAGTTACACGCGAAATCTATCGTTGCCAACACAGTAATTACCAATATAGACTTAAACAAACTTATAACGAAAATAATAGCACGGGGATACAATTAAATATTGATATAATATAATCACAACTTTTTGGTTGTCCAGTTATGGGGGGAAGGTGCCTTCCTTTTATAATTTGCGCTGGCACTTCTTCAGACGTTTACGCACAAATGTTTTTCATCAAATTTCGCGTTCTACGAACAAAAGTTTTACGATCACCGGCCGTGGTGCACGGTTTAACAAGTAACGCGTTATTGTTCGTATGCACATGCGTTGCCTACATTCGCGAAACGAATGATTAACTTCGAAACGAATACATGGCCTACGCCTCTTTCATTGAAATACAATGCGTACAAGGCAGTACACTTATCTTATACAATGCTGCAACAAATATTTACATTCCGACGGAAGCGTTGTGCCGTCCAAAGCCAAGATTAATACATTTTTCCACAAATTATACTCCTATAAATCCGTTTTAATTAAAACCGTTAACGACCCGTGACTACGTAACAGTGAGGCACGAAAACCTGGTACATAATATTATTATTTTTCCGCTGTGCTTAAGCTGATAAGGTAATCGAATTATGCCCAACGTACACTGCAATATTATATGTCCGCCGTTCCTGCAACTTGTTCACTTTTTTTTCGTTTCAATTACTTTTATCAAATAATTCACCAAGACTATTTAGTTATTTAATTTCATAAATTTGCATAGAATTAATAGTTTATTTATATTTTTATTACTTAATTTAATATTTTATTATACAGATCATTTATATTTTTCTTTTATTTATTTATGATAATGCAAATTCATTCAAATTTTAGCATAATCATCGTTCGATTTTGAATGTTAAATAATAAAAGTGATAAACAACTGTATATTAAGAATTAATAACATTGAAATTTAAAAAAATAATATACAGTATAATGTATAATACAGTGTAGTATAATCATGTTTTAGACAAAAATGTTTTATATAGTGGCTATATATTCAAATAAAATTATACACTATTTTTACATTTTAAATATTTACTTTTATTCAATTTTAATAAAAAAAAAGAACCGGATGGGCCTCGCTCAGCTGTACAGTTAGGGGTGGAGTGCACCTCGCTTATAGGATAGGTCATTATTATAATGGATTTGTTAAATTTGAATGCAATGATAGATATCATTGTATACGAATAACGATTCTGAACGGAGTTCATATGTTTGTCTAGGATATAATACATTGTTATTTATAAACATTGTAAAAAGTATATTTTATTTTGAAACGATAAATATATTTTTCAATTAGGATGGGTTGGCAGTTGCACACAGCGATATAGTTTGTCAGTCTAGAACATTCTACATTATATTATATTTTACATGTAATTTTATGTCAATATTCGCTGTTCAAACGCTTATAAAAAAAAATTGTGCCTATGGATTTTAATAATTTTTGAATGACATTAAGAACTACTTCTGTGGAATCTTCGATTAAATTTTCATGTATTTTTTAGTAGCCAAATTTTTTTTATCACCAATTATAAAAATAAAATGTAAAAAAATCGAATATTTTAAATGCCTATAAGTGGCTTAAACATCAATATAATATTTTGAAAAAAATATTGCATAAGAGAAATACCAATCTTAACAGCTGGTAGAAATTTCAAAAATCTGCGACTTATACTTTTTGAATTATAACAAATATTTAAAATCGTCTGAGAATAAATCGCTATTTTATGCAATTTCGTAAATATTTAAATTTCAAACAGTCATACAATTTTTTCCTCTTAGTCCGGTAGAAATTTTTTTAAAGATTTATGAAGAGTAGCTTATAGATAACCTAGTGTTAAAATTTTGAACCTTAAGTATGAACAGAAAAAATTTTATGAATTTTTATCTACAAAATAACTTGCAAATTATCGTGATTTTTACATATTTCGTATAAATTGGAACTTTGAGCACTTATAAAAAAAATTTGTGACTTACGATTTTAGATTTTTTTTTATCACTTAAGGAACAACTTATAAGAAACCTTGTATTAAATTTTCAAGATTTTCTGGGCAGCCAAAAAAATTTTATCGTTATTTAAAAAAAAAATACTTAAAAAAATTGAAAATTTCAATCGTCTATAAATAGCTTAATAAAAGTCAAAATACTTTGAAAATTTAATGGTGTATAGAGAACGCTAATCTAAACATTTGGTGAAAATTTCAAGTATTTACGTCGATTAGTTTTTGAGTTATAGCAAAATAAAAAATTTAATTATGTCGAAAACTGGTTTTGCGTAAAAACTCCCGTTTTTCCCAAATTTTTTTATGGTTTTTCCCGTCGCATTTAAAAAATATTGAACATTTTTTACTTTTGACCCCCCAATGTACCAAATAGATTCACTTTTCTTTCAGAAAAGTTGCTATATAAGGCAATCGAAGCATTTTTACTGCCCCAAATCGTGTCGACAGACACAAAAAAAAAAAAAAAAAAAAAACACACATCATTGTAAAATCAATACATTCTTCACTCCGTTCAGAATCTAAAAATTATAAATAAATCTAGATTTACTTTGGAGCACATTATAACTCATGTGATGGTGAAAAAATTGAAAGTTATACAGATTATATTTTAAATAATTACGTTGATGATGATGTTGCACAGTTTCCCCAAAAAATTTGGAGTGTTTTTTCAGCTAACATTAATCGGATCATTAACAGTTATGAAAGTTTCTACACAAAATTAAATGCTTTTTTTTCATTCAGGCAATTAAATTTTTTTATTTTTATTAATTGATAACTCTTCTGGGTATACAGTGAGATACATACATAAAGTTACGGAACAAAACAATAAAACCAAGTAAAAAATATAGGAAAAGGAATAATTTTTACGGGAAAATATACAAAAATACATTAGTAAACAAATTAGCAGATTTATGTTTTTAAAATCTATATGTATTAAATTTTACCGAAAATTATTTAAATTGTATCATACTTATATTACACATAATTATTAATATTTTTTTTTTTAGTTAAAAATAAAATAAAAAATGTTAAAAGACTTCTCAGTCAACCTCCATGTGGTGTCTCCTGGATAACACTAATAGACTGAAGAGACTCTAATTAAACAGCCAAAAAATATGTACGGGACTCAATTCCGATAATCTGAAAGTATTTGTGGGATTCAATTTAATATTTTAATATTGCCGGATTCCGCAATCCGTGACTGACCATACCCTTTATTCGGTATGTACATCTAACAACAACATCGTACCCTTTGTATTATGTTTTATCAAATTTCACATAACGTTGTCAAACTATTAAAAACTTCAGTGGTATTCAGTAGGTATTCATATAGTTCTGGTATCGTAGTCAATAAAACCACTGAGATAAACTGAAGAATAATAATCTGTGGTGAACATTCAATTTTCTTATGGGAGAGGCGGATTAAATTATATACACACATACTCGTATTAGAATGTAAACTCAATAAACTAATGTTTTTGTGATTCCATCAAAATTTAAAAATACTATATTTCAAAACTGTATTATTTTTAGTGCTAATTTATCCTATCTTTACACATTTATATACCACTGATTACATCTTAATAATCTATAAAAATCATGTGCAACGTACGAACCTGAAACGAACTACTACGAACCACTACAGTAGTAAAATACAAAAATACTCACTAATATAATAGTATGTATACGTACTGATTTACATAATTCCATAATTCAAAACATCTGGATCAATTGGTTTAATTTTTCAAAAATAATGTTTTTGTCAAATTATAATTTACAAATAATAATTATTATTCATTTATATTTTTAATACAAATAACCATCTCGAATATTGTTCGACTCTATGAGTTACATTTGTTATATACAACACAGATTTTTTGTTTTTATAAAATAATTATAAAAATAATTCTTAATTATAATAATTAATAATTATTATTAAATTGTTTTTTTAATAAATTATGTTTTTTCTATTCTTCGGTGATTTTTGTGTGTGTTAAATACAGAAAAATAATTGTATTTTTATGTACTATATATAAAAATATTTTTTATTTTGTAATTTCAAGAATGATAATTATGATATCTCTTTTTTATGAAATAATATTTGCCTTAGAAAAATTAGAAACTTTATATGACATGCAATGATTGCATAAAATTGGTATGTACATATTGGTATATATTTGATAAGTACACACAAGTATAAATATCGCTATAAAATATAATTTATATTTTTTTAAATTTAAGGCGCTACTTAAATGTTTAACGTGAATACATAATAGATATTATTCTTAATAGAGTATTGGGTATAAAACGAATGCGAAAAAAAAATGAGGTAATTCATTTATATTTTAAAATATTATTTTCTTTTAATACGAACAAAACGGTGCAACCTAAGCTGCTTCCGTCGAAAAAGCTTTCACGAGTAGGTAAAATCCTAAACGGCTCCGGTATATAGTGTTAGTCGAATATTTTATGTAACAAAATTGAATATACATATTACAATTATTAATACTATTTTAGTATAATTTAATTCACATAATTATCGATATAATTTTTACAATTTTCTTAAAATATAAAATTTAAAAAAATACCTACACATTTTTAACCACACCTCTTTTGAGATGGTCCTGTCTGTATAAAGTGGGAAGGAGTTGGTGTTATAAAAAAACCGGAGCCGTTTGGGAATTTACTTTTTTATAAAACGGGAGATTATTAGGAAAAAATTGAAGCCGAATGGACTACGTCCGAACAAAATGGTCTAATAAATATATATTCCCTAATACGTCGTTTAGGTATAAGTACATTCAACTTGCTTGAATTGTTGGTCGTCAGTTGCTTTTTTTTAATAAAAAAGTGTCTAGTATAGGTATGCAGCACTATTATAGTAATGCGGAGGAAAGTTCTTATTAAAACCATCTGAAACCAATAAAAAAATGATAAAAATGTTAGTCGTCTATATTTATGACAAGTTTTAGTGATTAAATTGTTGTTTTTAGTCGCTTATTTTTACGCATTTTTCCATTTTTACCAAGACATGTTTTTAAGGTATAAATATAAATTTAAAATAATAATTTTTTTATAGGTGTTGTTATAAATTATTTAGGTACCGCATACGCATCAACAATAATAATATTCAAGCGCGAGAAACATAAGTGTAATATATTTTCAATAGTTCTGAAAAATAATTAGGAATACCTAACAAGCATATACTTCTGGATGGGAGTGGAGAAAAATAAAATATTTTAATCCTCACCATAAACCGGAAATATGGATACGTAAAGTTTCTGCAGACAAGACTAAGAAAATTAATCCCCTTCAGTTCTATCAGCGCTTTAATGTTATTTTTATTGGTTTTTCGACCACTTGGGGTTATCGACCAAGTGTTTTACTAATGAAAGAACCAGTGTAATTTCACTCCGCCTAAAATCTTGAATATCTAATGGTTGTAATACACGCGTAGGAGTCGGAATGAGGGCTGAGGGCCGGGGGAAAAAATACTAACATTAAAAATGACCATAAATGTTTGAAGAATAGTACAATAAACGTTCAAAACGTTTAATTGAACACGTACAGACCTTGTTGATATCGTTGTTTATGCCGGAGATGTGTGCATTTTGATTTAAGTCACGTATAGATAATGATTGATAATACAGATAACATGGCCTTATCATCATCGTTTCAATAGTCAGTGATTACCGGTTCTTTACTGTGTTGAACGTCTAAATAAAATACGATTTATATTGGTTATAGATCTATGCATGTACACTCACGCTATACTTTCGTTGAAATAAAAATTAATAATTAGGTACCCCATGAAAACCAGCGTTTTAAAATTACGCAATCTATTTTGTGTTTCGCATCGTACGACCCGTGTGTGTAAGTATACTTACGTTAAATTTGCATTATAGGCATCTACTTTAATATTCTAATTACAGTGTTCATAAATGTACTGAACACCATGTGAAATAATGATAATAATTACGAAAATAATTGCATAATTATATACAATTCAACACTACATTATCTCTCACTTCAATACACATTTAAACAGTCCAAACAATTAGGATTTTTATTCTGTTTAAATAGTGAAGATGTACTACATAATGAAGAATTGCAAGTATGCACTCAAAATCGTTTTCTGGCCTTTTCAAGTAACTTAAAAATAAAATAAAATATTTAAATGTCTTTTTATAATACATTTAACGAGTACTCATTGTTACATTTTTCTAAATACACCTGTTTATATATACAATATCAGTTCGAAAAATGTTGTTCAATTAGTTCCATCGTTATTTATTAATATTTCATCCAGACAATAAGTAATACATGTAATTTCTAAATGTTATGAATACCAAGAATGTTGAACGATGAAGATACGACATGGAGAACTTACCGAAACATTTCTCTAACTAATGTTTTATTAATATTGTATAGTTGTACTTCTATGTTATGGTAATCAAAACATTCCATCTGCACACGTATATAATTAGGTTCATGTAATAATTAATTTAGGTACATAATTTTTAACCATCCTATATTTATTTAATCGTCCAATATGTATATGTGATTTATTCTTTTGATGTCGACAGATAGATGGATGTAATTTACCATTGTTTCTTCATAATTATATAAATTAAAACATCGTTATAATTTATTACATGACTAACAGTTCCATATATTAAGCAATACATTTATACGTAATATTATTATTTAATTATTATTGGCCAATGTCCTCTAATACTGAAACAAAATATATAACCGGACGTAAATCATAAATAAAAGTTCGACCGATATGACTCTATAATAACTAATGTTGACATTACGTTACGGATTCTATTATTTCCATTATAAATCATCGTATAGGATTTTTTGAACACAATGTACGCACAAACATTTACTAAATCATTTGAACATTATGTGTATTATTGATGCAATAAAAATTAAACTACACGAAAACTAAAAAGATACTAAACAGTTTCGAAGGTCTTAAAGCTGTGTACATTTGAAAGCAATGATAAATTATAGCGTTCAAAAAACTAGTTCAATAAGCAAAGTTACTGTTCGGCTGTCAAATATTTTAAAATAGTAGGTACATAGTTACATGTCACTGACAACATTGTATGGTGTAATAAAATAATTTTATGTGCCGAGTTCATTGTTGTTTTCTATGTACTGAGAACACTTAGTGCCGTATCTAGGGAGGGGGTCAAATGGGTATGATTTCCTCTAACGTTGTTGGTATAAAAACGTTCTAAAGTTTATGAAAAATAAAAAATTCATGAACATACTCTGTACTTCCAACTTCGTAAGGGCGTTGCATTTTTATTAGCTTCAGGCGTCAAATTTCCTGGATCTGGCCCTATCTGTACCTACTATGCTGTTTTTAACAAAACACACGTATTGAATAGAAAAATCTTCAAAACTTTCAAGATTTTCACAATGGATTAAGAATTCGTTGTAAGCGTAAATAGAAAAATACTATTCCTACGAAAACAAAAAATAAAAAATGAAAGTGAACGAAACTCGACATTATTCTGACACCTAGGATGGATGCAGAAGTCATGAACGGGGGGGGGGGGAGTCAGTATAAATAAAGTAATAAGAACAGCTAAGCATAGAAATTATCTCATTATTAGCCTATGTTCTTATTAGTCTTATTATTAGTTACAATTCTAATATATTTAATAATTAAAATTTAAAAACTCCGATTATTAAAATTATTATAATACTTACCCACAGTAGTAATATGCTTTTTATACTGTGTAATATACAAGTTCTACGTTAAATAACTGGTTGTAGATAAAATGTGCAGCGAATGCCATGATGACTATCTCAATAAGATAAAAATGGACAATTTTTAATGGAAAAATAATTAAGTTCATGATAAATATAATAACGACTCTCTCGATAACTTTTATGAACCAAAATTGTAGCCACAACTAATTACAAATGGAATATTTGATACCTTTTTTTGTGAACGGGGGGGGGGAAATTGCATTTATCCCCCCCCCCCCCTTGTATCCACTCTTGATTCTAACGTTTTCAGTTTTTAATTACATTGGAAGAAGAATACTGATCAAATGGAATAGCAATATATTGTTGGTAGAATCGCCAAGTCCACTCAGTGGTTTAAACGGATACTTCAAATTACATCCATGTTTATTAGGTTTTCGGTACGGATTTCATACCTGAAATTATGAACAATGACAACGAAATTTTCCGCTTTGCGTTCAGAATATAAAATTCAAAATTAATCGGAACAACGCGCGTATTGTATAATGATATTGCAGATGTACTAGTGGTAGTACGATGGTTAGAGAATAATGAATGACTGAACTCCACGAATTAAATGATAATTAATACACGTATTAATAACCAAATACGTATAGCACATTTGTTCGGTTTTGGATAAACTCCAACTTAACTATAGAAAATAAAACCAACATTACAGAAATCAGACAAATGATAAAAATTTAAATAAAATATTTTAACTCGAGTGGAACCGGTTTTCGTTTAGCAATTGCCAAATTAATAGTTTATGTGTATAGTTCAATGTAATATTATAATATCTACATTGACTGCATTTTCGTTATTGCAAATGTACTACATTACATTATTGCCTGAGGCAATCGAAAAACGTTTAGTGGTGACGTACACCATACACTGCGGCATAATACATAAATATATTTATGTGCATTCGGGTAATGGCCTTTCTTCGGCGTCGTCGCGTAACATAATATCACCACCCCCAAATCCTCCAATATCGTGTAATATAAGAAACAATAAAAATAACAACAGGAACAGAAAATAAAAAAGATAAAATGCTTGGTTTCGCAAATACGATAATAAAGAAAGATATAAGAAAAGAGAAACACTAACCGAATACATATTATATAGAGAAATAAAGAACATGCGGAGGTTATTGGTGTGGAGTGTTACAAATTTAAATTCGAAACATGACCCGTGGAAATACTTTGGACGCGGAAAACGACGGTAGCGTAAATATTAAAGAAACAAGAGGAAACGAAATACAATATAATACATGCTAACAATGTTTGACTACACACACACACACACACACACACATATATATATATGTACGTATACGGAAATAATATCTTTGATGCACCGCTTTGCGTTATGCGTGATGGAACCATGTGTTGAGTATTGCTGCCTCGTTTTCGTTATTTCATTTTGTCTGCGAGTTATACGCGACAAATGGTCCCTTCGTTTAGTGCCGTTACTTTTATATAATATCACAAACTAATGCGCCAACACTCGCACATACATGTACATACTAACGTATCGGTAATGGAAAAAATTGGGGAAAAAAAGGAAAAGGAAAAAATATAGAGGACGAAATATACATACACGTGGCGTCCCTTGTAGCCCAGACAAACGTCATCGTAACTACCATTGGCGGGTAATAAACCACATCTGTCCGTAGATCATTTATTATTTTCCAAATAGATACTCATTTTTATCACCAAACCACACATTACGTGGGGGCGGTAATGGCTTATGTGTTGCGAAAATGTCGAATATTCTTCTTTTTCCAAACGCATAAAAACTCGCTAATGCATCCTCGCTCTGGGTATTGATAATATACGTTTCAAAAGTTATAAAGCGTTTATAATGCATGTAGTATGTATGTGTTTGACAACTGGTGAGATTAAAAATACACGTTCAAAGGGTTCAATTGACGACCATATCCTTGTGTCTGGAAATATATGGACGGCGTTCGCGAAAAAGGGTATAAGTCAAATTTAACAACTTTTCAGGAGACGAAAAAACTGGTTAATTCTCGTTTTTTTGCGAGAAAGATAATGGATGTAGTTTTAATAAATTAAACTATTTTTATTATAATTTAAATGTGTATAGTTGTAATGAAAAAGTTAATTTATTAATTATAGATGACTTATTCCCTATTGCACTGAATATATTGAAATATTTTGACTTATATAGTGACTTATGTCCTTTTTTTTTGCTTTTTCAATTCGGCCATGGTCAGAATCACATTCCATTCGAGTATATCCGGAAATCATAAATTTATGATCAATAATTTGAATTGTATCTTGTTGTTCTAAAAACGCCAAACACATAGCCATAAAAATAGAATTTTTATTTTGACCTGCACAATTATCACTATACATAACAACATGGGTTATATTTGACGGCAAGCTTGCTAAATAATGAAATATGCAATACCCAATATCATTGGCACCACGTTTTGCAATGTTCTCATTCCATATATAACATGATGCCTTTGAAGTAAGTATATTATGAATTGTGAGATTGAAGGTCCACAGTTGTCGCTTATAAAAGGCAACAGATGATTCCAAGCTTGGAGTTGGCAGACATTGTTGTAGGTCAAAAGCTATTACACATTTATTGACATCATTTGTTTTTGAATCTTTTCTTTTGGCTTCATACGTTTCTTCTGCTTCATCATGATGCTTATTCTTTTTTATAAGCAAAGCAGCCTTTTCTTCACTTGTTGGAAAAATATTGTTGGAAATTTGTATTTTAAAACTGTCACAAGTGCACATGTGTCTTTTTTGGGATTTTTTATTTTTTAACCGGCTTGTTTAAAACATTTTCTATAAACAGTAATACTAACAGGATCATTAACAACTTCTACATAATCATCATAAACTAATTTCAAAATGAAATAAGCTGGTAAATATTTTTTCGTAGTCTCTTTACGACAATAGTGACTTTCATAAGATGAGAGCATTCTTATATGATTTATGACTAAGTTAATACTGTTTATATTCTTTTTATTTTTGGGTATACTTTTATCTCTTTTATCAGGTGTCTGTTTTTGGATGGGTGACTGAACTTTTTGTGTGCAGAATTTTTGAATAAATTTTGGTTTTTCTCCAAATATATTTAAAAAACATAATTTGCAGACAAAAATCAACTCATTATTTTTAGGAATAAAATATTTGTAAGTAAACTGTCGATTTTTTTAGTTTCTCAAGGGTATCAGTTCTTTTCATATTAGCAGCTTTCTTGGTAGAAACTATGAGATTCGCTATGTAAGACACGTTCGTGAAATTGGCCCACCTAAGTATTTCAATTTTTGTAAAATCTATGCCATTATTTTGCAAGTTATTTGCAAGTATTTGCAAGTCCATTTTTAGAATTTGCAAGTCCAAACTTTCATCGTGGAACCAAAAATTAAAAGGTTGGGCCAACTTCACGTAGCCCACCCATTTTGACCCAGAACTTTGAAATTGGTATCAAACGATAGCTTTAAATTTGCAAGTATTTGCAAGTCCATTTTTAGAATTTGCAAGTAACTCGGGCGGCCGGTAAGAGCTTTCAATGTTAAGAAATTAGCCCACCCAAGTTGTCCCAGAACTTTGAAAATTGTATCAAACGATAGCTTTAAATTTGCAAGTATTTGCAAGTCCATTTTTAGAATTTGCAACTAACTCGGGCGGCCGGTAAGAGCTTTCAATGTTAAGAAGTTTGCCCACCCAAGTTGTCCCAAGTGTATTGAATAATATTACATAATTAGTATAGAAATTTGCGCGCCTCTTATAATTGCACCCCTGGCCCATGGCCTCTTTCCCTGCTTTGAATACGGCCCTGCATATCACCCCTACTTAAGGCTTTCAAATATAAAATTACATCATTCTTTGTACCACGTTTTTATTAAACTGTACAACACTTCTCGTCGTTTTGAATTTTTGAACCAAATTTATGGCACTCATTTTCAACATATATTTTTTTTTAATATCATAGTTGTGGTGGCTAATTCTTTTTCTCCAGGGGCCAAAAAATAATTTCATTTTTTATGCTTAATATTCTCTTTAAATTTAGTTTGCAAATTGTAATTGTAAATAGGTAATACTATGATATGAAATAACACAAATGCATTTCAAATTTTAATATGTAAGTACACTAGGTACCTCCTAGTGGGAACAAGCAGCGAGTACCAAATTTTCAAAATTGACGTTATTTAATATTCATTATAAATGCATAGTTCCGTGTTCTTTTTTCCTTAAGTTAAGCACCATAAATTTACTAGAAATGCCTTTAAAATATATTACAAAATGTTGCTAAATACGTACTAGGGGAAAAACCCTGTATGTGGCATATTCCTAGGTAATAAAGTAGTATACACAAATGGCTTATTTTATTATTAAAAACTGTCTTAATGTATATTATACTGCATTTTTACCCAGTAATCTTAGCTAAAACGAATATTCAGTATGTACACTTGATTTTTTTATCAATGAATGGTCGTTATTTGCGGACTGTGGTACTTATCAGATACGTCATATTGTGCTAAATCTAAAAGTGTTTGTCAAAAACTTTTACTGAGTTTTATTAGACACCTACCGTAGTAATATCTACAACCATTATGTGTTAATATTTATGGAGATACTGCATTTTGTTAAGTTTTTTTTTTTTAATATACAATACTAGATAAATAGATGTATCTCCTTAAATAAATTAAATAAATAAATAAATAAATCATCATAAATAGTTTTATTTTGATGATCCCTACAGTGTACTACTGGGCTATCTCGATTTGGTTGTCTAATGTCTATGAATAACATGTATTTCTCTTTATTAATTAAATTAATTACATATTAAAACCTTGAGTTACGATTTTAGTTATTTTGTTGTAATTTAAAAATATTGTTTGTTGATAAATGAACATTTTAGAGTATATTTGTTTTATTTTATATACACAATGATATTTTCAAATGTAATTTTTTTCGTAAAAATGAATTTAACCTACTGCAATATATACTAAAAATAATTACTCTACTTACCTACAATAGTATCATAAAATATGCCTAACTTAGGTAATATTATAGGCTGACATACAGTCTTAGCTCAGAATAGTTTTCTTATACAATGATATTACATCATTAAATTTAAATTTAATACCATCCGTTACAGTGACCCACTTGTAACCTACTGTACAGCAGAGCAACATACACTTGCCCGCTTTTTTGACTTGAGAATTAAAAATAGGTAATAATAAATTAAAGGTTGATGCTATCAAATTTTTTTTGTTTAATAATATGAGTATTGAGTAACATAAAATCAGTATAAATACATAAACTTATTTTATATTAATAAATTATTAATATTAACAAATAAACAAAAGTTTTAACCGAAATAAAAATTTAAAATAATTAGATACATACTTTGAAATCATAAAATAAAATACAATGGAATTAATAAGATTAAAAATAATATTAATTTTCAAATAATATAATCCATATTATATATATATATATATATAATATATAATAACATTTATATATAAAATGATTCAAAATAAAAATTGTGAATTAGGTAGTTGAGACTTGAAACAAAGAAAATAATAAAATAAATATTGTTATTGTTTGTTATTCTAATATATACATTAACATATGGGGATGTAGAATTTCATTTTCTGATGTTGCAATCTTTATTGTTTAATTTGTTAATATTAATAATTTATTAATATAAAATAAGTTTATGTATTTATACTGATTTTATGTTACTCAATACTCATATTATTAAACAAAAAAAATTTGATAGCATCAACCTTTAATTTATTATTACCTATTTTTAATTCTCAAGTCAAAAAAGCGGGCAAGTGTATGTTGCTCTGCTGTACAGTAGGTTACAAGTGGGTCACTGTAACGGATGGTATTAAATTTAAATTTAATGATGTAATATCATTGTATAAGAAAACTATTCTGAGCTAAGACTGTATGTCAGCCTATAATATTACCTAAGTTAGGCATATTTTATGATACTATTGTAGGTAAGTAGAGTAATTATTTTTAGTATATATTGCAGTAGGTTAAATTCATTTTTACGAAAAAAATTACATTTGAAAATATCATTGTGTATATAAAATAAAACAAATATACTCTAAAATGTTCATTTATCAACAAACAATATTTTTAAATTACAACAAAATAACTAAAATCGTAACTCAAGGTTTTAATATGTAATTAATTTAATTAATAAAGAGAAATACATGTTATTCATAGACATTAGACAACCAAATCGAGATAGCCCAGTAGTACACTGTAGGGATCATCAAAATAAAACTATTTATGATGATTTATTTATTTATTTATTTAATTTATTTAAGGAGATACATCTATTTATCTAGTATTGTATATTAAAAAAAAAAAACTTAACAAAATGCAGTATCTCCATAAATATTAACACATAATGGTTGTAGATATTACTACGGTAGGTGTCTAATAAAACTCAGTAAAAGTTTTTGACAAACACTTTTAGATTTAGCACAATATGACGTATCTGATAAGTACCACAGTCCGCAAATAACGACCATTCATTGATAAAAAAATCAAGTGTACATACTGAATATTCGTTTTAGCTAAGATTACTGGGTAAAAATGCAGTATAATATACATTAAGACAGTTTTTAATAATAAAATAAGCCATTTGTGTATACTACTTTATTACCTAGGAATATGCCACATACAGGGTTTTTCCCCTAGTACGTATTTAGCAACATTTTGTAATATATTTTAAAGGCATTTCTAGTAAATTTATGGTGCTTAACTTAAGGAAAAAAGAACACGGAACTATGCATTTATAATGAATATTAAATAACGTCAATTTTGAAAATTTGGTACTCGCTGCTTGTTCCCACTAGGAGGTACCTAGTGTACTTACATATTAAAATTTGAAATGCATTTGTGTTATTTCATATCATAGTATTACCTATTTACAATTACAATTTGCAAACTAAATTTAAAGAGAATATTAAGCATAAAAAATGAAATTATTTTTTGGCCCCTGGAGAAAAAGAATTAGCCACCACAACTATGATATTAAAAAAAAATATATGTTGAAAATGAGTGCCATAAATTTGGTTCAAAAATTCAAAACGACGAGAAGTGTCGTACAGTTTAATAAAAACGTGGTACAAAGAATGATGTAATTTTATATTTGAAAGCCTTAAGTAGGGGTGATATGCAGGGCCGTATTCAAAGCAGGGAAAGAGGCCATGGGCCAGGGGTGCAATTATAAGAGGCGCGCAAATTTCTATACTAATTATGTAATATTATTCAATACACTTGGGACAACTTGGGTGGGCAAACTTCTTAACATTGAAAGCTCTTACCGGCCGCCCGAGTTAGTTGCAAATTCTAAAAATGGACTTGCAAATACTTGCAAATTTAAAGCTATCGTTTGATACAATTTTCAAAGTTCTGGGACAACTTGGGTGGGCTAATTTCTTAACATTGAAAGCTCTTACCGGCCGCCCGAGTTACTTGCAAATTCTAAAAATGGACTTGCAAATACTTGCAAATTTAAAGCTATCGTTTGATACCAATTTCAAAGTTCTGGGTCAAAATGGGTGGGCTACGTGAAGTTGGCCCAACCTTTTAATTTTTGGTTCCACGATGAAAGTTTGGACTTGCAAATTCTAAAAATGGACTTACAAATACTTGCAAATAACTTGCAAAATAATGGCATAGATTTTACAAAAATTGAAATACTAGGTGGGCCAATTTCACGAACGTATGTAAGACACTTGTCTGTCATATGATTTCAAGGACCAATACGCATCAAATAGAGTTTGTTGCAAATTGTGGTCAATTTTTTGCTTACATTTAAACCTACAATCAGTTAATGGTATTAACATCCTTGCTGAAACAAGCTTTCCTTGTTGTGTAATATATTCTTTACCACTATTCCTTTTTGCTTTTATATTTTGTCTTAATTCCTTTTATACTTATTCGCTTTTTTTATCAACATTCATAACAACATCTAAGATTTAAAAAAATAAAATAATTTTAAGACTTACTTATCAACTTTAAAGATTTTCATTTTTTATACTATATTTTTAAAATTAATACCTGATTGGACATGTTAAGGCGTTCCTAATATAACACTAATATCATCATGACTGTGTTGCTGAATTAATACATTATTTAAATCATTATTACTATTGCTATAATTTTGGTTCTAAATAAAACAATATACATAATATTTGGTTAAAATTTAATCAGTTAAGTTACTTCTATTTTAAAATAAATTATTTATGATAAAGTTTAAGAAATATAAAATAGGACATCTTTTTACTGTCACATATTCTTGAGAAGTAGCATTAACTCATGAATTAAATTGCGACGCATAGATACAGTGGCATTTAAAGAATCTTTTATATTAAAATCTAAAAATAAATAATAATTTATAACTTAACTAAACTATCTCTACAAATAGAATATTATATATGATATTAGTAAAAAAGTATTTTAGTTTACTTCTGGATAGATTTCTTTAAATTATATTATTTAAACTAATATTAATACTAGTATTAGTATCATTAAATTTAAAACACTTTAGGTATTTACTTTGAGCCATATTTAAAAGTGTCACCGTTTTTCTGGATGTCATCTTTTTACGAAGTATTATAACAATAAATTTAATAATTTTATTATAAACAAAAAACAAAATACACACATAAAATATTATAATAACATTATGTAGTATAAAAATGACTTATAACCTTTTTCACAAACGCCGTTCATATATATTTTGATTATTTTAGACATTAATTACCTTTAATATTGACAAAAATCGTCTGCAAACTTTAAAAACGCTCTATAATTTTCAAAACGTAGTACTTTTGGTATTTGTATAGTATTCATTTTTATTCCAAAAATTGGAAATTAAATAAAATATGATTTCACTATCTACTGATAAATATTTGAAAAGCGATTGTATATATTTATTTATTATTTATTTATACATTATAAACGGGTAAATACCCTTTGGTAATAATAGTACAGAAAGTGTATTATGTTTTAATATGACACTAAGTTACAATATAAGAGTTAACAATAATTATGATAGTAACGATATGAGTATGAATACAATAAAATAAAATAGTAATAATAGTGAATAATAATTAATTAACAATTTATGACATGAATTAATTTATAAACATTCAATGATATAAAATTTGGTTAACAGATAATAACACATTTCAACACATTTAGATTTAAATGTATACATTTCATTAAGAATAATATAATTAAACAGATGTTCTACATTTTATAATAGTAAAAAAATGCATGTTTACATATTGTGTAATGTGCATTTAATATTTACCACTAAATACAATTAAACATAATTCAAATAATGTATAATAATGCAACATACTAAAATATTGTTATAGTAAATATTATATTGAGTGGGTTCCATTTGTTTTAATAATAAATAAGTTAAATTTAAGTCAGACTTTTTTTTGTCTTCCTATTTATGTTAACCAGTGCAATGAAATCGACCGGTGTCAATTAAACGATTCAAATTTTTTTTACTTACAATAGTTAAAAACTACGTAGTTTTGGATTAAGACAAGTAAACATTTGTATTATATAAACAGAGAAATTATAAAACAGAGGATAAGGAAAATTAACTACAACACATACGCATATGGTAATCGTTTTTCAAACCGTATTCATATTCATATACTGACAAGTACAATTGTACGATGAATTTAAACGATTTGTATAATTTTGAATATTAATATTTATTTAGAACTATACTCCATGGCTGGTTCACATATTAAACGATAAAGATCGAATTATAATATGAAATATTGTTTACAACTTTGCTCGCAAGAATAAATATACACAACTGCCTTGTTAAAAATCCAAACAATAAATAGATTCAGTAAATTTAAGAACGGAATGTCGTATTGCATGGAACTTATGAAATTACATCTGATCCCATAAAAGTCGTGTGTTATATTACTGTCAACTAAAATATTAAACAAATATAATTTACAAACTGCCAGTATAATTCATATCCCATGACATTTGAAAAATATCCATCAGTATGACAAAAAAATAAAAATATACGTTTAAATAATTTTGAAACAAATATATTTTATATTTTATAACTGCGTTCAAAATAATAGTAGAATAAATTAGTCATTAGGCATACCTATCTAAATATTTCTATCGTTATATTCGAATAGTTATAATAAATGAACAGCTTAATTTATTTAAGTTTATTTATTAATTAATTTAATTAATTTAATTCTGATTTACTTATAAAGCACATGATTACCGTAAATGCAGAAAACAGATAACGGTTTTCAAAATTGTTAGTATATTTTAAAATTTACTTTTGTTTGAAATGTTGATTTTGAAATTGTTGATTTCATTATGTAAACGATTTAAACATAGATTATAAAATAAAACACATTATTCGATTAAGGAGCATTAGCACTAATACTTAGTTGGATAATCATATTTATACATCTACATTAACGGTTATTTAGTTAAATGTGTTTATACACGAATTTATAGTACATATTGATACAATATTTATATGAAGACCAAATATAAAATAAGTGAATTTGACATGCGAATACAATAGCTGATTGCTCTAAAAGACTGTTTAATATATTACTTTCCAAAATAGAAGCATCAAAGTTTGTTCACATCATCATATCCCATTTATGACTTGATACGATGCCAGAAAGCCGTTTCTTCAGTCATACCGTGATTAAGGATACATTTTGTGTGATATAAAACATAAATATCTTCCAAACCAGTTCCCATCAACAAGTTTAAACAATAGATAGATATAAAACTAAACGATAAAAACAACAATTAGTTACATTATAACATATATACAATTAATAGTAATAATATTTTAATTGATAGTCCCATGCAGTAGAATTATTAATACTCAATAGATACGACAAATCCAATCGTACCCTCTCCCACATCGTTAATTTAAAAAAAAAATTCCTACGCTAAATAGGTATTTATACTTTATTATTTTTTTGACATGTGTTTTTATGAACTTCGAAATAGCAGTATATATGCTGTTGTTGAAATGAAAAAAATAAATAAATAAAAATGAATAATTGAAACTGTTTAGAATTTAATTGTGTTTAGGGTTCCTGAACGATTTCAAGTTTGTTATTTTTAATTTGTTTTTAATTAAAAAAATTATTTTCTAATAAATTAATATTTTAAAAATTTAGTTTACTTACTAATCAAAAAACCGGTACTACTACGGTACTACTAAAAATACCGTCCATCTTGTGTGTTAAAACTATATCCGATGTAAATGTGTACATGTAATATGATCAGAAAAAGAGTGGGAGAGAGAGATAGAAATATATATATATATATATATATAATTATTTTAAACATCTTTACCCGGCATTTCAATTTATTAAGACTGTCAAAACGTTTCAGCTCATCAGATGTTTTAACGAAGTCTATTTTTTCCGAAATTACTTCTCAATTCGAACCACGAATAGGAGGGTACATACAACTGTGGACTACAGGTTAGATTTTGAACGTTTCCACTCATTAACAATGTAGAAAACATAGTGGTTTATGTGTGTATGTGTTTGTGTGAGACAGTTATTGCTATGAAGAAAGAAGAATTGTGACAGAGAAAAATATGTATAGTTATGGCTGATATTTTACGGTGTGGGAGGACAAAAAAAATAAAATGTACGAACGAATCGTGTACAACTAAATATATACGTATTATGCTGCTAGACTATGTATTGTAATGGTGAGGGCTTTTAACGACGGTCGGTGCGTGACGAATGTCTAGTGTTGTTCGAAAATAGTGAAGATAAAAGAAAAAAAACGACCATCTGCTTGGGATTAACGATTAAGGGGATGTTCTTAAAAAAAATATATAATAATAAAAATAAATAAGGAACAGGTAAATAGCCATTACTACTGGTACCCATAATGGGAAAATATATTTTTATCTTAATAAATGTAAATGCCTTCATCATGATTTATGGACTTCTAGATTTTTCTGCTTTTTATGTTTTTGATAATGAATTAAAGTGAAAACAGAAAGTATAAGTATTATTTTATGTATTAATACAGTAAATTATTTATCTACTTATCGCGCATGATAATCTAAATAGAGTTGGATTTTATACGATGGTTATTTCACATCACTTATCAACATTTTTTAATACTTATCTGTATATGTACTAGTATAGAATCTCTAATGAAATGGATATACCATCTGAAAACTATCTAATCTGTTTTATTTATTATTTGACGCATATCTAGAAAAACATAATGTTAAAATAAATACATATATCTGCATTTGTTATGTAGGTATACCAACATATTATAAAATATTTATCTGGATGTGTGTGTGTGTGTGTAATTTTCTTTCATTATTATTTTTTAGATTTATGACAAACATTAAAGTTACTCTTGGTTCTGAAACTAAATTATTATTATATTTTTGTGAACGTCTACGATTACAATTATTCTTAACTACTGAACCGATTAGACTAAAATATTGTTGAAATACTGCTAGGCTGTGCATAAGTTCTTCGAATTAATATTTAATACGACTATGTTCGAAGCATTTGTGAAGCAATTTAAAATATGAACTCAATTGGAACGTAATTACTTATTTTACTCTTCAGACCTACCAATCTTTAATTTCCGTTTAATTATGTCAACACGGACAATTCAATGAAATTTTAATAATTGTTTGTAAATTAAAAAAAATGTTCAATGACTTTAATACATGTAGGTACCTACGACTATCAATTACAGAAGAATATATATATTAATATCTAAAATATTTCCTTTAAACACATAATCATAATGCTCGTTGGAAATATTTATTTAGTTAATACATAATGTACGCAATATTCAATATTGTATTATTTGTATAAACATGTTCGATGACTCGTTTCGAAATATGTTTGCTACGAAAACTAGGCAAGTCGATTTATGCTGAACTTCAGAGCGATGTCAAAGGGGAGTTCGATACGTTTGACATGAGGCGGTGCCATACCGTAATAGTAATGAAGAGGCGGAGATTTAAATATTAATAACTTTTGTACGGCTTCAGAGGGAGGTAAATTTGCCTTAGGGTGACATTAACAGTAAACACACGGCAGTAGACAAAATACGGTTATCAGACGAGTATACGTGCACCGGAAAACTATATAATTATATAATTGGATGAAGAAAAGTTCCCACCTTTTGGGTGGCCGACACTATGGTGTACGTATACTTATACGTAATCCACGCGGGCACATGGGAGTAGCTACGCAGTAAATGAAATTGTCTTGTGATAATAAAAAAAATAATAACCAAAATGCTCGTAATAAATAAGGAATGATTCTACAGAGAATGCAGCAATCTACTCGTCTCTGCGACTGGGTGCCTACATACTCTTATGTATACTTCTAGTTCGTGTACATCATGTTGGTAGGTCTATAATGCGTGCACTGCAGGGGTTAATCACATGAAATAGATTTTTGAATTCGTTTGTTTTTTTTCACCGGCCGTTCTTCGTAAGAAAAAAATTGTTTTTCAAAACGGACTCAGCCGCGACTGCTGGAATTACAACGTAAATAACGTACACAATGCTCGGCGTACCGTCAATGAACCTACTTCGGGTACGCAACCGTTGCATATTACCCGAAAACAATTAGTAATGTGTAGGTATACGTTGAATAAAATTAATACAGTAAGCCCAAGGTACTGTAAGTACATATTTATATATAATATGATTTACATCGGTTTCAGATCGCGTAATAAAGGAAGAGAAATATGTTTAATAAAAGTGGCTAATTTATGCCGGATCCAAGGAAACTCACGGGAGATGATCGTGTTCAAATAATTAACTGTTAAGCCTGTGTGCATAATATGTGTGCCTAACCTATATTATAGCATTATATTTACACGTGAAATTAGAACATTTAACTCATAAATGTACAGCGTATACCATGGAGACGAGCATATACATATATATACGCAAAACATGTACACTAAGTGTTTATAAATCGTATTTTGTTCTAATGAAAAAATAAAATATAGTAATCGCCTGTTCAAAAGTATGTTTTACTTTATTAATGCGTTCGGTTTTTCATTTTCAGTATTATGTAACGATTTCAACGTGCTGCGTTCAGCAATGTAATTTATGAGCATGTTTACTACAGATAACACATATCATTTTATCTTTATAGAATTAATTTTATCACTATCATTATTATACCTACGTTATGTGTTATAAATATTCTCAAAACACAAACCATCAGAAAATATTCAAGTATATACAATACAATGTAAGTCATCCAATACTCATTTATATGGATTATATAATAGACGAAATACATCCAGAATAATACAGAATAATCGTAATATATGTATAATTTTTTTTTTTTCAAAAATGTAACGTTAGATCGCGATATTTATTATGATTATTTTGAAGTATGATTTGTCAACTCTAGTTCTGCTATTTACAGCCGAAATTTGGTTCTTTCTCTATTTTAGGACCACAAAATAATTGATTTATTAGATTTATTAGATTATTATAAATTATTAGACGAACATTTTATTCTGATATTTTAATAGATCTGTCTAATTTTCTTACATTCTTTCCATACTCAACAAACATTATTACATTTTATAATACTTCAGAAATCCATAAAGCAAGCTTTTTTTGTGTGTTCTAAGTTCATTTTTCTTAAAAATAAAACAATTTGGTTTGATCGATTAAAATAATGAAAATCTTTGAAGTAATACTAACGCATAGAATAAAGTTAGCTATTCTACCATGTTTGCCTACATGCTATTAAATATTGATGTAGGAATGATATTTGAACTTGTTTAAATTTAAAAACTATCGTACAATTTAAAACTACTGGGATGTTAATTACCATATTTCGTAATAATGTAGTAAAGGCCGCGTAACCTGCAGACAGGTACACACATGTCGTATTGTGCTCGTGTTATATGTTATACATTGCATAAGCTTCGTAACTAAATCTGATTGATGAATAAAATGGTTGCTGATTGTTCAAAAAATATATTAAAATTTGCGGTTATTGTGTATATTAATATTATTATACGTAAAATAAAACAAATGGGTAGATGTAATATCCCTGCGACTTATTCAATTGATTGTTAGCGTATAGCTCAACATGTATAGATATTAAAATATGGGTGTAGTATATATTATTTCATCAGAACTTATATAAGTATTAATTAGCATTATATCTTATAATCATATTATACAATATACCTATATAATAATTAATTCGATCGATAATTGTTTTACTTATTTTAATTGTTGATCAGTACAATAAATATTTATTATAATACATACTATATCGCTGGATTCTTAATATTTTATGCACTGCACAAACTTAAGTTGGACGTTATATAAGTCAACTGAAAACAAATAATTCAAAATCCATGAAATAGTCGACTAGTAAATATTATTATATGGTGTCGTACGTTATTTTATAGTAATTTTAGGACTCAAAAACACATTTTCAACTATAAAATACTTGGCATTATAATAATAAATGGCAACTTACTATATACAAGCGCACGGATATTAATACGGCACCTAAGCACATAAACATACTCGTATATTATCATCATTATTAATATTATTCTAGACCGAGATCAGTAGATTTGTATACAATAATGATGACCACTGCTGCAGCAACAATGATTGAATAGTAATGGCTCTTGGACGTCTCTTGGCGCGTTTATTAACTCTGGTTTCGTATTTTGTTATAATAGATTGCCAATGTACTCGCGCATAACGCGCGTACATCGAACAGTAGATTTTATTTCTTGATAACATTAATATGTTGAATAAAAAGACAGTTCAATGTTGATTAAAATTAAAATCTTCGAAAGTCTATATATGAGACACACATTATGATAGAGTAATCGTATTTGTCGCGTATACACGAGTATATATATTGAGGAATTTGGTCGATTGATAGTTGAATCTCACCCGTTTTCTTGTACATTGTGTAGCACCGCACAAGTTAATGTATAAAAAAATTAATAATCTCAATCCAAGTATCTACTGGTTTGTATCTCCATCCACGAGCATTACAATTTGCAAACTTATAGACTGCAGTACGTTGTACGAAATACATTTATATTTAGATATATGTATGTAAAGAATGACGCGTACTGCGTTAATCTCATCGCTGCACGGCAAAACGCTTCACGAAATAATAATGATAGTGCTCACGCGGTGTGAATTTATAAAAAAATTCATGAAGTACGAGTGTACTCCTGTCCGGAAAGCACTGGACAACGTTGAAAGCGTGTCGTATATAGATTAATAAATGATTATATTATGATCGGTAGTTTCTTCAATAGTATATACATTTTATGCGAATAATTGGTCTAAACGGGACGTTATAATATCTTCTGTAATGGCGTTAAAATGATTTTGAAATAGGGATGTGTTTGATTTTTTAACATTAAAATATGATATTTATGTATATATTTATGGTTATGCCAAATATCAATTTTCTTAATTATGGCAAATACAAACATTATTTATAAAGAATTAATTACAATGTTATTATGAAATTATTAAGTCTCCTTTTTTATTATTATTTTTTTTTTTTTTTTTTTTTTTTTATAATTTGACCAGTATTACGTTTGCCGTTCAATTTATAACGCCGCGATGAATAAATTGGAACAAGATTTAATACATTATACAATACACTCATACATTTAAATTGTTAGGACTATGAAAAATGCTAGGAGAGGGGATCTTTCCCTCTTCGTCCTCCCCCCAATCGTTTGACTAATACTGTTCTACTTTCTTGTCACGTATTCAAACGCAGTTCGGGACGGACGTTTTCATTGCAAACATGCCGCAGGAACGGTGTCACACAGATTTGTCATATTATCGTGATACTGATTTGAAAAATGTATTATTTCTCGTGTGCCAGAACTCAGCAGCTGTTGTGTATTATTGTTTGTTTTCCTCGGAGTTCAACGGTTACAGCCGTGCGCGACCGTTTCTCCCGTCCTAAGCACTCAATTAGTATTAATAATACGTGCGTTTCAGTTTGAATATATCGCAGCTGTCCTCAATTTGCGTACACAGTCAAATAATAATAATAATAATGATAATGATACCTACGATGTATATGATTGCACGGGTACATAATATAATATGGCGTAGAACATGTAATGCAGTGTTTCCCAACTTATTTTACCAACGGAACCTAATCATTTTTACGGAACCCCTTTTTCTACAATAAAGTTAATGTATACCTCATATTAAATATCTCGGCGACGGTTAAAACAATTATTATAACATAATTAAACGAGTATAACAAATATTTTACGATAAGATAAAGTCATGACGAGAATCAGTTCTCGTTCCTAATTCGAGTCCTTGTTCAAATTTAAAATGTTATTTATTTTTTCCCTTATTCTTCACGGAACCTGTAGGTTCCGCGTAACACAAGTTGGGAAACACAGATGTATGTATATATTTTGTATATTTTACCAACATTGTCGGGAATTAACCATTACCAGTAATGACAAGTCAATATTAACATTGAATGAATTAGATAAGGAAATGCTAACAATGGCCAAACAATATATAAAATATCTATAGTTGATAGTTTATTTATTAAAATATAACCATATATGTAATAATACCATGGATTATTAATAAAAAATATATTATTTTATTCATTAACACAAGATAAACTACTGTGGTACTTCAAATTACATTATATTTTAACAGTAAATTTAATTAAGTTTAATTTTATTTGCTAATTTTATTTAAATGTTGAAATTTTTTTTTACAACGACACCTTTGATATCTCCGACTTCTAAATTTCTTTTATGTCCGACAGCCTCTTCAAAAATAATTTCCTTTTCATTCTCTAAATTTGTTTTCCCCTTCAAATCAAAAAAATTAGTTCTCTGTCATTGTCAGAATAAAAAACGGACGGTGCTACAAAAACGGTGTATATATCTAATTAATTGATATCAATCATCACGTTTAATTTTTAGAGGTCTTAGAATTACAAATTTTGTATTTAAATTAACTAAATGATTAATAATAAAACGAAAATCATGAAAACTTTATGATTGCACGTCGATGAGATCCATCTACACACATGAATTAAATTATTTATGTCATATGAGTTTCAAAACTATTATTTTTTTTTAGATTTGACGATTTTTTCTCGCAAATTTTCGAATACGTCATATAGTTCCTTTTTTTTAATAATGCAGTATTAATAAAATACTAGTTATTCGATATTTGCTTTATTATACTTGTTGGTATAAGAATAATGTGTTATGCCTCGTAAGTAGTAGTCAATTAGTTTATTTTTATAGTCTTTTTATTTTTATCAAATTTTGTGTCCACGGCACTTTTTTTTCTGTTTTCCAAACATCTCCAAATGATTGTATTTGTTGTTTCGCATTTATTTTAGAATAAAAAGTCATAGGCAGAGCTACATATGATTAAAGGCAGAATTTCCAACGAGCCACAGTTACAAGGCCTCACAGTAAAATTCTATAATGTTTAAAAAAATTTCAATTCAAGTAAATAAGATCATGGAATATTAAATAAATACAAAGTGTACTGATTAGTGATTACTGAACTTGTGTACGTATTATCCGATGTCCACACGATAGTGTTTAGATTACTATTAATAAATATGAAAGATACATTACCCGAGTATAATGTTACGTCTTTAATGTTATTTCCTTGATTTGGTTGATAGCATTTTATTTCTTCCTCAAAATACCGGTGAAGGTTTATTTATACATAACCGTTCCGTGTCCGATCCGTATCCGTTGTCCGTGCCCGTCCAGTGCGGTTAGAACCTATCTACTGAGTACACACATACGTTTTTTACATTCCATTTTTCATTGTTATTTTTGCTCCAAATGTTGTATTTATGTCAAGTATCCATGTATTTTGGTTGTGAAAGGTCGTATAATTCTATATGATAACGAACCATTTCTATCATTTTTTCGTCGGCATTGGTACACATGATTTAAAATTTCGGTGTATATACTTAAGTTTTTGAAAAAACAACTTTTTAAAAACTTAAAAACTTTTTAAACTTAAAATGTTTTTAAAATTTTACTAATACGTCTCGCGAGTAGGTAAGAACAAACCGATCATGTTGTCAGTTGTCACTGACGGCTATTTATTTTATTTAATATTTTCCATGTCCGTAACAGTGAAATCTCCAAAAACATTGTCTCCGAAAAATTTTAAAATACGTATACTTAACGGACTCGTAACAAACATGTATAAACATGCCTATTTAATAATAAGTAAACAGACATAAAACGCCAGATAGGGAACGGACGGCACTGATACTGAACGGTTATGTGTAAATAGACTTTAAATAATAAATATTCCGATAACAACGCGAAAGAAATAATTGTTGTCATTTTTATTACGACAGTATAGCCGCGATAATTTGAAGAGATACGCATGCATATGTATGCTTACAGATAGAACACGTGCAGAATAGAACAGGGCCCACGAGTGTGTGTACTCCAGACCACTTTGGTATAGTAACCACAAAAAGTTAAAACGAACAAAAAATTCTGACATCCCTTCTTTCCTGAAATAAACATTATCATTTCCTTTGTAAACCTTGTATGCAAATCAAGTCACTTTTCTTTTAACTGTTGTCGACACTGGAGTGAATTCAACGTTGTACATCTTGCTCTCCATCCCCACTTCGTAACCACCCAACCCTTTGAACAGCTTGATAGATTTGTTGTTAGACATATCTTCATGTAGGATTTCTAAGAGCGGGACACCCAATATCTTGATCAGGTTTAGATTAGAGATTAGAGTTAGCTTGGCTTCGGAAAAGCGTGCGCCGAGAAATCCAATTTATTCACCGTGACCACAAGATAATTTGTTACTTATCTAAACAAATATCGTCGAATCGATTGGTAAAAAAACACAGAAACGATTACGTAATTTCCGCAGTACATTTAAATCGATATGCCGAAGATGTAGTTTAGGCTCATTCTTCCCCCAGAGACGTTTAAAACGCTACTGGCCTAGAGACCTTCTAATTTAATCTGTCAGGTGGCACTACTGAGTGCCCTCCCCCATCTGTTATTCTCGATATGTAAATACTATTATCTAAATTACTTATTGTACTAAATTGTGGTATAGATTGTAATTATATTTGAAATAAAAAAAAAAAAAAGGCTCATTCTCGACCGTGAATATTACATCACGGGTAATGAATATTTTTATTTAAAATAAGCTTTGAACGTTGAGAATCTGAGAAGCGTCGTCATATATTATTGGAACGGACGGTGAGAAAAAAATCAATTTTAAGGCGGCAGTGTAATAGCAGAGGACAATCGGTCTAACGTACACTTGCATGTTACACCGTATTTTATCGTGCGATGTAAATTTGTACTTTTGTAAAATGTGCATTTCACCGTTATACAGGGTGATTCACCAAGCGTAAAACACTCATTATCTCAAAAACTATTCACTTTTTCCAATTTTTTTTTTCTTCAAAATTTTAGATCTAAACTGTTCTTGAATTATATAATCGTTTAATATTTTTCTCCCTTATATTAATTGGTAAACCACTATCAACTTTTGTTTTTCAAATGGCAACACATACTAAAAATGTCATAATTTAGTAAGGCTTTTTTTCTTATGAATTATTATGTTTAAATTTTCATTTTTTGTTAATTCGTTGACGAGATAGAGCTTCTTAAAGTTGGGTGGTTTTGGGAGGTATTTGTATTAAAATGTGTAATAATTAGTCAGTACACCAAGCCGCAGCATTACTTATCGCTTATAAAGACCAGAAGTCATAAATAAAATGAAAACCGTTCGACCCCAAGATATAATGGTGAATAATGATTATCAGTGTACATACTTCTGACAATAACTTTTATTAAAACACATAAAAGTTTTTATTTTATTGGACTGTCACGTCTTATCATGTTATCCCCACTACATGCATACATCATATAGCTGATAAACTGTCGCTTCTATTGTTAGTTGTGATGATAACAAGCCTGTGGTAAGAACTCAGCTGTAGTATTGTATTACCGTTAAGTACGAACCACGGTCTTAATAGAAAGGTCTTTTAAGACCGTGGTACGAACTATGAATTTCATAATTTTCTTTTTCAAATGTCTTTGTTGGTTATGGTAATTAGTGATACTACCCGTTAATATTATTATGAATTATGAACACTAACAGAGAATAATTCCTAGTTTCTTGTTTAAACAATGTGAACATGTTTTAAATAATTAACTAAAATTCAAGCCTATTAATCTCAAAATTAAAATTTGTTTGACTCGCTCTATGAAATTAATACAGAAATCTAGTAACAGAAGTATTCTAAACGGCTTCATTCACCATTTCATATTTACTCAGAAAAAACTTCTCTTCCATGGTGTCATTAAGAACTAAATACACAAATCGTTTGTTATCATTAGAAAATAATTTACTTTTATGTGTGTCCAATGTTGGTCCACGATTAATACCGCAAATGTATTCTTTATTTATCATAATTATGACATCTTGGTAACAATTTTCTTATCATTTTCAGTACCGTAACCTCTCTGTGACGTGTTTTATTTATATATTTATTATTCTTTAAATTCGACTTGAATCCGTACTCTGCTGTTCCCTTGGCTACCGCTCGTTTCGCCAACCTTTTTGATTACGACACCGATCATTTCACCGTGCACATAGAATCTATTGGAATTAGCTAGTTGCATTACACTTTCGAAGTTGGTTGAAATCTCTGCACTTTTTTACGGCAACAGTAGCGTCATTACAGTATTTCTGAAGTAGGACAGTTGCCATGTTCTTATTGAATTGCTGACTTGGTGGCTTATTTTATCAAAGTACCGATTAACGTAGATGAAAAGGAACATCAAACCAGTCCAAAGTTATAATTATTTGTACTTTGTATTCATATATAGTACCCGTATAGTACACGTCTCATTATACTTATCTACAAAATTTCAACGGCTTCATAAAAGTTGTATTTATATATTGATGATATGCCGATTTTGAAATAACTAAATTCTGGACTGTGGCAAATGCGTGAGTTGTCCTCCCCCCAAATGATGCCACTGACGTACGGCATAATTAAGTCCGCATACATACCATATGGTGTACCTTAACGTGTGTCTGTGTGTGTGTGTGTGTGTGTGTGTGTGTGTGTGTGTGTGAACCCGGCTTCACACACTTATATAGTGGGCATAACAATATCGACATATATAACAACATCGGTGATTGTTGCGGTGTGTACGAAGAAATGCAGGAGGGGGGAACGAGTTTACATCTGTACGGGATAGAGATGGAAATGCGAAGGTATAAATATGGTACGCCGTATAGGTACGTTGTTATTTATATGTACTACTACTTTGGCATGTGTGTGCGTGTGTGTGTATGTGTGTGTGTGTGCGCGCGCGCATATAACGAGTAACACATGAAACGATTGCTTATATATACATGTACCAGATACTTGGTATGGTGTGCAGGAAGGTAGAAGAGAAATGTGTATGTGTGTGTGTGTGTGGGTCTAGTACCGCTGTGCAACGACAGCGTGTATAACGTGTATTTAGGTATGTCGGATCGACTACACGACTATACGCCGTGCGAGACGGCTGCTCTGCCGCTGCAGCATCCACAGTGCCCGCAGAGAATGCAGACATGGCCTCGACGCCATTTTGGAAATTATTTAGGTTCTCCGCACGGTCATTACACGGCGAGTACCGATACACACACACACACACACACACACACACACATACATACACACACGTGTGAGTTATTGTATATATAGTTATTACACGTGTAGATGAGCTCTTAGAACAAAAAATCTTCCTCAATCGTATATTATAATAAACATAAGTCATACACACATATAATAATAATACGCCCATAATGCTGCTGCCCGTGTGTATGTGTGTTTGTGTACGCCGCCGCCGGTTATTAATCTAAATATGCATGTCTAACCCTTTCCGACCGTGTGTGTGTGTGTGTGTGTGTGTGTGTGTGTGTGTGTGTGTGTGTGTGTGTGTGTGTGTGTGTGTGTGTATGTATGCGCGCGCGCGTACATTTATAATGATTATTACATACACTAGCTTAATTTCGAGAAAACTTACGCATATATTACGCTTTTTCTTTTTCTCACTGTTGTACGCGTGTGTTCTATTTATTATAATTTCTTTATTAACGTCGATTTTGTCCGTATACTTTATTTTTATTTTTATATACATTTTAAATTCATGCGTGCAAACCTGCAGATGGCCATGAGCACTGCAAACGAAAATTTGTAGTATAAATGATGCAGTTTGTAAGTTCCACTGTAACAATACCTACTTATTAAACGCTAAAGTGAATTTTCTATTGCGCTATTCGTTCAATCCAGTGATTCGCTGAGAGGCACGCAGCGAGAAAACGAAATTCCGTCTACTTTAAAATTACGTAAATTACGTAAATTACAGTATTATATTTTATTCATATAAATATTTATACATTTCTTTTTCTTTTTCACCTTCAGCTTTTCGGCCCATTAAAACCTATCGGCGCCATCACAAAACCTCTTCATTTCTTTCTTTTATATGCTTCGTCAAAATTCAAGTCTTCTTTTATAGTTTTGGTGTCTTCAGCTACAACATCCACTCATCAGGTCCTTTGGTTTTCCTAATAGATGTTTTTTGTTTGTTTTGTTATCTAAAACTTTTTTTGTTATTTATATTTCCATTATTATTACATATAAACACGTGTTCATATTATTTTCAGTTATGTTTATCCGCAGTGTGTATGTAGAATCATTTTAATGAAAATTTAATGAAGCATCAATTTTCTTCGCACGTTTCATTTATTTAACGTAAAGTGATGATTCCTAATACATGTAATGTATTAGGAAGCAAATAACTTAATCAGTTATGTTTGACTGAGGACCAAAATTCTCTATGTATCAATACAACACTTCATTATCATAATACGATTTAATATTTTATTTATTAAAAACATTATTTTTCGATCGTATGTTTCTTTTAAAGTTTTGACCTTAATTGATAACAACAATTGTTTTATAAATGTAATCAATCGTTTATACTGAATTATATCATGGGTTGTGCACTGCGAAAATGTTTTGCATTCTAAGTAAATACCAACGCTCTTTAATTATTTAACAATACCACTTGGGTGTATTGTTACACATTATGATTTAATTTTTCATAACAATAAAATTGTTACGATTATATATTTATAATACATAAATATATTTATTATATATTTCACCAGTTACCACGTAGGCGAAGAATTTTCACTTTATTTTAAACTAGTTATAGGTACATACGATTACGTTAACATCCCACTGTACAATATTTTGTCCCACCAATGTTTCTAGGATGTTTTTCTGAAACACGGAACATTACAGATTGCGTTCCATGTATGTATGAAAAACATCCCGAGAACTGTAATTGCGCCGAAATGATGTCTTGTATGAAACGTCTTTTAACAATTCTTTTAATACATTCTATCAACATCCAATTGTAACACTAAATTGCACGGCCGATGAAAAAAATGCAAAAAAAACTTTCTGATCACACGAATGATTTGAACTTAGTACCTACACGCAATCTATCGATTAGAGTACCTACGTTTAATCCTACCTACCTACCTAACTATCTATCATATTCATGTAATGGTATAAAGTTAATGTACTTAAATAATAAAATCAAGAATATATAAAATGATGATTAATTTACTTTTTTATAATATGCTATTTATTTATGTTTATTCAATTAATTGTTATGATTTTTAAAAACAATTAAAATAATTTACAATTTGACTAATATTGCAAAAATATATATTATAAAATATAAAAAATTAATTTTGACGCAATATGCATATTATTTTTCTTATATTGATTGATTAACCTGTAATACATGATTATGATAAATATCAACAAAATACCAATGACAT